>OX453089.1:53122187-53491590 GCA_949708635.1 Hirtodrosophila cameraria
CGGACGGACGGACGAACGGACGGACGGACGGACGGACGGACGGACGGACGGACGGACGGACGGACGGACGGACGGACGGACGGACATTTCACAAACCCAATATACTCTTTTTTCTTGTTTTTTTTTTTCAAAAAAATTAAAAAAGAGTATAAAAACAGAATTTTTTTTTATATTTTTATTAAATTTTTGCTTAAAAGCATCGTTGTCGAGTACTTATTTCGTAGTACAACCTTAGATCCGTACTTATAAATATTTTAATATCTTACTAATAATAACCTACATTTTCCTCAATTTATTTTTTGAATCATAATTAAACTCATTATAAAAAATTGAGTTTAAAATAACTCATCTTTCAATCTTCAAAATAAACAAAGATAAATGTTGTCGAATACAAAGTTGTTCGTTTAGCGTAAATGGGTGAAGGTTGCCCTACGTAATATTATATATTTTTAAAAACAAATACAATAATAACTAGCGAAGCATACCAAAAGCGGGCCTTCATCAATGCCACGAAAACGCGCGTTTTTTACAAAAAAAAAGTTCAAGAAAAAACTACAACTAAATTAAAAAAAAAAAACCGAAACATATTCAAGGTACGAGAAATATGCAGTGGCAAGAACAAAAATGCTGTGGCCAGCAGAATTTAGCCAGAGAGGCACGTTGCAATGTTAAGATACAGATAGAGAGATAGAGAGCAGACACAATTGTGTCGAGAGAGCATAAGAACGACAGAGAGATAAAGAGAGAACGTTTGCGCGCAACATGCACATTGTCAACTGGCTTTTGTGAAGAGGGGCGGCGGGTTGAACGGGAATGCTTTGGAGTTTTCGATGCCGCCTCCAACGTCATGAAAACTAAATCAAAAGCGCACAATTAGGCCAAACGAGCGAAGTCGACAGCGACAGCGACTGCGACAGAGACACCGACTGCGACAACGATGCCAGCGTCAATGCAGGCAAGCGAACAACTGACATGCAGTAATTTCTGTTTGTGTGTGTGTGTGAGTGTTGGTGTGCAACTGTGTGTGTGTTTTTGTGGGTGTCTGTAATGTATGTAAATTACTGTGGCAAGTTGCGGGCGAGCAGCACAGCGAAAAACTATGTCGCTGGGTCGCACGTCAAAACACATCGCTCTGCGTTTGTGTATGCTTGCGTCTGTGTGTATGTTTGTTTCTGTATGTGTGTGTGTGGGTAGGTGTGTTTGTGACGGGGTCAGTTGTGTTGTTGTTGGCAGGTGCTCATCCAGCTTTAAATGAAAATTGCATCTATGAATATTTCCATAAATGTTACTCAGTTTAGGCTATCAAAGGCAGTATCATTTGAACTATCCGTAAATAAAACTATGTGCTATAAAATTCACGCATTCTTAATTTTGTTAATTCTAAACTTTTCTTACTTGTGCTTCATTTTCAAATATACAGATTGTTGCCAAACATAAATAAAACCACAAAATAGAAATAGAAATATTCAAAGGCCAGGTTATCAGTTTTTTAAATTCATGAAATGAGTACTATAATTATAAAAATGTAATCAGGCCTGTTCTGGTTTCCACTTTCAGTAAGGTATTTGCGAAAGTTAATTTCTCCTTGAATGTTCCCATTAACACCTTTGACAGTACTTTGCGAATTGAATTCATTTCCATTTCGTTAAGGATTGAATAAACTTGACATTGCGACAGCATTTAAATTACTTTTTGAACAGCAATAAGCAATTTTTAAGCATTGAAAGGAATTCCGTAAAATGTAGCTGAAAGTGGAAACCGAAACAGGACTGCATACGAAGCCAAGTCTACATTTTTACTGGAAGCTGTGTTTTCATACATTAAACAGAAACTTAAATTTTTGATTTCACGCTTAATTCATAGTCAACTTTCGATATTTGTCAAATTAATGAAATGCTGCTTATGCACGCATTTCAAAGGCAATTCATGTAACCATTTTGCAAACTGAACGAGATATATATGTACATAAATGCAGTTTTTTTTTACATGTGTATGTCTATGAAACATATAAGTATGTAAGTCAGCGTAGCAAAAAGCCAGTCAAATGGAAATATCAACAAGAACAACTAATTGAGTAAAGCGTGAATGGGGGCTGTGGCAAGTAAACAAGTGGAAGGTCTCGTCTCTCTTTTCGTTCTAATCATATACAACATATACATACTATAATATAATATGCACGTATTTGTCGAGAAACGTCGCGACAGCAACTTATTTGCGCCACTCTGTAATTTTCACACAGTTGTAATACTTGGCACAATTATGCCATAATATAAACTGGTGTTTTAAGTTTAGTTCAAAGGTTTTGAGTAGCAAACAGATGCTAGCAAATCAGCTGGGTAGTTACATCAGAGCCTTTACTTAAATGTGCATTACAATATATTGGCCACAGTTGACCAAAACAATTACAGCCAAATAGCCGTTTAAACTGTAAATAAACGACCTTAAGTTTTATCCATATATTATGAGGTTTCAGTTGATCATCTTAATTTCTAAAAATTTGATTAAACTATGGCCGTGAGCCTTGCTCTTGTGTTAATAACTGGACAACTTTGCCATTTTTGTGATACATTAAACTTAATGCCGTCTGATGTGTACAACAATACTTAAAACATGTGCATTGTGTATAGATCTATGTGAGTATTCGCTAATGTTACCCACGTGATATGAACGAAACCGTAAAAGCCTTGTCACGTATCTATTCTGGGGCAAATTGAAACAGAGTGGTAATAGCTGCCCCATTAGCCCCTTTGGCGCACAGCTGCCGCATTAGGCACGCCGCACAATTAAGCACAGTTGGGCGGAGGAGGCGAGAGGAAAAGGGGGATGGTGCAGCAGAAAGGTGGGCGGTTTAAATGCAGGCAATAAATGCAGCTACGAACATTTTAAACGGATTCAGAATTAAACAAAATATTTGTTTGAAACCATGTACAATACATACATATGTATGTTATGTATGTACACCTTTTTTTTTGGTTTTCTTAATTAAAATTTGCCCTAGTTGTCGCAGAACGAAGGGAGAGCAGAATTAAGAGCACGCAGAGGAGAGAGAGAGACCCCAATGCTGCTGTTGCCCGGATGCCCCCCCTTTTCAAGCCGAGTAGGAGTACAGCCGCCAATGGGCTTACTCGACAATTCTTGGCAGTGCTTCGCAGTTTACCGAATAACAGCTAAAAACGAATAGCTTGAAACCAGATGAGATATGTTTGAGTACTACACTCAGACAAAAAAAATCAAGGATTCTGTACTTTAATAAAGTTCGTATTTTTCAAGCTCTGTTTCATTTTTTTCTGGTCTGGATTCATGTCAGCCTATTTTTAGTCTAAAACCTAAACTGAATTTAAGAATAAAAAAAACACACACAATTTAATTTATGAAAATAAATGGTTGTTTTCAAATCGAAGACCTATTCGTACTGAATTTAAGAATATAATAGGTTGTAAAATAATTCAAATTCGATAATTCTAGAACTAGCACGGTATTTTTTTCCGAGTATATACTTAACGATCTACCTTTACCAGTTTTACCAGTTCGATGCTCATGCGTTCTTTATTTGTTATTGAATGTTTCCCAATTCCTAATATTGACTTTATATAATATTTATCATTTCGCAATTTGCTTTTGGCTTTTTCTTTGTTTTTTTTTTTTATCGGGTTCTTTTTGCTGTTGCGTCATTTCGTCTGAATTGAACAAAAAGAAAATAATAATACAAAAATGTAATAATTAAAAATGCAATTCACTCGTTTTTTACACAGATGACGCATTGAACTTGAACAGAAACAAAGTTCGATAATCACTACTATTTTTGTTGTTCGTGTTTGTGTGCTGTCTAAAACAATTAAACTTTACTGCAACTACAATAATTATAACTATAATTATAGAATGTTCAGCAAGTTTGCCATTTTATGGACAAGGTCAAATAAGATTTGCAATTAAATTCACACAGTGAACATCTGTGCACAGGTGATGCGACAGACTTTGTTCAGTTACAATTAATAACAAAAAATTAAGATAGATATAAAAATAGAAGGAACTAAACATTTAGACGACTGTCACATACTGTGATAGTCGACTGTTAGATACCCTAGCAGAGAATCGATATCATATACAAACATAGATACATATGTATCTGTACATTAATATGCATTGACTCTTAATAGTTTCTTGTGTATTTATTAACCAATCGCATTGAAATGTTTACGATTTTCATGATGATTTTATGCAAAGCGATGATACAAGCAAAAAAATTGAAAACAGCTTTTTTTGCTTCTTGATTTCTCAACTCGAATCAGTTCTAGAAACATAAATTATTTATAGAATTGTATCTGAATAGAATAAAGTTTAGTTTATCTAAGCAGGTGGTTCAAATATTAGCTTCAGAACTATGCATTTAGAATTTTTAGATGAACATGGAAAAGTGAAGACAAACTTGTCCTATAATAGATCAAAGTTCGTGGCAATTGTTGAGCTGAACTTACGCTTCATATACATTTGGTTTTTTTATTTTTGTTTTTTCTATTTTTAGAAGCCTGTTGTGCGTTTGAGCCTATTTTTTTGAATGCCCAGAGTTATTTTCAGTTGCATATCTCCACAGCACCACCTGCATCACCTAAACATAGAGTTGGAATCAGCAGTTGGCCGTGTTGCCGTTGCCTTTGCAATTATGCTAAATAGGTTAACAGCAGTTTCGTGCCTTTTGCACGAACATTTTCGTTATGTCGCTTGTTTACATAAACCTTTTCTCTTTTGGTTTACCAGCTCGTGTACTGAATACACTCGCAGAGAGCATTACAAGTTTTTTAAAAAATGTGTAAAGCTTTTCTTTTAAAGTTCAAGCCTTACAAGTATATGCATACAATTCTGCCTAAAACTTTTGAACTGAGAAAGATGAACTGGCTAAAGGGTGTTGAGAATCTACAATTATTGTAATTAACTTGTTCTGTTCGTATGCAAGATGCACGGAACAAGATGCACAAGGAACTTGAGCGCAAGATAAGATGCGTTTATACGATGCTGAATGAAAAGGCCACCACTTGAGGAAAATTAACTAATTTTTACTTTGCTTTAAATCTCCATTTATACAATTTAGTGCAATGATTTTTTGGAACATCATTTCTCTAATCAAAAGTGAATTCTATCATATCTCAATGAAAACTAAATTCAAGCTGCAAAATCATGTCAAAAGTTAAAATGGATTAATTAAGACAAGTTCAAATAAAGCAATATCATCTATGACAAATGTCAAGGGTATTAAATCTTCGGCACTACGAATATAACAATTCTACTTGTTTTCATTTGCCTTCGCTTTATTATACCTATTGCTCTGTGTTCAAACGGCTCTGTGCGGTGTTTTCTCCGTTTTCTCAGTTTTCTCGGTTTATTCGGTCTACTAGGTGCAGCGGCAGTTTAACCCACATACTAATAAGCGCTCTACGAGTTGCGCAACGGGGCGCAGATAGGGCGGAGATTGGGGCGGAGAGGTTAGCAATTGAGCAATGTAAATGAAACGACTAACAACGGACAATTTAATGCCTATTTGCATTTGAAAACAAAAACAATAGCAACAATATATAGACTCAAGTGTCGGGGTCGACCAGTACACCAGTAAATTTAAGAGTCGAGGAAAATAAATAGAAGTCGCAACACCAAGGTGAATGCAGCTTAGCTAAAGCCGCGGGTGACTTTGATTAGCTGAGATCGTTTATACTTGGTTCACTCTTTTTTATATATGTATACTATATGTATAGTTATAATACTATATATAAAATACATGCACAATTTCATCAGAATATGCAATTTTAAACAGACAACAAGTACTCGCTCGGGAGTGGAGTGCGAAAAGTATTAAAAAGATTACGGCAGTTGCAATTATTCTGAGCAAGTAACTTTTTGTTAGGAAATTATAATCTTAATCTTGATGAAGCTTTAAAGACTGAAATCATACTTGTTCAACTTAGCAAACAGGGAATTTTCTAACTGATTTTGCAATCTCGATAAGCAAAATTCAATGTACAGTCCTAACAAAGAACATAATAGTTATCAACTCATTGTACGTTTTTACATACTTGACTGGAATGGGGCACAACAAATTTTATGCAGGCTTGTTCCAGTTTTCAGGAGGATTTTTCGGACCAGATTTACTTGCATTTGATGAGGATTGAATAAAGTTTCCATTAAGATAGGATTCAATTGAATAGCTTAACAATAACTAAATTTTTCACATTTAAAGATTTCCAATTCCGCAAAATGTTGGCGAAAGTAAAAACCGGAATCGTTCTGAATGATTAGAATATTCAGGCTGGTTCTTAATTCCATAAACATTTAATTTTGAATCGTAATAAATTAATGTTGATTTTTTTATCGAAATGTTTCTTTCCGTAAGATATGTCTGAATATTTTTTCGATTTAAATCAAATGTTTTAAAATTCAGAAAGTTAACCATTTTTGATTAGAATCAAATTTTTTCAATTCCAGAACAGTTATCAATTGGGATTTCGAATGAATTGGATTAGAATCGGATACAAGAACAGTGCTGAAATGTAACTCCATTGTTTATTAAAATAATTCATTACTAAATTTAAAAAAAAAAAAAATTAAAATTATGCTTACATATAAGTAGATGTATGTATGTACATATAAATATGTAGTATGTATATTCACCTTTCTGCAAGGAGTCGTGCATACAGCTGCAATTAATTTAGTGCGGGGCTGTACTATGTACTACAATATATGTTGACCTTGTATTCTTTATATAGTATATATTAAAAGGTTTTATTTATTTTGATTTAAGTTTTCGTTTATGTGTATACCTCTGTATATGCATATATTTGATTAATTATTTATAATATTCCTTTACATACGACACACGACTGTTGCTGTTGTTATTTTCGCTGCTGGTGAAGGCAAATTTCGTTGATATTTGCTTATATGCAATTCTTGTTGTTGCTGTTGTTTGTTGTTTGCTTAAAAACAAATTTGAAATATTTGTTTGTTTATGCAAACATAAACAACCAATTACACGCGCACACACACACTCTCACATATAATGTTGATATTTTATTTTTTAATTTTTAAATTTCAAATTTATGATGACAAAACTGTAAGCGCCCTGATATCGATCTTGAATTTAATCGATTAACTTTTTACTGCAATTTTACCAATCTTTATGTGCATATGGGTATATCTGTGTGTGTGTGTGCGCGTTTTCTGTGTGTCACACTGTGCAAATGCAATTATTTTAAATTTTAAATAATACATATGTATTCATATACATGTATGTATGTATTCATATATATATATATATATATATATATATATATATATATTCCTTTCACGTATGCGTCACGCGTTGCCTTTGCGTGCTCGTCTACGTCTCACGTTTGATTCGAACGCAAAAATTTGTCGACTGGCGATGCCGACAAAATCAGTTGCTTTTTTCATATTTGCGAATCACGGACCTGCGCAATGGGCAGCCCTCTGCTCGACAATTTCCTCTTTGCCAGCGTCGTGTCGAAAGAACAGCGAATAGAGAGCGCCTATTAAATTAAAGCCGAGTTTTGGTTGGAGCAAAAATAACTTTAAGAATTGTTACGCTCATTTAGAACAGCAACCACAATGGCAAAATCTATAAATAAAAGCTATCGATCCATCGGCAAGTTCGATATATTTTTAAAGCGATCAGTTCGAGGGCTTTGTGCACGTTTTCTTTCTGACATTCGATAACGTACAAAACTTCGTTCTCACTAGAGCTGAGCATTTTAGTTCCTTTTGCGAATATATATTCAGAGTTCCTTTTCGTATAAAATAATTAATCATTTTATAGCTCCTTTCCGAATAAAAGAACTAATCGTTTCTTTAATTCCTTTCCAGATACTGGAAATAATAGTTAAGTTCGGTGATTCATTTGCGTTTGCGGATAAGTGTCAAAATTTTTCAAGCTTTTGACAATTGTAAACTTAAATGTTCAATGAGTTTCAACAAACGCAAGCCAGGAACTAGTCATACGAACGATAGTCGACAATGAAAAATAGAAACTGCGTATCTAAAACTGGTAAAGAACAGGAACTTAACGAACTAAGGGATCGAATATGTAGTTGAACAGTTGTTGGTCATAAGAACTAGTTCAGGTCGGACAGATCTCACTCTTTCGTGCTGCATTTTGTCTTAAATATAATAGGAGTAGAACATAAGTTTTTCTTTGTTTATTAATTTAAAATGAGCACAAGAAAGGTGACCTAACATGTATATATGGTCAAAGAGAAGAGAGACTTTTTAGATAAAACGCATACAAACGCTTAACTCAAAAAATAGCATTTAAGAAATATTTAATATTATAAATATGTAAAAATGGCACAACTCTTGTTTATAATTTTTTATGCTACAGTTGTATTTAAGACCAAAGTTTAAACCTCATAACTCGTTTATTAACATTTATATCACAACGAAATGTTTTGAAATCCGCTTTACGCTAGTTTTTTTAGGCAAGTTCGCCTGTACAATTTTAAGTTATTGTCAGAATGCATTTTGAGAAATCTTAATCATTTGCTGAGAAAGCTGCACGCACGCTCTTGCTACCTCTCTCTGTCCACAATGTGGATTTCACATGCGTATGCCACATACACGTGCCCGTCAGATCGCCTTTGTATCTGTGTGTGGTGAATGCTTGTTTGTGTGAGTGACTGCTGTATTTGCTTCGCGCGCAATTTCTATTTCCACATTGTATTTGAACAACTTTGTCGCCTGTACAGCTTGAGCTTAACATTTTGCATTGAACTGAAATTGCGTTGTGGGCCGTTTGTTTAAAAAATTTATTTCAATTATATTTTGTGCTATGTACGTTTTTTCGTCGCCACTGCTGAAGGCTGCCCTCTCATTATAATGCGCTCTCTTTAGCTCTGTTTCGCGTTCTCTCGCTTTCTGTCTGTCATACTCTCCCTCTCTTTCTCTCTGTGTGTGTCTCTCTGTCTCTGTCTGTGGCTATCAGTGTGCCGTTGCCGCTTATTAGGGCACTAGGTTTTCATGCAAGCCTCGGAAAATTGCTGCACACTCACGCACACACACATACAAAATACAGAAGACAGTTTTGGGGCAACTTTTGCATTTCCTGTGCTCGCACAAAAAAAAATAAAGAGCTTTCAACAACAACGTCCATACGCCACGTTTGCCTTGAGAAAATTGAACTTCTATTGAATGCCAAAACCAAATTGTTTATGACATAATACAAGTAACACAAACTCGAATACAAACATACATGTTTACATATGATAGTACCTACATACATACATATTTTTATGTAAGTTTGTAGAAGAATGCTCACATGCCATTAATATGTATGTTTGATAGCGTCGCAATCTGAGTCAGTGAAGGGGAGGAGACAGCAGCCAACAAACATGAAAATCTCGTGTGTGTGTTTTTCAACAATAACTAGAAAAACTCGTTAGCAAACAAACGAAAAACATTTAAATGAAACATGTATGTGTACATTTGTGTGTTTGTATGTATGTACATTATGTATACGCGCTGTGTGCGCTGCGTTTTATCAGCTTGCAGCGAGAGAGTGAGATGGTTAGTGGGAGGCGGGAGCGGGGTAGAAACAGAGAGTGAGAGCGACTGTGTGGTAGAAAAAGCTTTGCCACAGCGTACACACACACACACACTTACCCAAAAACGGTCAGAATGTGAGTATGTGTGTTGCTGCTTTGACACACTTTTATATGACGTCGTTGATTTGAATTTTTCGTTTGTTCTCTCAGTTTTTTTTCATGTGCTTATTTCGTTCTTCTTTGCTTTGCTGCCAGTTTTCTGATTCTGATTCTGACTGTTGTTCTCTGTGGTACTTTTTGCATGACATTTGACCATTGGAGTGAGCTGAGCGTACCTGCACAGGCAGTTTTGTAGTTGCCAATAATTAACACATGTTATGCACATTGTTGTTGTTGTTGTTGTTATTGGTATTGGACCAGCTGCTTCCAATAAGAAGAAGACAGCCATATCGTATTGGAATATCTGATTGTTTTTGTTGGCCAACGAATAGGTTTGTTGTGTTAATTTGATTTTGTCGCACTGGCGGACACCTTAGAACTTGTACATTTTGATTTTAGTAAACACAAACAAATACACACGCAGAAATCCATTTATAAGTGCCTGTATGTGTTTTTGTGTGTGTGTGTACGCCTTGCGAGTGTGGGCATTGGGTGTGAGTATTTATGTAACCAGCATGGCAAGCAAAGGCAAAGCGAACGAGTAGAGCGCTTATTCCAAGGCACACATAGATACTTTTTGGCATTGAAACAAAACGTAGTTCACAAAAAGCACACACGCACACACACATGCGTACACAGATACGCGCACACAGCGACAAGAAACTTAGAAACGTCTTGAAGAACGTTGAAGAAACTAACATGCGACGCATAAACACACTTGAATGCTTCAACACACAAATACACACACACACATATATTAACATACACATACGCAAAAGAGCTTAGAGAGATACACATATATATATATATATATAGATACATAGATACAAATATATATATATATATATATATATATATATGTAAGTATATATTTATATGTATGTATATATATGTATTCAAGCGCGTGTGTGCATTAATTAATTAAGTTTTTTTTTGTTCATACGAACTTTAGAAATCATCAACAACAACAAGAAATTCATATTGATTTAGCACTGGTTTTTCAAAGATCTTTAAGATTAGATTCTCAATTTATTAATTTTATGCATACATACATATTTAGACATATGATATAATTAATTATTGTTTTTTGTTCTTCTGCAGCAGCACCATTTCTGCCTATTTTGTTGCAATGTTGTTACATATGTAGCATATAAACAAAACTCACTGATGACGACGCTCTGACTCTGACTGAACTCAACTGAACTGAACTGGACACTGAATGTGTTTGTCGTATCAGAAAACTGTTTTGCCTTGCTCGATTTGTATCTCATTCTCTTGCTATGACTCGTTCTCTCTCTCTCTCTCTCTCTCGCTCAATCTCTTTTCCTCTCATTATCTCGTTTCATTATTTGTTTCTCTCAGCAGTCGAGATTTCTGTACAGAACTTAAAATTCCGATGGTGACGATGGTAGGTTAGTCAGTGGTTGCACACAGATACATTTACACACGTATGCATATGCCCGCAAGAGCGTTGTGTATCTGTGTGTGGTACTTGTCATTGTGTTAGTTTCAATTTTGCTTTCGTTGCCCATTTCAAATTGGAAGAGCAACAGCAAAACTGTGCAGCGTTCTCTCATTCCGCCTCTCCAAATCCCATAAAGTCTCTCTCTCTCATTTTACCTCTCTTTCGTTGAAAACAACCACTTTACGCTCAACTTGGATTCAATTGGGTTTCCATTGTGCATTTTCCAGTCAACACACGTTTCTGGATGTATCAATTGCAATCGGTCGCAATCGGAATCGCATAATCTTAGCACAATAAATATTGAAATACTCAGAAATGTGTTATTAAATCGGGCTGAATGATGTATTCCGCGTGACCGACTATACATAAATCCGTATTTTTGTAATGCCCTATAATTAATGTTAATAAAAAACTTCGCCGAACAATGTAGGATTCTTTATGAGCATAAAATCTCGTGACTGTATTAAATTTTTTAGATTTGAACAAACCTAATATCAGAAATAACGAAAGAAATGGTATCGATATGATTTCCATTTTGATAGTCGGTATTCGGCACCATCGATGTACTTTGATGTATTTAATATTCTATATACCTATTAATTTTACTTTCGAATATGTTAAATATTATAGACAAAAGCTTTTCATTACCTTGTATTATCTTTAATACATCCATTCAACTTTGTTTTCAACTTTAGTTTAATAAAATCAGAGGATATATATTTCTAGTGAAAGCTCAATAAATAAATAAAATATTTTTAAGTGTCTGAATATATTTATATATATATTCAGATACAAATCTGCCGCTGATATCAGATATTTCAGGCTGAGTAGAGGAAATTATAGTCGAGCACTTCTCAACAGTGCATTCTTAATTGATTCAAATAGAAATTTAAATTAGATGACGAGGGTTTCAGATACATTTTGCAAACTAATAAGTAATAAAGAACTTTAAGTTTCGGCACAGCTAATTGATTTTTAAGTTGCTGTCACAATTGTAAACATATACTTAAATATTTGAATTTTTAATAAGAAAAAAGATATTATTTAACTAGCTGATATATTTATACTCTTTTTTTAATTTTTTTTTAAAAAAAAAGGAAAAAAGAGTATATTGGGTTTGTGAAATGTCCGTCTGTCCGTCTGTCCGTATGAACGCAGGTTTTTTCCACAGTTTTGAAGCTAGAGCAACCAAACTTGGTATACATGTTGGTATATACCATAGGCAGACAAAGTGTCAAGATCTCCCCCCCACCCCCACCCCCGCCCCCACAAATAGGCAAAGTCTGTATCTCCCCCACCCTTTTAGCTAGAATCACCAAATTTTGCAGGTTGAATTCTGTTGCCCTATTTAATAGATTGGATAAAAATATTTTTGCCACGCCCACCCCCACCCTTGCAATCAAGAAATGTTTGTTTCTCCCAAACCTGTAGAACAGGCCCAACCAAATTTTAATTGATGGCAAAACTTGAAAGATTTGAGCAGAAATTCAATTGCCACGCCCACTGACTCCGCAAAGAGGCGAAAAAAAGAGTATATCGCAGTCGGGTGCATCCGACTGCAACGTTCTTACTTGTTTTATATTGATTATGTATATCACGAAAGTAAGAATTGAGAAATTTTCGACAACTATTGCATTGCGATAATCTTATCTATGAATGTTCCCATTTTTAGTTTAGCCAAAATATTGAAGAAATGAGATGGCTTGATATTAGTTGTTACTGTTAAGTTAGTGTATAAAATTAACGGCAATTTAAGTAAGCCCAATTCGTTAATTTGTCAAAATGGAAAATGGGAACATGCAAGTTAATTGAATATTGCGTTTGCGATTTAATCACTAAATCTACATATACACACACATGTATGTTTTATATTATAATTCTAGACATTTTAATATAATGCAGTATCATTAGATTGGACATTGATTGCTTGGAAACGCAAGAGATTCTACAAATATCACAACATAAAAGACCGATTAAAATTATGAAATTACATACATGTATGTATAAAAATAAAACTTTTGCAAGTTCTCGCTGAGATTTTCAAATACAGTTCGTCCATTAATGTTCGTAACTCAAGTTTCATATATATGTACTGTTTGGTCAGAACTACATATAAAAAGTTAACGTGCTGAATAATAAATAAATTATGTTTGCGTGTCTTTTGCTAGTCAAAATATTTTTAAAAATAACTATTGCTTGTATGGAAGACTGCTGCAGTTCAGCTAACGTTGTTGAGACTATAACTGACTGTGTAGGCGGCTGTCTCCATGGGACATAGATAAGGTGGCAGATTTTGATCATACTGTTCCAGATCCTGCAGGAATGTAAGTGTCGTGCGCTGGCAGCTAACGGTGGGTTGTTCATCCTTTTGCAGCACATTGCAGACATTAAACTACAAAATTGAAAGATTTGTTAATTTAACCAAACAATATCAAAAAGTAATTTGTGCTCACCATGTCAATTTTCGGATCTTCTTTGCATTGCAGCAGTTGTGTGCGATGCAGCACGCAGCCGACGCGTTGGGTATTCGCTGTGCTCTTCGTTAGACGACGCATCACGACTACGTCCAGTTCTTCGTTGGCCGGCACATGTGCATTACCAAACAGCGCCTGGGCGCCTGTCCACTCATTCTCCGAATATATGAACTTATCTAATGGATCTAGCAGAGCCTGTGAAGCCTTGTGCGCAGCTCTTGTTAAGTAGCTAGCAGGATGCGCTTCCGAGGGGCGCACACAGTCGGCGATCTTCTCAAGAACTAGACGATACATGTGCAGCACTGGCTTGTTGTCTAGCACACCCTGGCCCAGGCCACGTTGATCATCAAAGGCGAGGCGACGATCTTGCATGATTTCCAGTTCGCCCGTTGCCAAAGAGGAACCACCCAACGGCTGTCCTGTTAGCAATGTCAGCCGCATGTTTGCATCCTCAATGAACATGGCCGATGGCACCGGATAGTAGTTAGCCTGTAATGGTAGTTTATCGAGTCGTCGCCGCTTGATTATCTGCAGTCCATTAAGATCCGTATAAAAGATGTCACCACTGTCGATATGTGTCTGCAGGCGCATCACAATTTCAGTGTTGTCAAAGGCACCAATATCAACCAGATTGCGTATTTCGGGCGAATCGCCACGCAGAATGGTCTGATGCACCACATGTGGCAAGCCTACGCTAACATACGACTCTAGCTTGCCCTCACTAACAAGCACCACGGGCGATGATCGCAACAAGGCCTGTGCGGGTCCATTTGGCAGAAACAAATACGCGCCAGACTTATCTCCATGCGGTCGTATGCCGTATTTTAAGAACTTTAGATGCACTGGCACATGCGGACTATCCGGCGTAAGCTGCATTGATTTCAGCATGCCGTACTCGGAGAACGCCAATGTGGGACCAGTGCCAACTCGCAGCGAAAACTCGCGATGATCACCGAACTTGGTATCTTCTGGATACTGGCCCAAACGCACCGAAACGGGATTGCTGTTCAGCAGCAAATGGCTAGCGTAGAAGGTGTTGCTGCAGAGATATAGAATGAATTAAAGATTCATATGTACTATACTATATAAAACTATAATTTTTGGTATACTAACGCTGGCTTTGAGTCGGAAACGGTTAGCACATAGGTGGTCAGTCCCATGGGCGGTACGCGTGCCTTGAAAATGATGCGATATTTTGTGGTGGAGCCTTGCGGATTAACAGTTTTACTGAGTGTATCGTGATGCCAGCTCCAGACGGGTGACACCTGCGCCTGCACAACATTGCCCGCCAAATCACATACACTCACAAACGGACTGGAAACATAGAAATCAACCAGTTGCTCGCGCCAATGGGGCAGTGTGTTGTGCAGGACAACATGCTTGTTGGGCAGCTCGTCGCCCAATATTATTGTGGTGCGGCTCTCCTCCACACCGACGCCGGGCCAACGCGAATCGTCCAGTGTAAAGTAGTGAAAATTAAAGTCTGGACTGTAGATGGCTGGCTTAGTCAGTAGTCGATACACTGCCTGTTGCATGACAAACTGACAGGACTTGAGCGCTTCAACCATGCGTTTCTCATAGTCCTGGACCACATGCGTCTTGGCGGTGCCCGTGATGCCATCGTGATGCTGAAACAGGGAAAGCGCACGACGCGCCAGCTCTAGCTTTTGTCTGAAGCCCGCCATTGGATCCCAGCCTTGCCACGCATGCAACATTTCAGCGGCACGCAAATAATGCATGAGCACGCGATCCAAACGCTTATGATATGGCCGTGATGTATAATAGCCACTCCAGTAGTTGTCCGCCCGATCCGCATACGTGAAGAAGTCTCCACTTAGCGATGGGAACTGCTGGCCAAGCGTGCGATGCACTGCGTCAAAGTATTCCTGTAGCGTGCCGAATTGAGCTTCTACGTTAAATTGCGACTGGCCATTGATGTGGTCGAACAGCTTATCATAATTAACACGCTGCACATCCCACTCAGTATTTTGCTTAAACCGAAAATCATCCCCCAGCGGCACCAGCAGCACATTGGTGCGATACAATTCAGCCTTCTTCTTCCACTGATCGACGAGCAACTCGGAACGTGCGGCCACATTGTTGTCATCAATGGCCTTGGGAGGCGTGCGCCAGGGACAACTCAGTCCAAAGCCACCCATGCGCTTAAAGTCAAACTGGCAGCAGACCTTGGGATCGGGTCCACAGGTGTGTGGTATATCATATGAATAAAAGGGCATCATGTGCGTAAAAAGTGCCTTGTCGCCATGCGTCTCCCATATCTGACGCCAATAGAACTCCAGTTGTCGTTGCTGTGCCAGCTCCTTTTTCACCGAATAATGTGTGCGCTGTATTAGAAGATTCTTAAAACCGCTTCTTTGGAGGATATACGGCAGACTCGGACTATGTCCAAAGGGATCAATGGCCCAGGAGGCGGTGGGTGTTACATTTAGATGCTGCTTTAACCATGTCTGTCCCTCGGTCAGCTGCAGCAACACATTGCGCCAATGGGAATTGGCCTCATCAGGCATTACCCAGCCACCGGTAACAAATTCCAACTGCCGTTTCTTAACAATGCTGCAAAGAAATGTTGGGTTCAATTGATTTGTGTTTTCTTAACAAAAACTAACATTATCTATGCTTACAGTTTCATTTGCTGCTTCTTGTGCTCGCCCAAGTCTTCAAAGAATCGTGCAAAATATGATATTTCAGCCCAAATGAACTTCATATCTGGATTCTCACTCAGATGGCGCAACGCATTCGACAAAATGTGCTTCGTGTCTGTAAAATTAAATAAAAATCTTCTTTTTAGTAACAGTTAATTGAAAAGAAAATGTAACAAAGGTGATAAAGAATCGATAAGATCAGACAACACTTTTATAAATCAGAGCCATAAAGCCGCTAATTAATTGTTAGCTTGTGTCTATTACAAAAATTGTGTTTGGTAACAAGTTCTTATTTAAAGTTCTTTGAAAAATATGCTGAATTTGAACCTTATCTACCAATTCAGCAGCTTTTAAGATAACCTAATGAACCGAATCAACTGATCTATAATGAATTGGATGTTTATATGTCTATTAGCGCCTAAGCAACCATAAAGATTCTAAGAAAATCTCTGTATAGAATGTTTGAAAAATCCGCAATAGCGTTATCAGCGCAGTCGAATAGTTTCACATTCTTATCACTTAAAAACCAAAGTTTTCTATAATAAATATTTAGCAACGTCTATGTTGTTTGGAAGTTATTGATTTGAAGTTAACCAACTTTTATTATATGCATCCCAATAAATTCCATACTTTTATTCATATTGGCTACCTAATTATATACATAGCTTTTTGATATTGATTAAATTAACAAGCAATAATCGTGAACTGAAAAAAACTTAGCAATTACATATGCCAACAAAATTGAAAAAAAATTGATCTTCCGATTAGCTCCAAACTCATTCAAATTTTGTAAATTAAGCCTACAAAGTCGTAAAATAGTTGAAAAACTGTTGCTTGTTTTTCATCCGATCAGATTCAAATTCATTTTTAAAGATCTATAAGAACAATCATTTTAAACTTGTTTCACGTGTTTCGGGTAGATCAGCACCCTGCGGCGGAATTGTGCAGGGGAAAGTTTCATTGTATTGCGACTAGAGGTTCACACACGATTTGGAAAAAAATATACCCCAGGGGGGGAAAATTAGTGGAAACCTGTCGTACGTGCTCTTTCTGCTACCTTTTGATAGTTTTCAACCTCAGTTTCAAAGCTCTGCGTGAAAAATCGTTAAAAGCGTGGAATGAAAATCTTTGTCCATGGGCGAGAAATGATCAAATGTCAAAGATCAAGCATTTAACCGGGCGAGCAAAGCCGCGAGCATAAGGTTATACACCAGAAAATTATGATTAATACCGATACACAAATTTATTTAGCCATATCACAAAAATTGTGTAAAGTAACAACATTTAACACTTAGTTCTGAATGCGCCCATTATTATAGATTACAAAACTCTTTTCAAGCACAATATTACTCTTAATATGCCATGATTTTCAAGCGTAGATAATTGTGCTTTTAGTCTTATTCAAGGTTCATTTATACAACGATAGAAGCGACATATAGAAACATGGCACTTGGGATTGGCTTACCAGCATTGTAGTAGTCCTCGAATGTTTGTATCCAGCCAGGATCATTGTGAGAATGCGGCACAACAAACACTTTTAGCTTGTGGTGACTGTTGTACTTGAGCTGATCGTATTTAATGTTCCAGCCCTGTTTCCAGACGCCGCCATCAATGTCCGCAAAGGACATTTTGTCATACAAGTCCAGCATTTGTACATCGACCTGAGGGACCTGCTTAACTACATCAATGCATACGCCAGGTTCATCAGCTTGATTGTTATTGTTTTCGTTGTTGTTGTTGGGCATACCACCAGTTTCTTTGTCTCTAGCTGGACTGTTGGCCAAGCGTTTGCGCAAATTACGCATTTCTTGCCCATGTTCCTGCAAGCCATTTTCCAGTTGCTGCAGCTTGTGCTCAAATGCCATATAACTTGACTATCATAATAGAGTTGTTGTTATTATTTAAATGAAGCCACACAAATATACAACACACCCAACACACACAAATATATTTACCTTTTTCGCATTCGGAGCCGGTGCCGCAAAATTAAGTATGACATACAGACTGAGAAATATGAGCAGACAGCCAGAGCAAATAAGCAGCGCAAAACGACGACGAATGCGCAGCATGGTCCGTATTAATATCGCATGGATACGCACTATGTTTTTAAATAGTTCAAATTAGTCGTGGCAGCAGCTATTTAAGCTTTTGAACTAACGTAGCGTACGTTTTGCTTTTTCGCATAAACAAATGCCGAGCGTATCGATTACAGCAGATAGTATCGATAGGCAGCAATAGGGGCTGCCAACGTGTGCCGTTCTTTTCGTCGTAGTAACGTAAGTTCAATATAAGCATCGAATCTAAACATCTGATAACAGAAAAAACGCAAATTTCTTTAAAAAAAATTACTAGCTTTTTTAAACAAATAAAATAAATTTTCGCAATACAATGTTCAGTTTAATTAAAAATAAACAATTTTTTTTATTTTTGGATTAAACTTATTACACTTAAATATAATTTGTATGTTTTAATAAATTATTCGTTTGTTTTTTTTTTTGATGAGACAATTTTATACCAGTTGTGCGCCAACAAATTGTCCAAAGGTTTTCAGTGGTTTTTTGCCTTGTCAATTTATCAATTATCAATTTGCACAACTCACTTGATGTAGGTTTACTGACACAACAATCGCAAGTAATTGTCGAATCACAAAGAATATATGTACACCCTGAACCGCCTACTATTTTCGAGTTCTGTTTTAGTTAGTTCCGTTATATGTCGATATATTTTGAAAGTGAGAGACAAAAAGCAAAGAGAAAAAGCGCATACAATTTAGAATATTCTCTCAGCACACGCTCGCGACCGCCAGACGTTGCATGACCATTCCTGCAGAAAATCACAGCATGCAATTAATATCTTAAATCGGCGATGAAAACAAGAAATCGCTTCTGGCAGAACTGGCGGTTCTTTTACATTTTGTATGTGTGCTCATTTGGCCTTTGCTTGCAATATAACGAATTAATTTGAAAAATGTTGAATTGCAGAAATGGCTATAGTTTGGAACTTTTGCAATGAATTTAAACGAGTGATGACTTTTTGGAAACCTTTTTAATAAATCTCAAAGAAAAATTCAGCCATCCTCCATTTTTTTACGATTATATCTAACCACATTTTTTTCTAAAATGTTAGCAACTTATTTTTAAGTTCATATATTGACTTTCATTTCCAATATAGTTTTTTTTTTTATATTAGGAAAATAAACACTTGAAAATGTCTTAAAAAAAATTCTGCCTTAAAAAAGAAATTTTCAATTTTGTTTGTTGCATAGTGTTATCGACAATGTATTTTGTTTTTATATCTGTTACTTTTGAAATTTTGTCACAACTGTGACTCGAGACATTTAAATACTTTTGACAACAGTTGAGTAAATATCGGTCAACTCTAATATGCAGTGTTGCACAACGCAGGCAGTTTAGCAACATTTGTACGCTGTCCTGCACTGGCAATGTCTTTAGTTCTTCTGCTGCTTCTTTTTTTGCCTGGTGCTGGGTTTTTTCTATAATATATTATTTTTTGTATAAAAAGACAGTTATTATCATTGCAAAATCATTTTATATATTTAAGAAAAGCGCCAAGTGCTATCTTCAACTATGAATCAATGAACTTAAAACGCTGAAAACGCGCTCAAGTCACGTCTTCGTCTTGTCCTCTTCGTTTGTTTACCCTTTGTCTTCCGTTCAACGTATTTGTGTTTCTTTTTTATTTGTGTGTTTATTTGTGTGTGTTGTTGCCTGCAACCTGCATATATAAATCACACGCGTCACAAACACGCCCCTTGCCAGGAAACGTTGAACTGACCGACTGACTGAGCAGCGGAGAATGTGGAAGTGCCACAAGTGCGGCAAACCCGTTTACTTTGGTAATATTTAAACACCCACATATATACGTGTATATATATATATATATATATATATATATATATATATATATATATATATATATATATATATACACGCGCACGTAATGTGCATTCCATTTGTTTAATAATATATATATATATATATATGTATATGTATCTGATACATTTGAAATCTTGCGTGCTTAACACAGCGGAACGTAAACAATCTCTGGGGTACGATTGGCATCCGGAATGTTTACGCTGCGAGGAGTGCGGCAAGCGCCTTAATCCCGGCCAGCATGCAGAGGTATTTACTCGCTAACATTTATTGTTTATACAAATTAAGACGCAATTCAAATTGCTTTCGTTTTAGCATAAAGGAGTGCCTTATTGCCATGTTCCCTGCTATGGTGCGCTGTTTGGACCACAGCTTTTTGGACATGGCACGCGCGTTGAATCCCACAAGAATTTTGGTGCTAAGGGTGCGCAAAAGGCAGCTGCTTCTGCTGCTAATATACCCACACTGCCGCGTGATCATTTTGAGTCCAAGCTGAAGCTTTATAATCAATACTATGATAATAAAAGCCTGGAGATACGCAGTCGAGAGGTGAATAATCGTTTGGTACTGGAAGGACCTTTGCGTGTCTTTTGGGGCGTGCAGGGCGTCATACATCTCAAGGAGGACGATGATCAGCGTTTTTTTGTTGTACGCAAGCGCAACTCTTGTCGGACCTCCAAAGCAGATGTAAGTTCAAAGTAATGTGTGTATATCCCTTATCATTTGGCACGCAGTGTGTAACGCGTTGAAGAAGACGCTTCCGATCACATAAGGTGTATATACTTGATCACATATCTATCCCAATTCTCAAAGAATTAATTGTATTTGAATTCAATTCTTTATCTTACGCAAAAGCATGATTCCCGAAATTCCTAATTCTCAAAGAATAAAACCAAATTTGAAATCAATTCTTTGACAACTGTAAAAAGAATGATTCTCTTATCCATCATTCGTAAAGAACTAAATCAAATTTATGATTACCAAAAAACTGATACACCAATCTTGAATACTTTGTGAATTTAAAAAAAAAACCAACATTCAAAACAAAATTTCAAAAATAATTTTATAAATGTGTGCTTTGTTGATAATTAGGAAAGCTGTTCGGACAAGGAGAATGAAGCGAGCGAATCGGTGGGGCCACCCACGACTACCGCCAGCGAAGCGGATCCAATTTCTACGGACATTTCATTGTCGGAGAGCATGACCTTTGACTCGTGCAGCCTAAATGAGATATCCGAGCTGCCAACAACGCCTGAAGATGCCTCCGCAAATACAACAACCATAAATGGACAATCAAACACAAACAATGATGATGAGAATACAACGACAACCACAGATTCATCAAGCACACTTGTTGGTAGCAGCACTGAAGCGATAACGGCCAGCACCAGCTGTGTATCCAGCACATTGCCCTCCAAATTGGGCAATCTAGAGAATCTGGATTGGGATGACATTGACGACTTGCTGCAGGTGGAGCGACGTCACAGTGAGAAAAATAAGAACTATGAAACAATGCCGGTAAAGCTGCCATCGTCCTCGTCGCAATCTTCAAGCGAGAGCTCGCCTAGCAAAACTTGCACCGACAGCAGCTCCTCTACAAGCACACAGAATAATCCAATTAACTCTGCCTCTTCACTCACAACTACGTCTACAAATACAACGACAAGCACCAGCTCGGATAACTTTATGACCGCAACGGGTTCCTTGACTGCCAATACGAATACACAAAACACCAGCACGGTGAGCACCAGCAATACCACACTGGAGGACTATAAGAAGTCTGACGATGCGACGCTAAAGCCCATGGACTATGAGGACTTTAAGCGCAGCGTTCATCAGGATTACGTTAATGGTGCTAACTCATTTCAGGAGCCAAATGATGGCACACTCAAACGTAACCAGCCCATTGATCCCTCACGCATACACGACTCCCTCAAGCTCTACGGCGAGAACTCGGCCATGAGCAAGAGCTTTAACTGCGAGCACGCATTGCGCTCCATCGATCCCACATTGGTCAATGATACCATGCATTTGCGCAGCAGCATTGACTCACCACGCTCCTCGCAGCGTCAGTATGCGTTGCAGAAGAGTGGATCAGCGTTTGCCACCACAGCGCCCAGTAGGGATCCACACAAGCCATTTGAGCAGGGTCGTCAGCTCTTTGAGAAGGGCATCAATCGCTCCAAATCAGGTCCAAGCTGCTTTGTCTACTCGGATAGCGATGACGACGACGATGCGACGTTGCGTCCGCCTCGCTTGGCGACAATGCGGCGCAGCGATGTGCCTCAGCGTTATATTCAAATCCAAATGAATTGTTATCCCAAAGAAGGTGCAACTGGCGGTGCACGTGCACGTGCAAGAGCCACTGTTGGTGGCGAGTATGACTCGAGCCGTACAGATCCATCATCGGTAATGTTAAACCCATGTTCATACATTCTATAAAGTTACATTAATATGCTGATAGGGATAAATTTCGAGATATCTCTGAATAAAAGTGCAGTGGGAAGTAAAGTAAGATGCAAAGTGGGAAGCAAAGTGAGAAGCAATGTAAGAAACAAAGCGGGAACCAAAGTGAGAAGCAAAGTGAGAAGCAAAGTATGAAACAATGTGAGAAGTAAAATTGGAAGCAAAGTGAGATGCGAAATGAGAAGAAAAGTGGGCAGCAAAGTGGGACGCAAAGTTAAAAGCACAGTGAATAGCAAAACGAGACGAAAAGCAAAAAGCATTGCAAAAAGAGATGTTATAGTTAAGAGATAAATTAAGTGATACATTTTTGGAGTTAAGTGACACATTAAGTGAGAAATTAAACTTTAGTTAAACGAAAGCCAAAGTGAGAAACTAAGTCGGAAGAAGACTCTGCGGGTAGGAATAATCAGAATAACCATGGTATTTAAAACTTCTAGTTTATTTGCTTCGCTTCCATTCTATACGTAAATCAATGCAGAGAGTTTTGTGGATTTTTTTATAGCTGACTTTGATATCTGGTTGCAAAGTTTCATCGCTTCTCTAGCCTTACGTCATGTATATAAAACACAGTGAGAGCTTTATCTATTGTTTACCGCCATATAGTAAAAACTAAACATTCTTGACATTTGCGCAATTGACATTGAAGATTTGATTAAATAGAAAACATGCTAAAGCCAATTAGCCAAATAATATCACAGAAAATAATAACGTTATCTACACGAAAATGCCATTTGACGCGCTTGATAATATTTTATTAATTATCTCATAACTTTTTTAGGTTTTGAGCGGCGCTGTGGCCGGCGATGAACTAACCCAAACCGATGAACTCTATACGGCCACTGAGAGCAGAGGCAGTGCGGCAGATGGAACTGATGGTTTCCATGTCAATGAGGATGGCGTTGTCTTAAGAAGACCGCCACGCACAGGCGCTGCAGCAATCAAGCGACGCAGTGGCAACCGGCGGTAGATTCCAAACTTATTTAATATCTGTAACACCTCTTTTTTAAAATTGTCAATAATTACAGATCCCGAACCAAGCTGAAACGTCGCTGTTCAATTAATGGACATTTTTACAATCGGGAGACTTCGTTTTTTACGCCACCATATGGCTCCCAGATGTCTGTGTGGGTTTCATCGCTGGTGACCACGCAGGAGGTCATCAACTTGGTGCTTGCAAAGTATAAGGTAGATAGCGCAGCGGAGAATTTCTCGCTGTTCGTCGTGCGCGATAATGGGGAACAGAAGCGCCTGAAGGATAATGAATATCCGTTGGTAACGCGCATTACGCTCGGACCGCATGAGGATGTCGCGCGCCTGTTTCTGGTGGATGCGCGCAAAACTGATGAAATAAGGTATGAGTCTGGTAAAGAACTAAATTAGATTTATATAATTAGGTACTTTATCTATTTAGTAATGAAGTTGCTCAATTTTTGAATCTATCGCTGCCGGAGTGTCGTGCCATTTTGGATCGGTATGATCAAGAAATGGCGCGTGAGGTAGTAAAAGTAAAGGAGAGGTAAGTAAATGCAACTAATTTCATCCAAAACTTTAATTATTTTTAATGTTTTTCCAGATACGCGGAGTTGCGTCGTCGGATTGTTACACGCATGGAATCTCTAAAAGTGCATTTGTAAATGCCAATCCAAACCAACCATTTTTTATATAGCCATAATGTTAAAGCGGCCAAAAAGCGACAGCAGCTAAGGAAATAGTATTCCTTTTTTTTACATACCTATCGACTTATTTTCATGTAGCATTTAGTCAAAATAACAATGTAAGATGGACTTGTTGATTGAAAATCATTTGAATATCAAATAAAATGTAAAGATTTAAAAAACATGTTTACTAAAAACGTATGCCTTAATTCCCAATAACTATGCACAAGTACAGGTCCTTTGACCTGCAGTCTCTGGAGTAGTTATCACATATTCGCTAGAGCCTGGCCAAAACACTATCAAAGCAAAAGTCAATGATGCCATTATAAATAGAGGAGCAGCTGAGCACCACATGCAAACACATACATACACATACAGAGTTGGCGGCGTATGTCCTTATGTGTGTGAAGCTATTAATTTAAAACTGACAGAACCTCGGGGGCCTACGTGGCTGAGACTTAGTCGAGTCTCTGGCAAAGCGTCGACTTGGAGGCTGCCTTTTGGCCAGCCTGTAAGGCGCTGACGCGTTAAATGGTTATGGGGTTTCCCGGCTAGCAGCATTGGCAGGCCATATTCGTGACGACGGCGTCGTCGATGGGGGCCAATTGTGCCAAGCGCCAATACATAAAAATCAACAGCAGCAGCAGCAAGGACAACAGTAAAAACAACAACATCAACAGAGCTTCAGTTGGGATGTGTACGCGTATTAGGCGCTGGGGGCAGGTTCACGACCCGTTTGCCAAATTGCCGCGCCATAGACAATTATTGCTTAAGAGCAAACACTGGCGACAGAAGAGCACAACAAGAGCCAGTCGCAAAATAAAATCGATTTTAAATGTTGGTCTTACAACTATGCTCTCTTTCCTCAGGTTGCTGCAGTGTTGCGGGGATTGAGGTGGTATTATTGTTGGTGGTGGTGTTTGTCGTCTGGAAGTGCTTGGGCAGTTGTTGCTTGTCCCAGCAAAGCGAATGTCGCGGGAGAGTAGGTTTTGGCATGCATGAGGGTTGCTCATTGCGCATACGCAGTGTTATACACTTAAACAAATCTATATATACTTTTTTGAATGCTTCTTTTTTAAAAACTTGCGTTTTAGAACTACAAAATTATTAAGTCTAGATTGGTGTGAACTTTGTTTTATTGTAAGAATTTATAAATGAAAAAAAGACTAATAAAATAGTAATTTAAAAAGGGGAATAGTTTAAACGTTAGAAATCAAGGTTACAGTAGATGAAACCTTTTTAAGAAATAATGAAATAAATGTATGATTGTCTGATTCTGATGATGTATTAACAACAAATGGTTAAGTAAACATTAAAAAAACATAACAAGACAAGTTCATGGCTTAGTAAAAACATTCCATTTTCCAACTGTATTGGCAGCCCTATGCATATCCAGTACACTCAAACTTGCGCTCTTAAGTGTCCTGCGTACACTCTTATGACTCTTATGCCAAGCATTGCGCTTTCTCATCTCGCTTGCCGCAAAATTCCAATGCCGTTTGGGTCGAGCAATGCAAATCTTTGGACGCTCAGTTTACGTTTTGGTCGCGTCGCCTACAGTTCGTTGACGTTCCGTGTGTTCCTGCTGCACTGCATCGTTAGAAGCGCCAGCGATTGCAAAGCACAAATACAACAACAACAACAACTTACTGTCATTCATAGCCACATAGTGTGTGTGTGTGTGTTTGTGTGGGATTGTGAATGTGTGCTTGTGTGTGTGTACGCGTTTTGTGAGCTGCTCAATACTCGCATCTAATTCGACTAGCAATTATTATTGCCAGCAGTTTCTGACTGTCTCCAGCGGAAGTTGTGAACAATTCAAGTCGCGATACATCCAGGCATAAGTTCCTGTGCGTCTATTATCTGGAATCCGTTGTCATAGTCTCTCGTCATGAAGCGTGTGCGTTTGCCGCTTTTTGCCAGCGTTTGTCTGGTGCTGGTGTTGATGTCATCCTGTCTGCTTGGCAACGCCGATGCCAAGAAGAAGAAATATGTTGGCGAAACAGGCGGTGATTTTGAGTTTATCGATGAGGTAAGTCCCAAATGGCACTCAACTGTCTTTCTATCTTTCTATCCCTGACTGCCAGTCTGTCACTTAATGCAACTAAGCTCTAGCCTACCCTCTACTGAGTATGGATATAAGTACGAGTATGTGTGTCTTTTTGTTAATGGGAGTGTGTGTGTATGTGTGTGTGTGTGTCTTTGTGTGTGTTTTGGCACACATAACGCATTTGCGCTCTTTTCCTTTTTCTTTTAACTGTTTTTTGTTGTCACGCTTTCACCTTAAGCAACGCTACTGAGGTTTCACACCAAACAGCAAAAACAAAGACATCAACAACAACAATAACAACAAGAACAATATTCAACGCTATACTTGGCCAGTCATTCTTCCTGCTGCGTGGGACTGCGTGTTTCCAATATGCTCTTGGCCCAAAGCGTTTGTCTTGCCAATTACTCACGCAAATCCGATTTGTATTTGGCTGCAGTTTGTAGTTGTTCTCCGACCAGGCAGACAGTAAGCCAGTCACGGGTCTCGGCTTCGGCTCCTGCTCGCTGTACTTCAGTTTCCAGTTGCCACCTGGCTAGGCCCAGCAGTGGAAATCTAAGATGGAGAGAAATACTACAATACAACAACAAAAAACTAAAAATCAATAGCAATAGCATTTGGCAGCCTCGACATCGCACAGTGACGCCAATTAACATTTTTTCTTGCAGAAGCAGATGAAATTTGACATCCTCTTTGTTGTACAGTGGAGTCAAATGATTTCTGTTTGTTGTGAGAATCATTGATAAAATTGGCATAATTAAGTAGTTATTGTATACATACATATATGTATATATTTCACTATGTATCAGCTTTTTTCTGCTCGCGTTGTTAACGAGCGCTAGGGTTAGAAAAATTCATTCAATTTTTTTATTATTTAAACTCGAACGTAAAAATCAATATGGAAAATTTTAAAATTTAAATATAATCACAACTTTTAAAAACTTGTAAAGTACATCAAGAATCTATGAGAGTACTGATTAGAGATGGCCATGGGCCTCCTTTTTAAAGCACGGCCCGGTCCAGGCCCGGCCCTGTCAAATTTTCAAAAAGCCTGTCCCGAGGCCGGCCCGACATTGCTACCTATATAAACATTTTTTTACTCCCTGTCCCCATTAAAAATAGGATGCACCCACCCGCACCCCCGCAAATCGCAATAAACTCCCACAGCCACAATTTAAAAGATAAAGCTTTGATTTTTGGTACACATGTATGTTTCAATCAATGTCTTTGGATTCGTAAATTTCATTACGATCGGATAAATAGCACCAAAGTTATGGAAGAATCTATTTCCCCTGTCTCAGCAGGCAGAAACAACACTTTGACATGCACTGGGCAAGTTAAGTACGCTGCTTGCTTGTGTTGCCGCTGAACTGCTTGAAATGCAAGTTGGAAGCAGGGAGTCTCGTAGTCGGGCACACTCGACTAGAGTATTCTTACTTGTTTTTTTCTCGGGTCCGCACAAAAAAAGGACATTTTGAAGAGGCCTGCGGGACACGAAGCCCGAACAGGCCCGTACCTATCTCTAGTACTGTTAATAAAAGTGCCGCTTATTATGTTATCTCTCCTAAGGCGTTTTACTTCTAAAATCTTGTAAAGTGCATCAAGAATCAATGAGAGTGCAGACTAATAGTTGCAAATTATTTAAAAGTATACCAATAAAGTATGAATTCATTATTATTCAATCTCAAAATATATTCAGGTAAAGGTGCAGCCAAAAATTTATTTTCTAAAAAATCGCTGGATTTTCTTGGATAAAATTTAAAAACAAAACTAACGCATTTCCAATTTAATAATATTTTAATTGCCAATGCTGAAACAAGATAGATTTCCCCTGTTGCTTAAAGTTATCTTTATAACAGGTAAGGATTGAGAGCGGATTATAAGGCCCACAAAAAGTGCCTTAAAGCCCGGCGGGCGATATGACATTTTCAAAAGTGTCATAACGCCAGAGGGTCTTATGACACAAATAATGCCCGCGGGTGTTAGTACGAAAAGTACACTCAAAATAAAAATCAAGGATTCTGTATTTAAATCAAGTGCAAAATAGCTTACTTTAAGTGAAAATTCGTGCATTAAGGACTTTTTTTTTAAAGTTAAACACTGTTTTGCACATAATCACAGTCTTTTTATTCCCATTTTATAAATATAATAACCGATTATAAACGTTTTTAAATTGAAATTAAAATAATTGAAATATTTTAAGAATAAGACGATATGAATTCTTATCCGATAGGTGAAATGCACAGCACAACACTGAAAATAAAAACTAAATTCTAATAAGATCACAATTTTAAGAACTTTCACTTCGGTTTTGCTTTATATACTAACTATTAAAACTTTTGTTGTTTTTTGCAAAGTTTTCTGGGCAGTGACCCCACTGTGCGCCGTCGGCAAGAGTCGTAGGCAGCGCGTAAGCGTAAACTATGAAGTAAGCACTAAGCAGCTTTGAATTTGTCTGGCAACACACAGAACCACCACCCCCATACCTGCCCCCTATAAGCCATAGCACACCCCGCGACACGCCTCCACCCCCTCATCGATGACTGTAAGTCACAGACGCAACGTCGTCGTCGTCATTGCTGTTTGCATTGTTTTTTTTGTTTTTGTTATTTTTTGCAGCTATATTTTTGTTGCTCTGTTTTGCTGTTGTTGTTGCTGTTGCTGTTGTTTTTGGTTTGTTTGGGATTCCGTTTTTATTTCTTTTCGTTTCCTCTTTGCCACCATGCTCTTTTAACTTGTTATATGCGTGGCCATTGCTATGTCCTTTCTGTGAGTGTGTATGAGTGTGCTAATAGGTCCATGCGTATGTATGTATGCCTTTTATGCTATTAAGCATTTATGCCTGCTTTCTTCACGCATATGTATGTGCATATGTATGTATATGTACACATATGTTTATACATATGGATGTCGATTGAAGCCCTGAAGAAAATATATTGCAAAGCGCTAAAGTTTTTCAAAGAAATAAAAATAAAGAAAAAAGCATTTGAGGCGAACGCACAATCACAGAATTTTAAACAGTTGAAAAGAGCCACATGTGTGCTGTGTGTGTTTGTGGGTGTGTCTGTGAGTGTTACAAAACAACGCATCCAATTTTCGATCTAGCTTTAATTTGATTTATGCGCCTAACAAATATAAATAATAGTACTTGAAATATACAAATTTGTATCTAGATAATGCTAAAGTTTTGCAAATGTACATGCTAATAGTTTGAAAAGCTTATAAAAAATGTTTTGTTTTGATATATTTATCTGCTTGTAGTAAACGCAGAAACCTTCAGGGCCTTAGTCATTAAATTTGGTATTCATTATATTTAACTGGACGTATTTTGATATTCGACTAACTAAAAGTAGATCTTGGATTAACTTGATATTTGTTAGTTGTACGATCGGATATAACCAGAGCTCTTATTTAAGAATAAGCATAAGTTTATAATAGCGAAACAGTACCTTTTACTTTCTATTGCACTCTCTACAGGATATCTTATAGTCGAACAAGTATGATGTACTTACATCCATGAACTGAATAAATTTAATTTTGATGTGTTTTTGTTTAATTTTGTTCTTTCATTCGATGGCTAATCGTATGATAAATTTGGTTGCGACATTTTTCCAACAAATTTGATTGTTTATTTTTGAAACTTTCCACTTGCAAGTATTTAGCAATGGCATAAATTATGTGAAAAGTTTTTGTTACCAAATTGTTTCAAGTTGAGAGGGGTATGAGAGCTGGCGCATTGAATTTAATTGAAAAGTTAGCTATTGTTGTGCTTGCCTTGCCAGTACGAGTCTTTTAACAAATTTCAAAGATGACTTTTTCAAAAAGTTGAAGCACAAAAAGTATTTAGGCGGTTTGTTTAAGCTAGAGATCAAATAATTGGCAGCTCAATAAAGTGACATTTCTTATTTCCCACTCTGGACATAATTGGTGTCAACTATTTTTCTCAGAAATCTTGTCAAATTGCAAATATGTATTTCTGTATATTTATAAGCTGCCCTAATTCCAGCAAATAAATCATACAAACTCATATTTGAGTCCATGGTGATACACAGCGGAAGTAATCTACGTTGACCCTATATGTTATGCAGGACGAAATGCTTATAAATAACCATAAACTTTTGCCTTTAATAAAGCACATGCTGTGGATATGGATTTGGCTTTAGCTCAGCATATTCACATGAGTTATTTGAGTTATATCCATGTGTGGTATACATTTCCATTTCGGCTCGTTTTGCACGCATTGCATTTATTAAACATGTCGTACAGATGTACAAATGATAACAAATTAGCTCAAGTCGCAAGGAATTCGCTTGATTTGCTGGCACACCCATTTGATATGCTTATTTATTGCTCAAGTCGAGTCTAGTCGAGTCGAGTCAGGCAATATCTATTTACACATGTGCATGTATAGTCTGTTCCATAATCAGACAGGCAAACACCATGCCAAGTGGCATAGAAGGATTCGCATCCTTCTGTGTTCTTATTGCTGTCTCTCTGCAAAGCACATAAAATGGCAATGCTCATTTCCATCGATTACCAACAAACGACGCGCTGTTTGTCAGCAGAAAATAAATCTTTGCATTGTGCACTTCACAAGCTCAGCTCTGAGCGCACAAACTGTTACTGCAGCAGAAAATAAATCCAACGAGAACAATGATGTTCGACTGTGGGTATGATCTATCAAAAATATAGATAGATACCAATGAAGATTGTTTATTCGATCAATTTGACGGAGTATATAATATACGAATGCTACTTATAATATGATTAAATAATATCGTGGTTTTCTATAACAAGCGATAAGATAAGTTTTTATGATTTAAGTATGTATACATATATCCATTATATATTGTTAGTTCTATGAATTTTTATTTTTTTTATGAATTAAGATAAAGAAATAAGATTAAGATTTTTTTATTTCGATTTTTCTGGCTGAAATCAGGAAATCGAACCAACATTCATATATGAAGCAAAGCATTAGAATATTTAATTAAAAAAATAGAATAAGTAAATGAAATAAGAAGATATATGTCACAAGAAGGACTTTAATTGGACACCACACCAAGTGTTTTATTTTTTCTTAAACTGTTTGAGAATTATAATCGACAGTCTAAAAATAGCCTTACCTTTTTTGGTTTTGTTTATGATTAAGTGGCTTGCTGTAATACCACAATTTTGTTTTGCATTTTTTATTAAAAACTTGAGATATGAAGTGTTCTAAGAAGGTTTTCTTGCTTTGGTTTTTATTGTTTATTACTCCCTGTACCTATACAAAATGGGTAGTTTCTAGCATATTATAATATAGTTACACATTCTTACAAATAGTTTGTGAAGAAAAATTGGTTACATACTTAAGCTCTTAATTTTAACCATATATCGTGCCTTTTATTATAACAATTTTATATCCTTCACAAACTTGGATCAAGGCTGATTTTAAATTGTGCAAAGTGTGGATTTATTATTGGTTCATTGAACTTTTCGATTAACTGGGGTATACAATAAATGTTTACAGCTGCGATTATTATATTAACAGCAAGCCAATTAAAAAACACATTCTAGAAACAAATGCGAGAATGAACGTTACTGGAATAAGTGAATATTCTAATGAAACGTTGGGAATTGAGAAATATTGAGAATTCTATACTTCACACCTTTTACAGTAATACAATATAAGAACCGTATAAGAGTGGCTGTGCTATTTACGCTTTTATCCCAATATAAATATACCCTATCAATACAACGTACAGGGCATAATACGAATGGAAAGTATACAGCCCAGGGCAGACAGCAGACAAGAGACAGCTCAGGCAACAAACAGGTCCTGGCATCAAATCAGTGCGAAAAATATGCAAAACTCTATAAAAGTATGAGTACTTATGCACTTATGTGTGTACATTTGTATATGTATGTATATGTGTATGTACTGGCAATAAAGTTGATATGCAAAATTTTCGTTAAGCGCCACTTAGACTATAACAGAACCGAGCAGACACAGATCCGACACACAACTGAGCAAATGCAAAACCAAATCAAAATTTGTGCAAATTACCATTTACTTGTAGCTGACCACGCATCATACAACCGTAACATCCTCTACATCCATAAACACACATATACAACTGGTCAGCCATGATGTAGATTCCTTTTTTTTTATGAGCACATAAAAAACATATTTTGTGCAAGTTATGCAATAAAGTTTTATGCTGCCAAACTGTTGCATAAATTGCCAACACGCTGACAGAACTTTGAGCTGCCAAACTATTCGACATGTTGTTGTTTAATAAGGTTTCAAAAAGTATATATAAATTGTACTATGGAGATTTTAGCTAGACTAAAGCCTTGTCGTTAACACCTAACTATGGTATTTGGAGTGCTTGATTAAAGACTGTGCTTGAATTTTAGTGTAGAGAAAGTTCAAGCTAAGTCAAGTTTTGTGGCAGGTTCATTTGCATGGCAGTTTCCCCAATCCCAATTCCAATCCCAATCCCCTGGTTAAGTGGATTTGCATATTTCCAGCGAATGTGAATGGGAATGTGAATTGTGTATGCGGATGCGGGCAACATGAAGTTGCCAAAAACGGAGAGAACCAACAGCTGAATTGCCTCCAAACTTGCCCATTTTTCCCACGGAACTTTACCCCGTGAGTCCTTCTGACCGAGCTCTGATGGAAATATGACTCAACAAGACACAACAATTTATTTTGCTCTGCAACTTATAAACCCGTCGCAAAGTTTGCTTTCTGTTTATACACTTTGCCACGCCCACGTGCCCAGTTGTGCATTTTTATGTTGCATACTTTACGACCACGGGTCACGGCTCCGTTGCCTTATTGTTTTACTCTCTCTCTCTCTCTCTCTCTCTCTCTCTATCTATCTATCTATCTCTCTCTCTCTTTCTCTGTCTGTTTTTCTGTCACTGTCTCATCTCGCTAGCTTTCTCGCTCATTTAATTTCTTGGTGGCTGGAGTCAAAAGTTGCACGTACACAGCTACATTAGCAAATTGCTCAGTCCTGACTGTGTGTTTCAGTGTGTATGTGTGTGTGTGTGAATATAATGCCTGGCAAATTGCTTGCTCCTTTTGCCAAAAATGCTGGCAAAACTGTTATGAACAAACCAAAAAGAACTGCAAAAATGCAGACGAAAGTACTAAACACCATTCCGAAAAACAAAAAAAAATTTTGCATCTGTCGTGTCGAAAGTAAAATACCCTTGCCGACTTGGTTAACATTTTGTTCACAGGACAAAGTGCCGGACTTAAGAAAAAATTAAACGAGGTCTCTAATAAAACAAGAATTAACACATTGCTGAATAAACTCTTCAATAAACCTAGATAATCCCGATAAAATATACATATAATGTTTTATTAACATAGCGTTTGCAGTTTTTGAGCTCCAGGAAATTACACAAATAAACCGACAAAACCAGAAAATTTTAGATACGCAAATTAAATATTATAATTTTGTATCCTCTTTTTTTGTGATTCATGGCAGAGTGTTAAATTGTATAAAAACGTGATTGTGCCTGCTGACTTTTGCTTTCTTTAGCTGTTCATTTTGGTCTTTTCAAGCATTTCTAAAGCCTTTTATTTGATGTTGATTTGATGTTAACATACATTCCAGGAATCAGCCTAACTCACATATATATTTATATGTAGGTATGTATGCATTTATGTACTTTGTTTTGGGTTCATCTGGAACAGTTTGCAGCTGTTAGTTTAATGCAACGCTTTATAAATTCAACTGAGGGACGCTGTGTGCTCAATAAGATAAATTAGTTTGCAACGCCAACGCAACTTCGATGACATCAAAAGCAAAACTAAAACATTTTTTCTATCCGGGGAGCTAACTTTGTGCTACATCTCAAAATGCATGCTAACAAACACACACACACACATAGTAAACATATGTTTGTTGGCCACTAAGCGCAAAACTTGGGGCAAACTCATTTTTCACTTTCATATTGTTGTGCGGCAGCGGCAGGCAGCGAGCATCCCTCGTCTCTCCTTCCCTCTGCTTGGATGTTTAGTTGGCTTCATATGTGTGCCACTTAACTGATTATGTAAGATGAGTTGTGTGTTCTGCGTGTGTGTGTGTGTGTGTATGTGTGTATGTGTGTGTTGGGCTTACTCTGACAACAGCTGTATTTACTGCCGGACAAATATTACATTTTCATAGCCCGGCCATAATGTGTCAGAATACAGTTTTAATTAATAACTGCGATCGGGTTGCTTGTTTTATGCCCTAATGTATCTAATGGGCTCTTAAAGGGCTCTCTACTCAGTCCTAGTAACTGCAAACTGATGTACATCATTCTCAAATCGAAGACAATTCTGTCGCCTCGCCGGTTCGTAGTGCCTATCAATTAATTATTCAACATACTCGAACATGCACCATGTACAGAACATTAGGTCGAATGGCAGTTAAGCACATGTCAAGCGCGTGTCTGGGCCATTTTGGAGTCAGTTAGTCTGTCTTTATTTATGGCTCGCACTGAGACCATTTGCTGACAGCAATTTGGCTAAGGCTTTTGGCTTTGATTTCCAAGACAGCAATGACAAGCGTAAAAACCGTTACAGATTATGCATATTAATTGCTTGGCTATAACATTTGCGTCTTGGCCAAAAACTTTGTCCTCTAAACTGAGTTCAAGTATTTCGTACGGCGTATGCGTAACGCGGCTTAGAGCTTGTGTGTATGTACAGCGCATGCATGTGTGTATGTATGGCAATGGCGTTGAGTTTGGGCTAAAGCTTAAGTGCCTTACACCATTTTACATATAAAATGCATAGATAGATAGCTTGTGCAAAATTGTATATTTTAGTTGGAAAATCTTGTGGTATTAGAATTTTAAACATACATATATTTTAGGTACTATATATTATATTATATATTATATATATACTTTTGCTTTTAAAAGTAGCGTTACAAATAAAATAAATAAGAAAGGTGCAGTCAAAAGAACCCGATTGTTGTATACTCTTTAAAAAATGATTTGGTTCTCATCAAATCATTTCAAATTTGATGATGGAAGATAAAACAAGTAAGAATGCTCTAGTCGGGGGTGCCCGACTACGAGACTCCCTGCTCGCAACACTTAACTTGTGCAGTGCCTGTCAAACTGTTGTTTCTGCCTGCTGATCTGCCTTTTCCGATCGTTACGAAATTTACGCAACTGATCAACATTGATAAAAGAAATATGTGCACCAAAAAGCAAAGCTCTTTAAAATTGTGGCTGTGGGAGTTTGTGGGTGAGGGGGAGTGATCCTGTTTATTTGAGGCGTTTGGAGTAAGCGGAGAAAAACTTTGTTTGATGCAGTTTTTAAAGGAGATAATCAGTTTCAAATTTAAAGAACTTAGTTTGAAAAAAAAAAGGTTAATTGTACTTATTTGGCAAAGGCGTTAGTCGGCTTATAAAATTTATATTTAAGTATGTTTTTTAATTGAGTAGATAGACAGACGAACGTGACACGAGTAGTGTAATTAATTTAAAATAAATATATACATATATAGCTTTTGGCTGTGTAAAAATCAGCGAATATATTTGTTGCCACAAAATGCAAACAAATTAAAAAGAAAAAATTCGCGAGTGTAACGAGAACTAAAGTAAATTGTGACTTACAAATGCACACAGACGACATTCGCACACATACAAACATAAGTATGGAGACCTATAGTGACATATAGCCAGAAGCTGTAAAAAGTTCATTAAATATTTTACGGAGAGCGTGACAGGTGGGCAACTTGAAGAGGAAGGTGCTACGAAAAATTAAAAGCATGATAAAAGGATTCGGCATGAACGAAGGTACATTGTTGCCGTGCTGAAGCGCGTTGCAGTGCAGGATCAGGAGCAGTCAGGAGCTTCTGTGGCACATAAAACTTTTTACAAGGCATTGGCACATCTCTCTCTCTCTCTCTCTCTCTCTCTCTCTCTCTGTGTCTCACTTTCTAGCTGCCTCTTTGTGGGTGTACGCATTACCATAAATAAATTATAACGCTCGCTACTCTCACTGTGAGTTTATTGCATGTGTGCGATAACTCACACACATACACAAACAAAAAACACCACACTCTCACACACACACATACACATACATGAACAGAGAAAGAATGTAGATACTGTGAACGGACGAACGAGCAGGCGGCAGATAATAACAGTTGCCAGCTTGATGCTGACAGGGGACAAGAAGGGAGCTGAGCAAAGCTATAAACTTGTGTCGGAGAAAATAGCTGCAGCTGTGAAGAGTGATGGAGAGGGCGTGGCGGAGGGGTAAAGTAACTGTAAGCCGCACACACGGTGAATGATAATAATTTACAACGTAAGAGCAAAACACAATGGGACACAACGAAACCGAACGTAGCGAAAAGCAAACCAAACAAAATCCGAAACCAAGACCACAATCCAAACGGAGCGTTGACTAAATTTGGCATAACAACTTTATATATTCTTTGCGCAGTGTGTGTGGGACACAAAAATTGCACTCAGCCACCATGTTGCATACAAATTATGCAATTATTTGGGCCAGTGAGTGGGCCCTTAGGCAACTAAAATTCAGACCAAGCCGGATATTATGTTCTTGAGAACTAAGAATTGAGTTTAAGTTGGCCGGCGCTGACAGCGAGATTGTCTCTTAACAACTCAGCAGCGATGTCTTCTTGAGAAATAGTCAAAAATCTCTGACAAATTGTCAGGGAAAGTTTTTTTTTTTATTTTATGTGCACCCGCTCTGAAAACTTGCAAGCTGCAGAGCTGTCTGCGTTTGAAAACTTTTGCAAAGGGTCGACTACTGTCAAGTAGAAAAAATTACTGCGTTTACAATATATATATATAAAATAAAAAATATATATATAAAACATTGAAAAGTAGGTAGGATGCTTAACAATGTGCACGCAATGGACAAATGAAAAATGATGCAATAGTCTGGCCGAGCTCAAAAAATATGCAAGTTAAGCGTTTGGGAAGATTCAAAAAGTTTTCAAGTTGCAATTAGTCATAAAACTTGACAAAAAAGAGAGCTCAATAAAGTTGGCTTTCTGGTATTTACAATCTCAGACAATTACAAGTGGAATAGTAAGGTGCTTAAACGAAGTTTCTACAGGTCTACTTCAAGAAATTCTATAAATTTACAATGTTTCGAAGTATAACAAGTAAGAATACGCTAGTCGATTGTGCCCGACTACGAGACTCCCTGCTCCCACTTTGCATTTCAAGCAGTTCAGCGGCAACTCAAGCAAGCAGTGCACTTAACTCGTAAACTGCTTGTCAAACTGTTGTTGCTGCCAACTGAGACGGGCGTAATAGATTCTTCTATAACTTTGGTGCTATTTATCCGATCGTGTTGAAATTTACACATCCGAAAGACATTGATTAAACATACATGTGTACCAAAAATTAAAGCTTTATCTTTAAAATTGTGGCTGTGGGAGTCTTTTGCGATTTGCGGGGGTGCGGGGGGTGCATCCGAAATTTGAAATAAACTTGATCTGCGTATGGTATACAGGAACCTGCATGCCAAGTTTGGTGTCTCTAGCTCTTATAGTCTCTGAGATCGACGCGTTCATACAGACGGACAGACGGCCAGACGGACAGACGGACAGACAGACGGACATGGCTAGTTATAGTTTATATAGTCGGAAATGTCTCCTTCTGTCTGTTACACACATTTGCAGTACTTTATAACTCCCTTTTTCCCATTTTTAATGGGAACAGGGAGTAAAAACCTTGATCTTGACACTTTGTCTGCCTATGGTATATACCAACATGTATACCAACATGTATACCAACATGTATATGGTTGCTGTAGCTTCAAAACTGTGGAAAAAAAATGCGTTCATACAGACGGACATTTCACAAACCCAATATGCTCTTTATAAAGAGTATATTGGGTTTGTGAAATGTCCGTCCGTCCGTCTGTCTGTCCGTCTGTCTGTCCGCCTGTATGAACGCATGTTTTTTCCACAGTTTTGAAGTTAGAGCAACCAAACTTGGTATACATGTTGGTATACACCATAGTAAGACAAAGTGTCAAGATCTCACCCCCACCCCCACCCCTTCCCCCACAAACCGCAAAAACCTATGTCTTCCACAGTTTTGCAGCTAGAGTAACCAAATTTTGCACAAGGGCTACTAACTACTTGCTTTATTGATCTGACAAAAAAATATGGGCCACGCCCACCCCGCCCCCAAAAATGAGCAAAGTCTGTATCTCCCCCACCCCTTTAGCTAGAATCACCAAATTTTGCAAGTTGAATCCTATTGTCCTATTAAATCGATTGGATAAAAATAATTTTGCCACGTCCACCCCCGCCATTGCAATCAAGCAATGCTTGTTTCTCCCAAACCTGTAGAACGGGCCCAACCAAACTTAAATTGATGGCAAAACTTGAAAGATTTGAGCAAAAATACAATTTTCACGCCCACTTCTGACTCCGCAAAGAATCGAAAAAAAGAGTATATCGCAGTTGGGTGTATCCGACTGCAACGTTCTTACTTGGTTTTCTTTTAAAAAAAAAAAATAAAAAAATAATAATAAGCAATGAGCAAAGTCTGTATCTCCCCCACCCCTTTAGCTAGAATCACCAAATTTTGCAGGTTGAATTCTATTGTCCTATTAAATAGATTGGATAAAAATAATTTTGCCACGCCCACCCCCGCCCTTGCAATCGACCAATGTTTGTTTCTCCCAAACCTGTAGAACGGGCCCCACCAAACTTAAATTGATGGCAAAACTTGAAAGACTTGAGCAAAATACAATTGCCACGCCCATTTCTGAATCCGCAAAGAGGCTAAAAAAGAGTATATCGCAGTCGGGTGCATCCGACTGCAACGTTCTTACTTGTTTTAAAATGATTTCAATTAAAAAATGAAAATGAAAATGAAAATGAAAATGCATGTTTATAGCAAATGAAACGATCAAACAAAATGTTACTCAAACAAATAAAAGAAACAAAGCAGATAAACAAATGAATGAAATACATGAATGATTCGTTTGGTTTCCAAAACAGGAACAGCACTCTGCAACACTATAGTGTTTATATGTATGTCTGCATACACACACACATAGAAATAAAAATACATATATTTAAAAAAGGAAAGCATAGCGCAAATAAAATGGAAGCGAACGGAAATGAAAATGCAATTGTTGGGCCATGCCGACGACGCCGAGTCGTGACGCGTTGATGTAGAACGGTCCATGAGCTCATTCGTTGGGGAGGGGGAGGAGGGCTAAAGAGAGGGGCTGCTGGTTCTTGCACTCGCGACTGCTTATTGAAAGTTTGCGTTGCTTTTACTGTTATTTTGTGTTGCCTTTTTGGCAACTACAAGTTGCAAGCGGCGGCTTTTCATTTTCCGCTACGCTTTTATTTTGCGCTTCAGAGTATTCAATAAACTTTGCCATTCAGCTGCAACTGCAACAATAACAGCAAGAACAAGCCCAAAACTCTCAGGGACAACTCCCAGGACTCCACACTCCCTCAGAAAGGCTTAACCAGACGAAACTTTTTAAAATAAATGACAGAACTAAGAAATCCTTCGTTGAGCTTTCTCCAAGGCGGCCTAAACGGCACGCAACACTCAAACACACACACATAGACACATATGAACTCATTGGTTTAGCGGCAGCAACGCTAAGAGCAGAGAAATTGTGCACCCTGGTACTAAACAAGTTAATTAGTTTGCCTTTTTCGCGTTTTGGTGGCTCTAGCTGCGACGTTTATGTGGTTCACCATGGCCATGGTGGGCTAAAAACCCTCCACAAAAGAGAGACTGAGTGTATGTGTGTGTGTGTGTGTGTGTGTGTGTGTGTGTGTGTGTGGCTTAGAGTTTATCTTAATGACAAAATAAATTATTTACCACACACACATATACTCATATACTTACTACAATTGACTTTATTTACCGCGACTAAGTAGCGTTGTGGCTGTATGTGTGTGTGTGCTTTCACTTTAATGTCACTTTTTAACCGTCTGCTATCGTTGCTATTACTCTTATGTTTAATATCTGCTCACAGTTTTTCGCCAACAAGAAAGCTAGGCAACAAAAATCATTGACAATGCACAGAGCAGACAGTTATCTCACTGATGATACTTGAGAGTAACTTGAAAGATATCATAATTTAAATATGCATATGTTACTTGTGTTTTCCATATGATTGTTATAAACAACTATGTAAAATTTATTTGTTAACAAGAGTGGGTATAGGTAGATCAGCAAATTTAAAATACGCATTAAAGGGAATTCAAATATTGAGTAATCTCCCAAAATTTTTCTATGCGTCTTAAAAATATAGAATAATTCGTTGCTCAAATCATGTAACATACAAACGTTGTCAAATGGCCAGAATTGGGATCTGGGCACAACATTTTCATTCAAGAAAACTTCTTACATATTCCAAAATTATTAAACTTACAGGATTATTTAAATATGATTTCAAGTAGATATTGCTTCCACTTTCTATTAAAAATTTGAGTAATACTAAGTAGAATGATGTTCGTCAGATTTTGACAAGCAGTATTCAATTTTTTTAATTATTGATACAATAAGAATTTCTGCAGAATAAAAGAGTCTTCAGAAATTAATTGGTTTCTTCAAAAAGTTATTAATTGTAATCAGAATTTGCATATACATACTCAGATTGATGTAAAGTTTACATTGTAAGCATATTGATAAAGACAATCACTTGAAAGATAATAATTTTGTTCATCAGTTAAACGGCTTTAAGCTCTTTAAGTGAAGTCGGAGTGTTCACGAACAATGGTTAAACTTAAATGTATTCTCTGATGACCAAAGACAAAAATATCTTGCATATTTAACCCGTTAAGGCGATTAAGCATTTCCACTTGATAGCCAAACACTAATAACTTTGGCCATTTGGTATGATATTTTTAGCCACTGTGCGGCTGCGTTGACATTAAGAAGTGGGGGTTTCAATTACATACAACGTCACTTGAATTGCCTGGGCGTCACATAAAAACACTTTGTTGCCCCAGGAAAAGAGTGGCACGCAGGGAACCTGGCAGCCAAGGAAGAAGCCAGGGAGTAGGTCACAAAGGATGGGCTGATGCTCGTTTAATCTTAGATTTTAATTGCATGGCCATAACGTTGTTGGCCATGAAGACAAGACGTTTCATTTGCAGGCGCGGCCTGCCACAAGAGTTGAAAGTAAATTGAATTTAATTACAGCCTGTTCTGCTTTTCATTTTGATTGTTGAATTAACTTTTATATGTCATAAACTTCGAGAAGGCAATAAACATTCCATTGCTGGCAAATGCAAATGCGTATGCTTGACTACGTTTTATCAAATTTGTTGTTGGCTTGCTGTGTTAAAGAGTAAAAACTTTCTGCTCGCACTAATTAGTATAACTGGAACGTTAAAAATTTGCTCAGGTAGCACGGAAAAACGCACTTGCGGCTTAAAGTTTGCTCCAAAAAAGTATATGCTACAAAGAAATTAAAATTGAAATGTAAAACTTGTTAAAGTTTTTACCCACACATACACAACGCACGTGACGCTGCAGGCAGGCAGAGAAAATTTAAAATGCAAAGTGAGGCTTGCAAAAAAAAAAAAAAACTGAATTTCAAGTTGGTCCGTGGCAGGTGGGCGACTGCGCCAAACTTGGCTGCAAAAAACTTGCAGCATTAAGTGCACTTGGCTGCAAGCAGATGAAAAGGGTGACAGGGAGGAAGGGACACCTGAGGCAGCAACTGCTGCCAGCTCATTAAAAGTAAAAATGATATGCATTAAGTTGCCAACGGTAACGAGAACGTTAAAGGGCTGAAACTGCAGTCATTAGACCAAACTTACGCTTCTCTGCTAATGGTCAATGCTAATTGCGTGGAAGGCATTTGCAATGCAATTCAATACCCCTCCACTTCTTGAGGCAATGGCCTTTAGCCCCATCCACTGCCTGTCACATTTGCCACATAAATTGTCATAATTGTATGCCACACAGTCGTAACAGCGCCCGATCACTTGGCATGACCCCAGTCAACTTACCCCCATTTCACCATTTCCAAAGTATCAATGCATATTTCATCGGCTGACACATGCATTAACGTGTCTAATCGGCATGAGGCAAGAGCCGCAGTTGCTGCTTCGGATCAGAAGTACAGTGGGGCACACATGAGTACAGCAGGACATACGTGCATTATTCATTCAGCGGTACAGCATAATTTATGTCCTCCTCGCATAGCCACATGCCTGACACTCCAAGCATTTCTGCGCTCTGCTGACAATTTGCTGTCAGAGACATGTGAGTATTTCAGTCCAATTCCGCTTCCTGTTGGTAAAGAGGCTTTAACATTTATTCCGTTGACTATTAAAGCAGTAGCAAAAAAAAAATTCAACGACCATTACAAAGTCAGCTATTAATTTGATGTTTTTATTTTACGTTGCCACCATGGCGTATACGGCATGCATATATATAATATTCTTCATAAAATTGTTCGTAATTTAAGGTCATTGTGCCAGATGCATGTTCGATAAATTTGATTCATGGGGCTAACATAACAGTAGTGACTTGGCGTAGACCCATGTTATGTTAGCCCATTTATCAACTGATAAATAGATACGAGTATTGGTAGCCTGAATGAACACACTCTAATTACTGTATGACTCATTACAGTGAAATAGAATTTCAAGAAAATTGACGCACTTTGTGATTCAACTGTTTCTATTGGTGTTGCTCAAATTGTTTTTTAGCTGTAAATATAACAAACATTAATAGTTTTTGTATGTTTTACTCACAGTATTGAACAATTTCATTAAAACTTAAGATACACAAATAAACATTATTAAAATTAAAATAACAAGAAACAAGCCTTTATTAAATATACTTTATGACGTCACACATTGGCAACAGCTGCAATGACCTTCGTGTAGACCTCAATGCCATGCAAATAGGTATTCGCACGAATGTATTCATCGTGATCGTGCAACAATATGGGTGTGTTGTTCATGGGCGAGAAGCCCAAGGCCGGAATACCCACTGAGCGTATGAAGCGACTATCGGTACCGCCAGGACAGACATGTGTACGGACTTTTAAGTTTCTGTTGAATTAAAGGGAAGTTATATGAAAGAACATGATTGACGCTCTTACACTGAGTATACTAACAGTTCGTTTATGGCCGTCTCAAAGGCTGTCCAGTACGGATTGGATGCATCGACCTTAGTTGGCGGCACATACTCATCTTTCTGTTCGAATACGAGCTCAATGCCGCCCCCTGCCTCTTTGCACCATTCTCGAATTTCCTGCTCAAAGGCTTCCAGATCCACAGTAATGGAAATGCGTAAATCAAAGACTACCTCTAGCAGTGAGGGAACCACATTGCTTTGCACGCCACCACTTAGTTTAGTAAGATTCACGGTGGTCACATCACCGAAGAATAGACTCTTATCCCTCGCCAACATTTGCACTTGTGATGCACGGAACTCCATCATCTTATTCACAAGATAGTTAAGCTTTTCGCCAGCTGTGTTGGGTAACAGGAGAGAACCATGTCCTGCAGAGCCGCTGATCTTAAACCTAATATCTGTAAAAGAAAAAAAATAATCTTACAGCTGTAACCATTGCCTCAAAACTACTTACGCCATGCGGTACGCTCAGCAAAATAGACATAATAGGCATCATCCAAGCTGGACGATCCTTCGTCTAAGCTGAAGCCCACATTCAGATCTTTAAAATAATCTCCCTTTATAAACTCGCGCATTCCAAAGTATCCGCCAACCTCCTCATCTGGCACAAATGTCACATATACAGTTCGCTTTGGTTGGTAGCCACTAGCCTTGAGAGCCCGAATGGCACCCAAGTACTGAGTTCCAACGCACTTCATGTCCTGTGAGCCACGCGCAAATATGCGTCCGTCGTCATCCATATCAGCACTGAATGGATCGTGTGTCCATTTGTCTGGGAATACCGGCACAACATCGGTGTGCGAATTCAGAATAATGGAAGGTAGTTCAGGCTGCTTGCCCAGCCATTTCATGATCACGACAGGATTCGATTTATTAACAGGATATTCCACAACCACGGGCAAATCCAAGATGGCTGCCTGACGTTTCAAGAATTCCACGCATGCCGCTGTAAAATACCCGGGGATAATTTCACTTTTATATATTTTTATTAACTTATATCACAGCAAAGGCTAATCGCAAAGCCAACTAGATAGTTTCAAAATGTCCCAAAAAAACTTACTGTAATCAATATTTGGGTGCACTGTTGGAATTCGCAAATATTCACGGAATATTTTAATTTCGTCATTATTTTCCCACTCTGCTTTACTCATTTCTGAACATATATGTATTATTACTTCACACCAATTTCAGCACTCACTGACAACTGTTCCGTGGCCTTATCATACACATGGTTTAAATATGAAAAGCCGTTCTCAATCACGCAGCGCTTTTGCTAATTATGTGTCTACTTTTATCTATAATATTTTATACATAAGTTATTATTTATTATCAGTATTTGTGGATTTTTTTAATGACCTTTGCCCGTATATATTGTGAAGTTGTTAATCAAAAAGTGGAAACACATTTAGTTATATTCATTTTCTTTGGCTTGAACAAGTTGTATGAGTTTAAATATTATAACAATAGTAAGAACTCGCTCAAGTTAAGTTTTATTCTTGAATACAATGCGTAAAACTTTATACATAATTCATATGTTTTATATATTAATAAAAACGATATTTGTAAAGTTTTACTACCGAAATAGAGTACAAAAAAATAAGTTAAAGTTTCTGCAGTGACTACTTCATACAGTTATCGTTATATTAATATCGTTTCATCTTGCAAATAAATAAAATTACAAACCTAAGATTATAAACTTAAATGATCATTAAAATTGTGTGCACAAAGAAGTTTATTGAACCCAAAATGTACATACAACTTTTAGGCTTTTAAAGTAAGCCATTCTTATACGTTGGCAATAGCTGGAATGACCTTCTTGTACACCTCAATACCATGAAGATACGTATTTGCACCAATGTACTCATCGTGAGCGTGCACCAGGATGGGCGTGTTGTTTATCGGTGAGAATCCCAAAGATGCTACTCCAACTGAGCGTAAAAATCGACTATCGGTACAGCCAGGGCATACCTCTGGGCGGTACTTTAGGCCACTAGAAGAGGAAAAGCAAACGTATTCTTATCTTTTCGTTAATTTCGAAGATTGTTACTAACAGTTCGGTTAAGGACTTCGCAAAGGCCATCCAGAACGGATTTGAATCATCGATTTTTGTTGGCGCAATATATTTATCTTTTCGTTCAAACACGAGCTCAATACCGCCACCCGCCTCCTCGCACCAGTCACGAATTCGCTTCTCAAAGGCTACCAGATTCTCAGTAAGAGAGAAGATAGCCTTGCCCTGCTGTACCGCTTATCTTAAGCCTAATATATGTAAAAATGATAAATGTCAAATACTTGACGGTCATTAGATAAGTTTTATATACGCCACGGGGTTTGCTCTGCATAATAGATGTAATAGGCATCATCTGTGCTGGAAGATCCCTCATCTAAACTGAAGCCCACATTCATGTATTTAAAGTAATCTCCATTTACGAATTCACGCATTCCAAGGTATCCGCCAACCTCCTCATCTCTTAAGAGCCCGAATGGCGGCCAAGTACTGAGTTCCAATGCACTTTGTGTCCTGTGTGCCTCGGGCGATGATGCTTCCCTCGTCATCAAGGTCGGCGCTGAAAGGTTCGTGTGTCCAATTTTCCGGGAACACAGGAACCACATCCATATGTGAGCTTAGCATAATGGAAGATAGATTCAGTTGGCTGCCCTTCCACTTTACCACCACGACAGGATTGTCATTGTTCACAGGGTAAATAACATCCACAGGTAGATCAATGCTTCTAGCTTGTCGTTTCATGAATTCTACGCAAGCGGCTGTTGAGAACATGCATTAAATCTTCTAATGGTTATCCACCCATCCTTTTTCTACCCAGAAACTTACTGTAATCTATATTTGGATGCACAGATGGTATCACGGAAGATTTTGATTTCCGGATTGTTTTCCCACTCAGACTGACTCATTTTGAGTACAAGACACAACCTTCTCACGATTAGAGAATTTCTGCGACTGCTAGCTTAGTATAAGTCCGTCTAAAATATATATGATTTTGCAGACGCCGACATCAACACCGATATTAACATACCCGATTGTCACTTATTTGGCTGTCCTTATCAGAATTAAGATTACCGGTCTACTTATTTTTTAATTTATTTTAAATTTGACTTATATGCTCTTATCAGCATAATTAATGTGTTTGCAAATTAGGCTCTTATCGCATTTTCGTATGCAGTGCAAGTTTTTCCACATTAAATTTAAGTACCATGTGCACGAATATTGCTTAAAATCAAGGCATATAGTACTTAATTAAAAAACGAAATGGATTCAAATTATTAAAAATCTGTCTCTTAAACATTGGCAACAGCAGCTATGATTTCCATTTAAACCTCAATGCCTTGTAGATATGTATCTGCAGGTCAATATTCATTGTTGTCATGGAGTAATACAGTAGTGTTGATGATGAATGAAAAGCCCAAGGCTGATATACACCTCCAGCAATGGTGGCACCACATTGCTTTGGACCCCACCCCGAATTTGAGTGAGATTGACGGTGGTTACATCTAAAATATCAATGGTGGAGTCCTCCTCCAGTCGTTTCACCTGTGATGCACGGAACTTCATCATCTTACTCAAAAGGTAGTTTAGTTTCTCTCCATCAGTGTTGGCGTTGCCAATGATCTTCAAACTGAGAGCTGAAAGTCTTCGTTCAAAGATTTTGGTTCATCAAAAGTTGTATGAAACGTACGACATCTAATTCGCTCGGCGTAGAGGACAGAGTAGGTATAATCCTCACTGGAAATGCCTTCATCAAGACTGAGTCCTACATTAAGTTTCTTGAGATAATCACTCTTGATCAATGCATGCATCTCCTGCACGTTGCCAGCCTCCTCATCCCGCACAAAAGTACGATAAACCGTTCGCTTTGGTTGATACCCATTAGCTTTTAGAGAGCGAATTGCTCCCAAATATTACGTTCCAACGCACTTCATGTCCTGTGAGCCACGCGCAAAAAAAACTTTTGGGGGAATGTGGGTACAACATACAACATATGGGAACTCAGAACAATGGAAGGTACCATGGATCTACCACATCTACGTTTAATGAATTCCACACATGCGGCTATAAAGTGTATTTACAATTTGCTCAAAAAATTCTGCTAAGTAACTTTTAGAAACCTAAATCTTACTGTAATCCACATTAGGATATTCGTAGATATTTGATTTCCTCATCGTTCTCCCACAGCTCCTTATTCATTTGGAGCAAAATGATTTGTTGATAAAAGAGTTTTTGTTTAGTATTTTATTTGAATTCTCTGGCTAAATACACGATCTACTCAACAGTTTAATTGGTCACCTACGATTGTTTGATTTCTGTATTTCACTGGCCTTCAAATATCTACCATATAGTGTATGTTGATCGCTGGTGGTCAACTTTTATCGGATTCTTAATTACCATATTTAGATCTTATCAGCATAGCCGATGTGGGTTGTTATCAGTAGTTAAGCGTATTTACCTATTGCTGAAACCTTAAATACCTATATAGTATATGCTACTAGGCTATGACTAGAACTATTGAAAAAGTACTGCAGAAGGAGGCATTTCCGACTATATAAACTATATATATTTTTGCTCAGCATCAAAAGCCAAGACGAACTAGCCATGTCCGTCTGTCCGTCCGTCCGTATGAACACACAATCTCGGGGACTATAAGAGCTAGAGACACCAATCTTGGCATGCATGGTTCCTGTATACCATATGCAGATCAAGTTTATTTAAAATTTTTAATAAACCCCCCCGCAGCCCCGCAAATCGAAAAAAACTCCCACAGCCACAAGATATAGCTTTGATTTTTTGTACACATATATGTTCAATCAATGTTGATCAGCTCCGTAAATTTCATTACGATCGGATAAATAACACCAAAGTTATGGAAGAATCTCAGCAGGCAGTAACAACAGTTTGACAGGCACTGGACAAGTTAAGTGCGCTGCTTGCTTGCGTTGCCGCTGAACTGTTTTAAACGCAAGTTGGTTCGTAGTCGGGCACACTGGACTAGAGCACTCTTACTTGTTTAAATTTCGAATAGTGGAATGTTATCCAATAAAAACTTATTAAGACAGCACTTGTTCTTGTAATATTGCCGTTTTAGCTTTTAAATTTCCTTTAAATCGTGGTATGATTATGATTTTGTCAATTTCAAATTGATCCATCGTCTACGTTTGTTATAATTTTCAAGAGAAAGAATTTCTTTGATTTTCTTGAAACCAATTTTAATAATTTACCCTAAAGAAACTCAATATTGGATATTGCATCTAAAAATTTTTATCGTAATAACCGCATAAAAATCTACTGCTCTCGATTATGTATAAACAGTTTCACGGAAAAGCATTTACTTTATTTTGATCAGCAGTATGTAAAAGGCAATATTAAAATAATAACCATTTAGACTACAATTTTTGGAATGATTGCACCTATGGGAGCTACATATATAGTGGTGTGTCCAGGATCAGGTATTGTTACAGTCCTACAATCGCCTCTGAAAAAGTTTTGGTTCCAAGTGTTATAGAATATGTAGTTTAAGAATTAGCCAAATTATACATACAAAATGCAGTCAGCTTTCGATATCAGTCAAGATTCTACACATCGGCAACAGCAGCTATGAGTTTCTTGTAAACCTCGACACCATTCAAATAGGTATCCGCACGCAGGTATTCATCGTGATCATGCAACAGTAATGGAGTATTGTTGATTGGCGAAAAGCCTATGGCTGGAATACCCGCATAGCGCACGTAACGGCTGTCGGTGGCACCGGGAAAAACTCGGACTCGAGTTTTCAGACCGCTAAAGAGGAACTAAAATAACATTGGGACACAATTTGACATTGCACTTGGTACTTACAGTTCGTCTAGAGATTGTTTGAAGGCCAACCAAAATGGATTCGACTCATCGATTTTAGTCGGTTCTACGTAAGGGTTTTTCATCTCGAATTCCAGCTCTATGCCGCCACCAGCCTCGGCGCACCAATCACGAATTTGTTTCTCAAATGCATCAATATCCACGGTTATTGCAATTCGAACATCAAAGACCACCTCCAGCAATGGTGGCACTACATTGCTTTGGACCCCACCCCGAATTTGAGTGAGATTGACGGTGGTGACATCACCAATATCAATGCTTGAGTCTTCCTCCAGTCGCTTCACCTGTGATGCACGGAACTCCATAATTTTATTCATAAGGTAGTTCATCTTCTCTCCAGCGGTGTTGGGTAGAAGCAGCGAACCGTGTCCTGCAGTCCCGCTGATCTTGAATATGAGATCTGACAGAGCTTCAATATAAATCATGCATCTAATCATAAGTAGGCTGTAACTCACGCCATAAAGTCCGCTCGGCATAGTACACAGCGTAGGTTTCATCCTCACTAGAAATGCCTTCGTCAAAGCTGAATCCTACGTTCAGTTTCTTGAAGTCATCGCCCTTGACCAATTCGCGCATGCCCAGATGTCCCCCGACCTCTTCATCAGGCACAAAGGTGAGGTATACAGTTCGCTTTGGTTGGTAGCCACTAGCCTTGAGAGCCCGAATGGCACCCAAGTACTGAGTTCCAACGCACTTCATGTCCTGCGAGCCACGCGCAAATATGCGTCCCTCGTCATCCAGATCAGCACTGAATGGATCGTGTGCCCATTTGTCTGGGAATACGGGCACAACATCCGTGTGCGAGTTTAGAATAATGGAAGGTAGTTTAGGCTGTTTGCCCAGCCATTTCATAATCACGACGGGATTGGATTCGTTAACAGGATAAACAACATCTACGGGCAGTTTCAGGCTGGCTGCCTGACGTTTCAAAAATTCCACGCAAGCGGCTGTAAAACGCAGAGTTAATCTTTGTTTTTTTTTTTTTATATTGTGTGGTTTATAAAATCTAAGCGATTGCTTATCGCGTGGCCTTTAAGTATACATGTACATATATAAGTAGATACGAGCCGATCTTTATAATCTGGAAAACTTACTGTAGTCAACATTTGGATGCACCGTTGGAATGCGAAGATATTCCCGAAAGATTTTTATTTCTTCATTATTATCCCACTCAGTTTTGTTCATTTTGCTTAGCTATATATAAACGTATAAGAAAATATGTCTTTCGTTAATAAATCGAAAATATACATATTTGCTAAAAATACAATTCCAGAAATTAGCCGAACAGCTGACTAGCGATTATCCCAACAGCTGTCTGCAGCCTTTTCGTACCTTCTCAACACTGGCAGCAATCGTTGACAACTGTAGCCGTTGCGTAGCGCGAATCGTTTAAATACTGTGCTCAGTGTTGAGGTTTTCGCTGTTTATCAGTCTTAAGTTCGGAAAAAACTGCAACTCATTTTATGATTTGATTATTTATACCCTGTATCCATAAAAAAATTAGGTGATCATAATGCTGTGCAAATTTATTAAATATGCAGAAAAAGACGTCTCCGATGTTATACAGTACAAATATATATTTCTGATCAACATTATGTCTGCCCGTCTGTTCCGATAAATATTCAATACGCAAATCAGACTATTTATACTTTTTTTTTTTTAAATTCTTTTGAAAAATAAAAAGAAAATAGAGTACATTGGGTTTGTGAAATGTCCATCTGTCTGACTGTCTGTCTGTCAGTCTGTCCGTCCGTATAACAGCAGTTTCTTCCACAGTTTTAAAGCTAGAAAAACCAAACTTACATATATACACTTATATATATTTGCCAACGTTTTTACTTGTTTTAAGTAGTCAGGTTAGTTCCCATTTCCGAGAATTTTTAATGCGAATCGTTTTCCAGGAGGAAAATAAAAAAAATCTTTTTGTCGATATGGGAAATTCAGAACAACTAATAATTCCGATTCCAAAAGTTTTGATCAGTTTCGAAAATATGAACAGCCCTGAGTATTTTAGTATTGAAATATAACCAATTTATTTATGGTAGAATAATTTTTATGTTTCGAAAATTTTTAAATGCTCGGAAATTAATAAATTAATAGTTCAAATATCAATTATTTATTTGCTTAACAAACTAAACTTAATTTAATACTAACTTAATACTAGTTTACCTAGCACTAGCTGTTAGCACCCTGTGATTTGGTTCGAAAATTTATTTTCAGCGGAGGGAAGGGTAACTTCTAGCCGGTACTGCTGGGGCATTACAATTTGTTGTTCGCAACATCTGTTTACAGTAGGCTACCTAATCTACGAATAGGTATTAGTGCCCTCCTTAGCTAACTTTTAAGAGCATATAACTTTATACTCGAACTATAGACGCACTAACAATAGTTTGTTGTTACTTGTTGGTTGCTTTTGTTCGATGCCTTGTGCCTAAATTTGCCACTAGGCAAGTTGTGGTTTTGTGTAAAATGTATACTTTCCAGTTGAATTCCTAATCAGCGAGCGTTGCACAAACACTTATGCATACTATTCGCTTATGAACATCTACATCAAACGTGTGGCATGTAAACAAATCGTTGATGTTGCAGTTGTTGTTGTTGTAGCCGGGTTGCTGTTGTTGTTGCAACTGCTGCTGCTTTTGTTGCTGATGTTGCAGTTGCTGATACCGAATAGTGTTGCAAAGTTTAGCGCGCTAAAAACAGGCGGAGCAGCTGTCAACTGTCTGTGGATGTGTGTATCTGTGTGTGAGTGTGAGTGTGTGTGTGTGTGTTTGCGTGTGTGTTTGTGGGTGAGTCTGTGTGTGATTTTGTGTGTGTCAGATTTCACGCTCGTTTCAATGGGCCCAAAGTGCTGTACACAACAGTTGCACGACACATATAACTGAAACACTGAGATTGTGTACTGCATGTAGTCTTGAGTTGGATTGTTTGTACTAGATGTGTGTATATTTTGGGTACATATACATATGTATGTACATACATATGTGCGTGCCAACACAAAAAGTCATTAAAAGTTCATTAACAATGTTGCAAGGATTTTAATGGCAGCGCAACAGCAGCAACTATATAGACCTTGTCAGGAACACATGTCTACATTTTACATGACAAACAAATATACAAATAAATCAAACAAGTTAAACAACATACAAAGTACACACATACATATGTACATATAGCTATAAATACATACGTAAAATGTACATAAAGACAAATACATTTTAAACGCATTGTTGTTAAATGTTTGCTTGTAGCTGCTTTTGGAGTGTTTGCCATAATGTTGCCGCTGCACAAATAAACTTAATGAAAATTTTATATTTTGTTGCAATTATCCAGTATACTCAACGGATGTTTACCGTTCCTAAGTATATGACAGAGAAATTAACAGCAACTGAAACTGCGAGTTGTTGTTGTGTTTGTACACTTGCAATTGACACTTTATCCTTTGATGGTACGCACAATGTGTCTAAAGTTATTATCATCGAAAACGTTGACTATGTTCAGCAACTGTGAGAAACATTTCAATCTCATTTATATTTCAACCAAATGGAATTTCTGTAATTTACATGTCGTAGATAAATCTGTGCTTTTAGCAAAAGGCTCAAGGACTCGCTTTTAGGTGTTCTTTCATATATTCTAAAGAGTTGAAAGCACCGACCCACGTTTGAGTTTTAACGTGAGCTATGAGTCGGCCATGATTTGCGTAAAAATATGATGCTCTCAAGTATCAGAAGCGTCTGCAATGTGCTTACATACACGACCACAGTGCGTATGCATAATGTGCGCGATGTTCTAAGTGCAGTGGCAATGTGCAAAGAGCTTTGCAAGGTGAAGGACAAGTGAGTTGAAAAAGTTGTAACTAAATGATATCTACATACAAATATTCCTTTTTCTCTTTGTCCATAATAAATATTAAAAGCATTCAACAAAATTGAGCGCGGATAAAAAAATAATATTCGTTGTAAACACTTTAAAATTGCCTTTTATTGATTAATTAGAGAAACGTTAAGTAATTTGATGTTGTCTGATATAAAAAACCGAAGTTCATTCTTATATTTATAACAACAGTAAAGTGTTATAATTGGAATTAAATTTTTAGATTGAAAAATGACTCAAATTAGCTTTTTAGCTTCGTGAAAATTAAATTTTTTAAATAATTAACGAAGCATTTTTCCATTAATTTTCACTGTGAACTGAACAAAGTAAATATTTAGTGGAAAACATATTTATATAATTTAAATAGTTTATTGAGACTTATGTTTGCCTTGTCTAATAAAAGCATTTTCCTAATAAATTATTCTGATGCAATTAAGCTACTCAAATATTTAAATGCATATTTCAAAATATTTTTTACTGCAAAATTGAATTTGTAAATATAGGTACACGTAATCGTGCAGGTGGGCGTGCCAATTGCCTTGCAAATATTTGCATCGGCATAAATAAAATGAAATACTAACTTTGTTATTGATTTGTTTATTTAGACGTATATGAAAGTACAGTATTAATGCAGTTACGCAGAAAGATTTCTTTCGAATCTTAGATGTTTATAAATTCCTGTCTAAACTATTATCAAATATTTAAATAATGCTGCAGCTTATCGCCTCTACACCAGAGATTTTACATTCACTTTAAAATATAATAAAAAGTACTCAAAGGAAATGTACAAAAAGGATTGCATAGTTACATGCGCTTCCTTTCATTGTCATTCAGTCGGCAATAAAAAATTAAACTAAGCATTACAATTACAACAAAATTGAAGCAGCAACAGCAACAAATAACGGCCAGCTACAAGCTAAGCCATAATCCTCAGGTGTTCAAGGGGTGATGGGGGCAATTGGCAAACAGTCGAGCCATTTATAAATGTGAAACCAAAGCAACGCTAGGTAAAAAAGCTAAAGGTCGCTAACGAACCACTCGCAACAGCAATAGAGCCAACACAAACAGTAACAACAACAGATACAGAACCAACAGCAACAGGAGAAAACCCTTAGCAATGCTACCATCAAGGCAAATAAAAGACGAAAGTTATGATAAATGCAGATGGAGTGTAGCCGGCAGCATTATTGCCTGTCATTTCTCATCAGCAAGCTTCGACAACAGACAGACAGGCAGTCTGAGGGACAGGCAGGCTTGGCGGAAGTGAAAATGGAAGTGGAAGAGGGAGCGGGAGCGGCAGCCAACAACCGACAACCGACAGGCGACTTCCGGGTGCTGCCGCCATATTTGCTAGGCCATCATGGCTGCCAGGCTTCTGAATGGCTTCTAATAAAAAACAAGCATGATTTTTGCTTCGCTTTTATTTTCTATTACAAGGGTGGCTAACGCCTCTTCTGTACCCCTCGTTTCTTCGCCCGTCTGCCATAAGAGCGATGAGCTGCAATTTGCAAAGTTTTTTTTGCTCGCTCTGGCAGTGCTAACACGCCCAAAGCAAACCTTCTCCTTTCAGTGAACAAACTCGGGAAAACTTCATTTTTCCGCTGCTTCATTTGAGTTTTGTGTTTGGCGCGACAAATTTTTGTTTGTCCGCCTCTTTTGAGTTGTTTCTTACGCTCTTTGCTCCCCCTGCTGTCAGTTTGCAACTATTGCTAAAGAATTTTTTAATTGTGCTGCCAAAGGATCTAACCAACTAGGACCACGTATGTCCTGTCAACTTCTGCCACTCTATATCGAGCTTTTCTCGACTTGAAACACTATAAAGTTAGACCATGTGCCATTTACGGGCTCTCTTTGGTTTGCGACCACGTCTCTAGTTTAATGGTTTCCCGGTATCGTCCTGCTAATTGCTGATTGCTGCTAAGTGCCTCGATTTGTGCCACAAAGTTCATTTTCATTCTAAAAGACGTTTGGCAGCACACTGCAATTAACTAATTGATTGAACTATTCAATCGGCCAAAATGCACGCCACTGTATTTTCGTGTGTGTGTGTGTGTGTGTGTGTGTGTGTGTGTGTGTGTGTGGGCGTGGCAAGCAAGAAATTATTTTAGGAAGAGACCATTTAAGGTTCTATTCGGGGGCGTGTGTGGCAAATAATGCTTTACCGTACACCGCGTGTGACGTGGCCTTTGTTCCATTGCTCATCGCATGTGGTGCTTGCAACTAAAAGCTTTTAATGCATCGCATTCTGCTTTGTTTGGGTGTGGCATGGCGGCAAGTGGCACTGAGTAGGGCCCATTCTCCTTGCATCATGTGCTGCAAAACACCAGACTATGCTTAATGGGCAATTGTAAAATGCTCAAATCATTGTCATTAATTTATGTGGTTAAGCCGCATACTGGGTTTGGTTCAAAGATGCTTGGTTCTGCATTAAAGCCTTGAGAAGTTTATTGTTTATTTATTTACTTATTTAATGTCGACTAATAAAAGTCAACACACCAAAAAAATATTATACAAATTAACATTAAATTAATTAGAAAAATTAAATTTAAATTCAAAGATAAATAAAGTTGAAATTAAAATTTAACGTTAAAAATTACAATTAAAATTAAAATTATCTAGGGGATTTTAAAAAGAAAAAAATTAAAAATTGGTCCAACTTTTGTTGCTAGGATTGGGGAAAACCCAGAAAAAACCCAACCAGACCAAATATTATTGGTTAGTGAAAATAGGTAGGAAAAAGTGTGAACTACTATCTAATAAACTAAGTGAACATCTGGTATGTATATCTATGGGAATGGGAAACAAATATAGAAAGGAATAAAAGTCTACGAATTTTAATAAGAACTTATACGCAAAATACTAACTACAAGACAAAACATTTTTTTAAATAGTGTTTTAATACAGAGTAGAGAGGACTTGGAATTAAATCAAATACTAATTAACAGGAAAAATGTAAAATAGAGTTTTTAATAACGAGAAGAGAGGATTCAGAATAGAAAACACGAAAAAGTCTGTTATAATCAGCACAGAGCACAGAATAGTTTTACATTCAAAGACATCATTTTTTTTTGTTCCTATGACAGCTATAAGACATAGTCGCCGGATTTTTATCAAACTTACTCAACACATGTGAAACGTAATAAAATGGAGTAACGGCGTGTTTGGTTAAGCGCCAAAAAGTTTTTCATACAAAATCTCATTTTTCAACCGGGTGCACTTATGTATGATAGCTATAAGATATAGTCGTCCGGTTTTGATCAAATTTGGTCAGCATGACAAAAACATACTAAAACTTGGATCGGGTGAGTTTGGTTGAGACAACTTGAAAATTCATTTTATCCTCCTTCTCATTTAATAAACATCCTTAACTATTAAAGACAGCTTGAGTTTGCTCATATTTGCTATGAAAACACAATTTCAGAGTTTCCACCTGCATGAAAACAACAACACATTTGGAAAATCCTGTCAACTTATCGCCAACTTAGTGACTTGACGTTATTTCGTTAGTCAAACTTTAATCTGCATGTCAAACTTTACCTTGCAACTTTTGTTGTGAAACATGTTTAAAGCTAAAACACATTTTTATGCAACACACACAAAAAATTCTAATTTTAATTTTACCCACAAGAGAGAAATTTTAAATTACATTTATATTGCTTTTGCATTTTTTAGGATTTTAGATGTAACTCAACTCTGGTGAAGCAGCGTCTGCTTAGCTTATGCAGTAAACTTGACCTAATCTGTGTTATCCCCACAATCAGAGAACATTTCCCCAACCGCAGTGCATAGCATAAAACAGCGCAATCAGATTGGAACAAATCCCTACTATAACATTCACTAGAGCAATGGGCATTGCGGTGTTCCATGTTGTTGCATGTTTTTTCCATGTTTATAAATACGAATTTTGCAACTGGAAATGAATGTAGTAATCGTATTTTCTGCACATATGTGTATGTACGAGTATATGTATGTATATGTTTGCAGGTAAGCACATTTTTGCTGGTGCAGTCTTTTTAGTGCCGCTTTTGGTTTACCGTTGTTGCCAGTTGCCAGTTGCAATTTGTTGCAATTTGCCGTCTCTGTTTTGCGGTTGTTGCTTCAAATGTTTTATGACTGCAGTGCGATTGCTCTGGCACCTGGTTCGTTACTCCTTTATATCCTAGATATTCTGGATGGCGTGTGTGCCGGGAAATGCATTTATGATGCACAAATATAAAAGCCAAGCGACACGCCCCCATATGCTATATATGCCTATGTATATACAAATCTGTGGTGCCGACTTAGCCTTTTTCTGGACAGATATGTTGTTTTGGAATTTTTAAAAAAGAAAAATAATCAAGTTATCTATCCCTTTCTTAACTTTAAAATACTTTTTGTTTTAAATTGTGAATGTACTTAAATTAGATTTGATCGATTGATCAATTACCAACTGCGTGTGGCAAGGAGGTCAGAAACATTAAGCTTATAGCAGAATAAATTCAAAGACTCGTTATTAAAACAAACCAAACTAAAATCATACAAATGGAATAGATAACTGTTCTGAATTCCTCAAATTGGCAAACTTTAATGCTCTTAAAAGTTTTTATTTTTAGAACTCAGAACGTTAAGTTTAAGTGATTGTCAGATTGTACACAACAAAAATAAAATATTTTCAACTTTATTATGCTCTTCACTCTTAATGACACCCATAAAACATCTAACGCAGAGAATGGTTATATTATTGAAGCTGCCAGAAACTCCATTTGGTTTAATTATTTTGATGTAATAAATGAAAAGCAATATAAATAATTTTTCCTGTTTTTTGTCCTTTTATATTAGTTTTGACTGTTTTTGGTCGATCTGTCCAGTTGATGGCAGCACTGATACAAGCTTACATTGTAGATAGGCCCGATGTCATGTCGCCATGTTGCATGCTGCACGTGGCATGTTTATTTTTCTGCAGGACACGCCATATTTTTTATGGCTTATAATGCATATACATACATATTTGTTTTCGTTGCAGCGCGTTATTTTTCTCTCTCGTTCTCCCTCTATCTTTCTCTCTCTCTCTCTTACACACTTTTGCGCTGTCAGATTTGACATTTGAGCGTTGCGCTAATTGAATTAACAATTAAATTGAGCTTATTGTATAATTTATGCATGAGACAGCACTCTTAATGAGTGTCATAACAAGCCAGGTGGCAACCCTGCTCTTTCCACTTCCGGCTCCTTTCACTTAACAATCAAGTTGCAGTGTTAATTAGGCGCCTGTAAAATATGGTTTATTAAAGGTGCCCATCCTGGCAGAAATTAACTTTTGTCATTAAACATCAGGACACCGCAGCTTAGCTTGTATCAAACTGGGCAAGTCCTTTTTGCATCCTGTGTAACACGGCGACATTTGGCATTACTCTTCCATTGCCAGACGTCGCCAGAAGAATGCAATTTCCTGTATGCCACTGTGCAGCTTAAATTCAAATGTCCTTTTTCTCGCTCTTGGCTTTGCTTGGTCATATCACAAAACTTTGGTTCTCGGGGGCGCAGACAAAATAGAACGTTACTTATATTGATGGATTTGCACGTGGGGCCAGCAGCAGCTACAGCATCAGCTACTGACTCAGTCTTATGCTGAGCTAAGCTTCCTGTCAGGAAATGTGGAAGCCAGGACATCCCGTTTAGTGCTGTCTGGTATGGCTTGAATAGAAATTGATTTAACATTTGTGTGCACGAAATTGTGCAATTTATGTGGCCCAGCCGGGCTGTTACACAGGCCACAAAGCAACCGCTGGCTCCACACAGATGATAGCCACAGTGCATCTGGACCCAATTTCATATATGTATATACCTACCATACTATATATACATAGCTGAATTCCGGCTAAATTGCAGCTGCCTGGCTAATGCATTTTTAAAGTATACTGCATAATTTATGGGCCACAGCCTAGTCAGTTAGGCAGTCAGTCAGTCAGTTGGCCATTTGGATTGGCAGAAAGGAACCAAAGCATTTACATTGCCAATAGCGTTCCCAACTGTTACCCCCCCACCCCCCCTCCACCCCTTCTAGTCCTTGGTCTATCCTCTAATTGCCACAACTAATGCGTCTCTTGCTCGCCAAAGCCGCAATATTTCAATCAGCTCTGAATTTTTATATTGCTACGATCCCTGAGCTTTTGTGGGTATATATTTATGGATGCCACATATTCTATTGATTGCACAGCACAACGGACAGTAAAATCGATAATTTTGTATATCTAGACCCCGTCATTGGCATTCAGTCGATGGTTGCTGCTGTTGCTGCCGCTGCATAATTCACAGTAATTTCAACTGCATAGCGCATAGTTCTTGTTTTTTTTTTTTTTTTTTTGCTCACATTACCGTAAAATGTATTGTTCAAGGATTTGTTTCGCTACAGGACATGACAGAACATTACAGCACAAGGTTGATTGTCGCATTTTATACGCGAATGGCTCCAAAAAATTAAAATAGGAAATCAATGAACACAATTAGAATTAATGCTAATTGAACTTGGAAAATGGCAGCCATAATTTTGAAAAATGTAGCATTTGACCCTATTCCTAATTTATGGGCTATGGTCAATCTAATTAAGCATATCAAATTGAATAATTATTTTGAAATAAAGTTTATAATAGACAATTTTACTGATTTTCAGAGCCACTACAATCATTTGAATAGTTTGGCATTCATTGTTGTGGTTATTCAAATTATTGCCATGAATATTTTGTATTCATTTCTTTATTAGACCATATCCTTCGAAATTCACAGCACTTTTAAATTTCTTATTATTTTGCTGCCATTCCTTTTAAAGGAATTTTAAGTAACTAAAAACTGCCAGAACAAATGTTGTAGAGTCCCACCGGAAAAGCCTCTAAAATGTACAAAATATATCGAAACTTAAGTAAAAATTTCATTTACATAACACAAGCAAATTGACAGCCCAAATGGCACTGCAGTCTGAATGCAAGCACCCCCTTTTCATCAACCCACACCCCTCTCCACAACAGTATCAAAAGATTGAGCAACCACAGCGTTGTTTGTTATTCTTGGCTAGTGAATAAGAAAAACAATAAAGAAATTTGCCGAGTAGCGCACAAAGCGCTTGAAAATGGAAAAGATGAAATAAAAGCGCCGCGAAAACAAAGTCGTAAATTCAATTTAAAGCTTGACAGATTGCCACAGTGCAGCGGCTAGTGGGGGCGCAGTGGGCATGGTTGCAGCTGTGCAGCTGCAACAAAATGACGTGTATAAAAATGCTTTTATATTGTGAAAAATAAATTCTTCCCAGCTTACAGAGTAAGGAGTATAGTACGCAGAAAGAGTACGTTGAAGCGACAGATGAATTAAGGTCAAGTTTTGCGGAGTCAGCAGTCAGGCACTTGGGAGGCGCCGGAGTCGAGCAATTAAATGGGCTTTAATATGCCAAGCCACTTAAGCAGTCAAAATCTGGCAAAGAGGTTAAACTGTGCAGCATGGCACGAAGACTTGCTGCAGGCACTATTGTTTGTGTGCTGTGGGAACAGAACTAATGTTGCAGCTGCAGCTGTTCGGCTCTCAAAATTCGCTTGCATAACGCGAAAGCGCAATTTGAGCTATAAGCAAGATCTGGATACTAGAAATACCAGTGCTGGCAATGGTAATGGTAATGCCTGGGTGTCAGGTTGCAGCCGGCGTCTGCCTGAAGCAAACTTTGACATAGTTTATTTTTGCCAATCGCTTGACGATTTTCAAATAATACCCAAAGGCTCGGGGCATATTTAAGTAGCTGCTGGAGTTTATTACGCTTTGACGCCATCTTTCAGCCACAATAAGGCCAATCGTTCGGGCGACCGCCGCAAATGCAGCGCAATTAAAGCCGGCAAATGGAAGCCCACAATGGTGCGATTCAGATTGCCGACCAACCGAGCGCCAATCAACGACCAAACCCACACAACCGAACGAATCAGCATTGCCACTCTCACTCTCACTCTCACCCTCAATCCCACTATCACCATCACTCCCACTATCACTCACCCATACCCACCACACGCACATGAGCACAATGAAAAGTATTGCAGGAACAGCTGGCAGAGTATTAAAAGTAACTGAAAGCGACCGATTCTCAAAGGGATGCGACGAGGCAAACCGCGGCCAGGAAACGCGCACAAATTGCATTTTAACGCATGCAAATTGCCAGAGTCCACGTCCTGGACGGCTTTATTGCATTACGAGTTGCCAACTGAGACGGACACGGATGCGTGGCAGCTATGTGTGTGTGTGTGTGTGCTTGCGCCACAATTGCCAGTTTGCACTTGCATTGGGAGCTTGGTTTTCCCACTGTGAATGGGGTCAACGGATGACCTGTTTGATGAAGTTTGTGTTTTTTTTTTTGTTTTTGTATTCCTGGCTGCCAATTTAGCAACTGTCCGCTTTAAGCTGCTGGCAACTGCTGCTCCTGTGTTGTCGTTATTTTTCCCGTTTTAGCAAGCACAACGAACAACGCACACCATCCCAATCAACAACAAATGTGCTTTTTATGCTGCTTGCTGTCACATAGTAAATTTTGCATTGCAGACTTTTAGGCGCCGCCTTGCAAAACTGTCAAGTCAATGTGGCGCTGTTAAAAGGGGTGTGTCGACAAAAAAGGGGGAGGAAGTATGCTTTATGCTTTTGGGTTGGCTTATGCATAGTTGTAGCCTCGTCCAATGGACGTGACAGGGCTTTATTATTATAATGGTTGTTGTTTTTATGCACAACATTTGATAGTCAAGTTAAATATTACGCATACGCACCATTGCACTTTATAACATTGTGGCTCGCACATGATAGCGATAGGGTTTCGTCTCCATGTGGCATTGTTGGCTGCTTATACACGCAATTGAATTAAATTAAATTAAAATAAATCTCTTTGGAATTTTGAGCACACAAATTAAACATTGTACACGTATGTGTGCCATATAACTGAGTTTGGTTGCCAAGGCCAAAAAGGACCATCAATTTGATGAAAACGGAGCTGGGCAGCATAAGGTTTTGTAAAAATTTGATACTCTGGCTATTCTTTATTTATTATTTTAGTTGCATGATACTGGTATCCTTTTAAAAATGAACCTGTCCGGAGCATTTCACTATTCAAAATCCACCCAACACCGCTCTAGCTACAACATTTTGTACGGCAGCTGTTTTTTTCTCATTCACATATTGCTTATACGACACGTGTTAGCATTAGGTATACATCAGTGCACTTGAATGTCTTGTGTGTGTGTGTGTGTGTGTGTGTTTTAGCTTGTGTGTTTTTATTTGATATGCGTCTGGCATATGACAGAGTGTGAGCTTTGCATTTTTGCATTTAAATAACCAAATTAAAAGATAAAACAATTCACTCAGAATACGAATTAATCAACCATTCTCTTTCACTCTACTCAACAGATAAATAAAAATACTCAAAGCAACAAAAATTTGGGTGAACACAAGCGCTGGATACATGATCCTTCCAGTGAGTATAGCACAGCAATGCAATTTATTTTAGTTTAGTTTAGAAAAACTTGCAACTCCTGGCCAAGGCTAAAAGTAAAAAATGTTTACAAATACCAAGGACATATACAAATGCTCGTTTTTATTTATGAAAAGCTGCAAAATTTATAGCAGCCTGTTAAAGTATTCATAAATTAAAAGCGACTGGCACGCCTACGTTCCGCTCTATCGCCCCCAGGTGACCTTTGCCGACCGCTCAACTGTAAGAAGCGCGAAATTTGCCTGCTAGAGGACGAGTTTAGCGCCGTGTGCGTGTCGAAAAAGGAGCTGCACAAGAATCGGTAAGTAACCATAGTAAAATGTTGCTGTTGTTGTTCTGTTTCTGTTTCTGTTCGTTGAGAAATTTATGAAACTAATTAAATTAAAATTTGTTTGCCTACGCCCATGGCGTCTAAACGAATCCCATTTAACCCTGCCTTCAGTGATGAGATAATCACCAAGGCCAAATACTTGGAGGACGAAGCCAAGCGGCGCGTCAATCAGCAGGATAACGATAGCCAGGACGTTGAGGATATCAACAACGATGATGAAGATAACAGTAGCGATGGCAACAACAATAAGAACGACAACAACAACAATGTACCAACCAATGTCCAGGGCAATGAGGACAACAACGACGATGAAGATAAAAGCCTAAGCCTCGGCGACGACGATGAGTCCAAAGAGGACGATGTCTTCTATGAGAGCAACATTGCTGCCAGCGATAAGCAGCAGCAGCAGCAGCAATTGCCGAAACCAGCGGCTGCCCAGCAGGACGATGATGAGGAGTTGGAGTAAGTATTCAAGTATTTAACTTGCTTCAACACTTCCTTGGCCCTTTGCATATCAATGGCATTCTTACACTCATCTCATTTAACAAATTCTCATTCATTTCGTGGGTTTCAGCATAAAAAAAGCAATGTTGATGGTTAACTTTGTTCCCAGGGGCGGTCACCTGCAGAGTCTCTCTCTTCCTGATTTGCATGACCGGCACGCTCATAACAAATTGTTTTATCGTGTATACAAATTCCGCCATAAAGTTGCAGTCCTACAATTTTTAGCAGGCATTTCATTTTTGTTCTTTACTTTTTGTGCTGCGTCATCGTTTCAGTTGCTGTATTTGTATACCCTGTATTGATAAGATAAGAAGATTACAAAAATTTATTTTCAGTTGTGAAATGGCATGGATCTCTCTAAAGCTTTAGGACATGCATTCCTGATCATTTTTGAAACCTGTCTCAAGTTGACCATGCCTTTCAGTTGCTCTTGTTAAATGAGTTTTTAATAGAGACTCCAATGATTTTCCTTGTGTATATTTGTACATATATTTTCCATATATGTTCAACTAGGTTAGAAAGCATCAGGCAGTATTTTCTAGTCGAGCACACTTGTCTAGATATTTTCTACGATCTGTATTTCTTTTGTTTGTTGTTTTACTTTCCCTTGAATAGGTTGAAACGACAGCTTTACGGCCTTTTACCCTTTGTCGCGCGTCGTCGCCATAGTCGTCCTTTGACTTCCTCAATATTATCGCTTTGACCCTAACCCAAATTGTGAATTTGCACGCGAGCAGACGAACAGGAATTGAAGTAAAGTGAACTGAACTGAAGTCAAGTGGAGTGGTGTGGTGTGGTGTGGTGTGGTGTGGTGTGGTGTTGTATGGTTTGGTGTGATGTGATGTGGTGCGGAGTAGAATGAAGTGAAGTAAAGTAAAGTGAAGTGGGTTTCAGGTGCGACTGTGGAACAGCCAGAGAAATGAAGTCAAAGTCGTAGCTAGGCCAGGGTTCAACTGCTAGCGTTTGCTGATGATAGCAATGGGGTATGAGTTGGCCTGTTTCCGACGTGTTGACGTGCCTAACTGTAACGGAAAGTTGTTGGCAACTTCAAAACATCAATATCCGTTGCGATAAAGAAGGAATTGAAAATGCTTCTTTTTTTACAGCAGTATGACAAACGAGTATGCCGGTTATTTCAATTGAAATAGAAAACGATGAAACTTATTTCAATAAACTTTTATCCAGAATATGCCAGTAATACCTTAACAACTCCTTTTGAACTTTGAACCAAGCCCAAGCTTTAACCATTATTATCATAGGCGTTAAAAGATTGCACTTTGAAACATAATATTTACTTAGTTAGCAACATTTGTAAACCATTTCGGTTGAGTATGAACAACCCTTGTTAAGATTATCAGCCAGCGCATCCTGCCTCGTTGGCTATTCCATGGCAATTTTGTTGCTTTTTTCGCCTCCTTGTTGCCAAATCCATGAACCGAAAAGTGCTTTAACATTTCGTTTGTTTATTTACGGTTTCGGCTTGTTTATAAGGTTCGCTTTTTGTTTTAAGTTTAATTTCATGCTTGCTGCTTGACACGTTCTTGCTGGTCCTTGGATTGGCCGCGGAAAAGGGGGTCTTTCAGGTGGGCCTATAAGTTTTCTCGACCCAACAACGGCATTTTGTAGAGTGGAATATTTAATTTTCATGAAATGTTTGACCGTGGAATATGCTGCCAAACTTCTGGATTTGGTTGAGCATATTTATTGTTGCCACATTGAAAAAGAATCTTAATTCATTGCATTTTCATTTAATATTTAATTTTTATCCAAATTTAAGTGGGAAATAAATACAAAAGCACGAGTTCATAATAAAGCTTTGTACAAAAATCCCTTCTGTTGTTAAAGATACTTAGGGAAACATGACAAATACGTGTTTTTTTTTTTGCTTTGTACAAATGATTTTGGTTGCAAAAATATAGTATATGGAAACATTAGGCCAATTTCTTAAATTCTAACTGTAACACATTTGTTTACGCAGTGTGAACATATTCAAATTGAAAATGTTCTTGTCTGCGCCATTTTGACATATTTAAATCGTTTGATGACTGAAATTCAATTTATCTATTGGATCAAATCAAGCGTCATGCCACGCCCATTGATATTAAAAAATGGCTTTTGACATATTCTTGCATTTTCTTTTCAATTTGCCTTCACAAAAACTTGTCTTTTGTGCATATACGAGTATCTATGTCAATGGCATAGACTTTGTATGCCCCTAAGAGTAACTGACGGGGGGTGTTGTTGCTGTTGTTGGCGTTGACGTTGTTTTTGTTGTTGGCCAGGAAGCATTGAGCTTACAAAATCAATAGTTTGCGCGCACAATTTATCTGCCATTTCGGCACGGTGACGTTGCTTTCGTTCTCCATTTGGCCACAATTCAAACAAAAGATTTGCTTTGTGAATGGGCCACTCGCTTGCTGAGAGAGAGAGAGGGATAGAGACAGAGAGAGCCCGCAGAGGGGTCAGAGGGGTTAGGGTAACATGAAGAGGTATCTGTGTGGCACTTTTAATAGACCAAAAAGCAGTGCAGTCAAACACACGCACAACTAGATACACTGACACACACACACACACAAACACTCATAACTCATGTATTCAGCCATTGTTTCTTGTAACAATATGGCCCCGCTAGTGGTTGTGGGGCAGGCCAAGGGTTAAGGGACGTGTGGCGGTGGCGCTTTCACATAGTTGGCCCTTTACCTCAACGGAGCGCAACCTCAGCTGGGTTATGTGCCTGATTCTGGCAGTTATACGAAACCACTGAGCTGCTTTTTGGTCTATGCACATGAAGCTGTCAGCATCAGTGGCTCAAAGGAAGCTGCAAAATGTTGTGTTGGGCCCCGTGCCCCCATAACAATCCATCGCCCCGTTTGCCTTCGCTTTACCTGACTCACTTTGTTTGTGGGCTGTGTGGGCGTTGGGTTGGGTTTGATGGAAAATTTAAAGCAAATATTTGAGTAAAAATTCACAAATTTTCACAGCAAGAAGCAGGCAAAGGCATGTGGGTCGCTATTTGAGATACAATTTGTACAAAGTAACCGCAGCAGCCAAGGTTGTCGCAATTTAAATACTTTAACTGATTTTTGTTATTACCAAAAATTCATTTCAAATAAAAGACAAAAAAGCAAAGAACAAAGATCGACTTCAGCAAATATACAATTGCATTTTTAATTAAATTCGTTCATACATTTGATACAAAGGGACAAAAAGTGATGCACACCCTATGCAAATACCCATACACATACTCTTCAGTTTTGGCCAACGAATTGTTTGCTTTGGCTTAGTTACGAAATTGGCCAGCTTAAATAGCCATGTCAATGTTAGCAGCAATAAGTTTTAACAACGCAAAACCCTTTGACAAATTTTAAGTTTTTCATTTGATTCTATTTATTTTGTTTTTTGTCTGTTCAAGTTGCGTAAAAACCGAATGCATTTTTAACCAAACGAATATTTTATTTATGTATTGTACCTGAATTTGCAAACAACTGTGTGCATATTATTAACTTTATTCAATTTTTTGTTAAAATGCAAAATATTGCAATTCTTTAAAGGAATGCATTTGTACAATGCTTTCAATGAATTTTATTGAACAATGTTGCCAACGAAGCGATGTTATTTTGCTTAATTTAAATGAAACTCTAGAGCAATCAGTGCACTCCACGTTGAAATTGTTTTATTCAAACACCATAATTTTCTAAAATATTTCTAAATATATAGGTACACAATACAAATATTAGAGAAGCGCCAGCAATTAAAGCTGCATGTTTCAACAATTGGCGAAATTTCAACAAAATCCAGCAGAAAAATTAAAACCAATTTACTGAGTAAACACGCTCAATTTGGACGGACCTGGGCGAATATTTTGAATAATATTATCGGACATACGAGCAAAAAAAAAAAAAAAACAAATGCAATAGCCAAAGAAAAAAAAAGCTTTCACTGTCAATTGAGCTGCTTGTTCGCAGTTGGCCAATAAAAATCATTGAACACTGATAAAAACGGCGAACTAAAGCCTTTTTAATAAATGGTCAATACGACGGCACCAGCAGCAGCGGACGCTGCAATTAATTGAATTAATTATTTATTCGTGTTGTTTTTTGTATTCTTTTATTTATGCATAAATGGCATGCATATGCGTGCTACATAAATACACAGTTTTTTTTTTAATATATGCATAAAATTGAACGCGTGAGCTCAATCCTTGGGTATGGGAAGCCAATATGTACATTTAAGTTCCTAACGAGGCTCACACAAAATTGTATGTATTTAATTTAGTGTGTGCAGTCGACGAGATTGCTATATTTATTCTTTTAATGCAGTTTGACATAGAGTATTATATTGTCGAACATTTTTTTTAAGTTAGACAAAAGCAAAAACAGGTAGCTCAAATATTTGCACAAATTATTCAATATACGAGTAGATACAAACTGACAAATCCCGCTCTATTCATCTCTTTATCTGCTGCTGATCTCTTACAGCATTGCTTTTTGCTTGTTTGCCTCGGGATTGCGTGCGTTGCATATTAAATAAATATTTAAATAAAAGATGTTGTAGCTGCATCTCTCACCTGAGCTTTCAAATGCCAGACTTCATTTGCATAAAAATTAATTTTGAATGTCATCAACAACATATTTGTTGTTTGTTGCTTTTACTTCACTTTGCTGAGCTTTCTTTACTGATTTTATGTGACATTTTTTTTTCTATGTTTGCTTCCTTTTCCTCCTTACCCCACAGCAACTGCAAGCCCTGTCCCGTGGCCAAGCCAACGTTCCTGTGCGGCGCCGACAACAGAACCTACTCATCACTATGCAGATTGGATTATCACAATTGCATACATTCGACAACCATTCGGATTGCCTGCAAAGGATTCTGTCCCTGCAAGGGTAAGTCATACACACACACACACACACATACACATACAGTCAGAGGCAATTCTATTGCTACGTGTAGAAGCTGTCCCAGCGAGTTGACATCCAGAAAACCAGGACCAAACCACATAATGAGCTTGAGCCTGGCAAATGGCCAGCTAGTCCAGGCCGCCATCTAAATAAAATTGCATGCATATCTGGACGCAAGCGTCAGTCGCAGTCCTCTTTTCTTATTGTGGACCAAAAAAAAAAAAGGTTGACATTTCATTGCGATTGTGGCAGGTCAATATGCAAGCTAAGACCTAGAGATGAGCGCGTGATACGAATATTCATCGGGGTTAAAACTGTCTCCCACATTTCTCTAGGACCAAGATCAGACTTCGACATAACAAGGCATTATAAAATAAACCAAGAAAAGAAAATAACTGTTCGTCTGTTCTACTTAGATAGTTTAAAGCCAGACAAATTTTCAATTAGCAAGATAAGTTTGCAATCGGCTTTAAATTGACGTCGAGCATATCAATTGTTGAATTTTTAATAATACGTTGAACAAGAATCGCCATTGTTCTAAAGCGCACAATACATGGAAGGGGACCGAGTAGGCACTCAGCGAGTCAACAAAGCTGCAACAGCAGCAACAATAACAATAACAACAACAGCAACAACAGCAGCAGCAGCAGCCATAACAACAACTTCAAGAACATTAATTTTAAATTTGCACAGATGAAAGCGCATTGCAAGCACTTGCAACTCTTGATATTGTTGTTTATTTTTGTCGTTGTTGTTGCTTTAGGCTTGGTAAAAAATAAAAACAAAAAATGCATAAATAGAAATGACGCCTCAGTGGACAGCGCCAGGATACGAAAAGTTTGCCATGCCAAGCGATTTTATGGCGGCCATTTTGCGTTTTTTTTTTTGCAGAAAATGGCGATGGGAAGCGAATGCAGCGACTTGGCGAGCGGGCTGGCTACAACAAATACAAGAAGATCACTGTGGACCAGCAGCAGCAGCAACAACAGCAACAACAGCAACAGCAGCAGCAGCAGCAGGCCTACAAGGACAGCAGCAATAACAACATCATGATGAACAGCGGCAATGTCGTGGGCAACAACAACAACGACTTCAATACCATCATGAATGTAAGTAAAGTGCAAGCAGGCCAAAAGCAATAGAAAAAAAACTACAATTTGATTTGCTTTCTATGCTACAAACAGGACAAAGAGGACAACAATCGTCACTTTAATCACATCAATGCGCAGTACACGTTCACGCCCGAGGAAATAAAGTATGACAACAAACACTACAAATATCTCAAGTATACAGCCTATAAGAAGGTAAAGTGTTGCTATATTTAGCCATAGCCATAGTATACTTTAAACTTCTATTTGCACATTCGAACACTTTCAGGATGGCAAGTATCAGGAGGATAAGCGGAAGATGCGCAACTACAATGAGAACGAAGTTGTCGAGAAACAGCCACAAAAATACAACAAAAATAATAATCCAAGTGGTAAGTTACAGTCATAGATACAATAAGAGAAGCAGAGAAGTTGCTGTTGGCACTTAAGCCACAATCAAAACGTTTTCCATAACCGATTTCTTGGCCATTTGCAAATCATTTCATGACAGGCTATCCCTCAAAATCCGCAGAATGCAAGCCACAACAGTTGACCGCCATTGGAAATCGACTGCTCGACTGGTTCTCCGTAATTATGGCTGATAGTAAGAAACGTCGTCAGCATAGCCAAAAGTCCAAGGCGCATTTTCCACCTGCCTGCAAGACCGAGGCCAAGTGGATGTTTGGCCATTTGGATCTGAACAATGATGGCCTATTGTCGCTGCAGGAGATGTACGATCTGGAGCATGATCAAAACGAGCGTTGCATCAAGCCTTTTATTGATACCTGCGATCTGGATCAGGATAGCTCGATTAATACACGCGAATGGTGCCGTTGCTTTGAAAAGACCGATCGTCCCTGTGCCGCGGTGCGCCGAAGAATTGCCGGCGACTTTGCAGGTGAGATAGGTACAGGTGGACATTTCTCTAGCTAACATAACACTAATATGTTCTCTCTATATATTTTTTTATTGAGTTGTCTGTGTGTGTATTGTGTTCAGTTTTGATTGTAAAACCGTCTGTAAAAAGAAAAGAAAAGAAAAAATACGCAAAAAACACTTTTCGTACAACAACAACTGTTAAACATAATTCTCCAAAAGCGGGTAGCTAGAAGAGTAATTTGTTAGAACTTTTCCGTTTCTGCCCCTTTTCCTCACGTCAGCCAATCTGTCTCTCTATCTCTCTATACATACCATATACCTATCTTAATCTGTCTATCTGTGTATTACACTCTTTTGTCTCGCTGTCTGCGCTTTGTTTTGTTTATGCTGCTTAACACTTTTTACACTACGTTTAACCCGTTTCAAACAATGTATAATTAAGCGCCTGAAAGTAATACATACCCACACTCCCACTCCCACTCACATTCACATTCACACATACACTTTACACACACACATTCATTAGTAGCCACAGCAACTGTTAAAAAGGACACCGTTTTTTATCGTACTTGTTCTCTATGCGCTCTCGCTTTTCCGCTCTCTCTCTCTCTCTCTCTGTCTCTCACACTTTCTGTCTTTCTCGTTTACCTTTTAACCAAACGCAACTTTTAAGCCAGCAAATTAAACACTTTTACCAAGAAACAACACAAAACTTTTTGTTCAGCTGCCCAGCATCAGTGTTTTTGTTGGCCTATTCTAAACTTATAACTATATAATTTTCCTTTAGTTTTTCTGCCACTTTAATTTTGTCTACACGACCCACAAGTTACATACAAACAATACCAAGCAAAACAATACAAAAAAAAATAAAAAATAAAAAAAAATACACAAAAATATAAAAAGAATTTCGCTTGTGCTGTGCTTTCTCACATTCCACTACAAATTATGCAGACTTACTAAAATTGCGCATTGCTATTATTATTCTTCTTATTCTACTTGTTGTTGCTGTCGCTGTGCTATGCTGTTTGTGGTCGGCGGTAAAAACTAATTAGGCGCCTACGCACCGGACTGCGACGTACAAGGATTTTACAAGCCTACACAATGCCACAACTCGGTGGGTGTCTGTTGGTGTGTGGACAAGCACGGTGTCGAATTTGCCAACACACGCACACGTGGCAAGCCCAACTGCGGTGAGTATGGTGCATAAACACACTTGACACAAATCTATGTGGCATGGTTAGTAAATAGACAAATATATATGTACGTACAGATATGCATATTGTGTGTGTGCTAAGCTTGCTTTTGGTCATTTGAGTATTCAAAACCCCGAATCAGCAGCAAGGCAGCTGTATTCGTTACTTGTTAATTGTTGTTTTAGATATTTAGTTACTTTAATTATGCCAAATACCTGATGATTTCAACGATTAGTTCAATGCGCGCATTTACAGCTCAGGCTCTGTCGCAACGTGTGCCACATTGCGTATACGTAATCTGCTTATGAGATTGTTGCTTGTTGCAAGTTTATTACGAGCCAAGAGGATAGCAGCTTAAGTTTGTAGTTATTAAAGTTATTCTAGCTCAAAAGTACATAATTAAGTTTTGCTATTAATATTACGCATACGACATGCATAACACATGAGCTGAGCAAAGTTTCTTTCTGAATATGCAATCGACAAAATTAAACAATATCCTAGTCCTCTGAGTGCCTTTTTATATATGACTGCTGAGGTCAGGCAGATCTAAAAAGAAATCTCATTGCAATATATGTACATTTAAGATTTATATTTATGTTTATTACTGCAGGCAGTCACACGTTCGATGAACAAACATATTTTAGGGCCATGGCCATGCCGAGCAACTTTCAACTTTCTAGCAGGCAAACATTTTTAATTTTACGTTCCATTTGAACAGAGACCGTTGTGAACAATGCCGCCTCGCTCACATCCGATGATGAGGACGAGGGTGCCGACGAGGAAGATAGCGCAGAGGGCAGCGCCTATCAGATGCTGGAAATCTAAGCGCCACGCACCACGCTGCGCGCACGCCCTGGCTTTATATGTGTGTAGTATTGATAGCCATGGGTAAAATGTAGCCGAAGGGCAACAAATCCAATCAGCGAGCATTACTGCGTAAGCTTTAAAAAATTAATATTATTATAATGACTACAAAGAACAAAAAAACAAAAAAAAAATTATAGCAAAGCAAAAACAAAAACAAATGCAAAAACTAAAGCTAAATCCCAAAAACAAAAAACTAAAACCAAAAATATAAATGTGCAGTAGCCAAGTAAGCGTTTTTGAATAGAACTACAACTACATATAGCGGCGTATACTTAGCAGCAAAAGCAACACTGGCAAAATGATAGAAGTAAAAAAAAACAAAAAAAATATATAAATTTAAAAAATATATGAAAACTGAACTCAAGTGTCATCGTTTGATTTGTTTAACATGGAGTAAATAGCATGGTATAGTTCAAGGCGCATTGCAAGCCTTGCCAAAAATTGGTATTAAGCAATTGCTAAAATTAGCTTATAAAGGTAATACCCATACACATTGTTCAGGGTTAATACACCCCCCAAAAAAGAAAAACACAAAGAACCTCTAGCAAAATGGCACATTAAAAGTCCCCCCGTCCCCTAACTTGTTTTATATTCAGTTACGCAAAGTTATGAGACCTTGTCTGCATAACGGTAACTGGATACATATATAGCTTCGGTTGTTGCACGCGAATCCGTCTTTTAGCTTTTAAAGAGATTATTGTATACATTTTTAATGTTTATTGGCATATTTTCTGTGCTCTTCTGTCCTCTCACAAACCAATAAAAAACAAAAATACCAAAAAACAAAACACACGCTAAGAATTCCGCCCAAAAGTACATATAAATTTATGTGATAGGTTTTGAAACATCAAAATAAAAATTGAAAAATGATGAAAGAACTGGAAAATTACTAACAGCAGTTGAGAGATTGAAAAGGAAACAGGAAAAGGTGTTTAGTAAGAAATGTCTGTGCTTTTTTTGTGACATGCAGCTAAAACGATCAATGTTTAATATGAAATAATGCGAATAAGAAGCAAAAATGCGACGAAAAGAGAGTTAGATATCCACTCACATATTTCCTAAATATAAACGCATTCATTTAGACTAACCTAGCATATTGCAAACCAGATTTATAGTGAGAGATGAGGACATATAACATATACATACTATTTATACTTGTGTAGTATGTGCTAGCCTGGTCATATGTCAGCATTCTTTAGAGTTTTCTTAAAATAAGGGAAAAATAGGCACCGCTTTCATTTTATAGTAGCAGTAGAAGCAACTTCAATACAAGAAGTTCGACTTCCATTTAGCACCAGCCAGAGGAAAACTGAGCGATTGCTTCAATATAACATACACACACACACACAAGACACTCTATAACATTTGCATTTGGGCATTGAAATGCCAAACAGAAATGAACAAGTATTTGCTATTACAATTTAAAAAAAACCAAAAACAAAAGAAAAAAGTACATTTAACTTGCAACCAGGCACACCGCAATGAGATCTACAAATTTCCACATAAATCATATTAAACTAATATACGATATAAACGTAAGAAAAATGCTTATGCATACGTACGAGTATATATACATGTATGAATAAATATAAATATGAATGAATAAATAAATAATATGTTTAAAATGTATGTAAGTATTTAAGTGGCATAATTAAGTGCCAGCAAACATTCAAATCAACTTCAATTCAATCACATTTCACGAGCATTTTACGTAGTGCGTTCAAAAAAACATTTGCCTGTCCAAAATTTAAAACAGTTTGTCCGAAAATGCTTGCCGAAATTATATAGCTAATTAAAGTAGATGAAAAAGCAAAAAGCGCCTGAAATAAAACAAAATTGGATTTAAATACCTTTTTATTATAGCAAAAATTGATTACCAAATTTAAAATAACAAATCTATTTATAAATATAATCATTTGAGAACATTTGAAAATAAATGAATAATAATAATAAAATTAAAAATGGTGTTTTTGGCAGCATTTAAAAATTTGACGCGTGGTGTGCACTCTATATAAACTGACTATATACTATGATCACGATTGTATTTATGTATGTATTTATGTACTTGTGTATTAAGCAAATTACATTAATTCTGTGAGCCAAAATTCAAGTACGATATATTATATTTAAACCCATCATAGACATCAATAAACCTTTGGCACACTCCAACTACAAACTATCTAAACTTACTTTCTTTTAAACATAAGTTGAACTCTTTTTTTTATAATTTTTATGAAATATTACTTGATAACGAATATATTCAATAGAATGAAAATGTTTTTAACAAATTTATTCAATTAATCAAATACGTATTAATGCATTTTAATAAATTTCATAAGAGATTTGATTGTTTTTTTAAATTAAAATCGCAAGCGTAAATAAATAATGAAAATAAAGCCAAGTGCTTTATGTTTTTGTTTAATTACATATATATTAAATATGTCTGTTTGATTTATATACAAAATGATGAAACCAATAAATATTATTTAATGCAATTTAAATATATATCTACGTCTTTTCTTAAGCTTCATTGGGCTGCGTGCTGCTTCATTATAACTTGTTTGAAAAACAAAGAACAAAAGCTCTTTATTTTTCTATTCAAGGCAGTTCTTCTTAACCTTAAGCTTTATTTATATTTAAATAGATCTTGATCTCCACAATAAACAAATTGACGCAGCTTGTGACTTTTGAAACTGACTTCAAACAAAAGACACAAAGCACAGTGGTAGATTTTATACAAGCAGCAGTAGGAATTCAGTAAAGAAATGCTATAGAAACGATCAGTTAAAAATTGAGATGTTCTATGAAATACTTTTTTTTTATCAAAAAAAATGGATCTTCCACAGCTTATAGCTAGAGTAACCAAATTTGACACATGGGCTATTTTTGGCATGCCCACGCCCGCCCTTGCAATCAAGCAAGGTTTGCTTCTCTCATGCTTGTGTATCCGACTGCAACGTTCTTATTTTTTTTGTTTTAAAATAATGAAATATCTTTTAATTTCGCTCTTTGGCTATTACACGCTTGTTATAAATGAATTTTGATCAAAATCGACTGAGTATAAAGTCGGTTTAAAGCTGTGGATCAAAACACTTGTTTCCAAGGGTAGTATCTTTGGCACACGAAAGATTGCAATTTATTTCTATTTAATTTTCAAAAGACAATTTATATTGAAATAAAAGTAAGCAAGATATATGAAGTTTACCACTGTGGTGTGCCAAAAATGTGCAGTGCTGACAATAAATTTGAAGCGCTAATTTTATGCGCGCACAAGCAGCAAAAAAGTCAACAAGCAAAGCAGTAGCAACGACAGCAGCAGCAACAACAGCCGCAAGAACAACAACAGCAGCAGCATGAACCGCAGTAGCAGCAGCAACAGGCGCACAAAACAATTATGGCACAGATTTAAATAAATTTTAGTTTGCGAGTGGCGACAGCGGAGGCAGCAGCGATAAAGTCGCCTCGTTTCATTGAAAGTTCACACGCTAGTTGGTACTTAAAAGGGCAGGATTAGAGGGTGTTTGCTGTTAGTATTGTCAAGGGTGCAACTTGCAGCAAATGTGGCATACAAAACGGAAGTTGCCAGCAACAAGATATCTGAGACAGTTAGGCAAATGTCAACTAAGCTCGCACACACACAATATATCAGACACACACACACATCACACTCACACACACACACAGATAACTTGGACAACTTTTAGCAAGTCTCTTAGTCACTCAAACTGAGTGTTGTCTGTTAATTTTTGTGTGGTGTTAAAAAGCAAAGTCTTTGGCTAATTTTTGCAGTTGTTGTTGTTAGCTGGGTATTTAGGCAGCACATACCCACACACACACACACACACACACACACACACACACACACACACACACACACACACACACACACACACATACACATACACATTGTGCGTATCTGCTTATTTGCATTATTCAGTGAATCAAACAATGTGACAAGTTGCATGCAACGCCTGGCTGAGACTGCTGCTGCCACTGCTGCTGTTTTTGTGGGTGCTGCTTCACTCGTTATAGCATTCAAGCGCAACTTTTGACTTTATGCCCCGCCCCTCTCAACCATCCTGTCCAACTGACTGACTGGCAGTTGGCCTGTCAGACATGTCACGCAGACATTTGAGTGTGTATGTGTGCTTCGTTGCTGCTGCTGCTGCTGCGGTTTGACCCTACTTAAGACCCTCTTAGGCCCCTTTGCCTGACTTTTTGGCATTTTTAATTAGTCAGTCTTTTGTCATGTGTGCGGCATAGGTTAATTTCATATTAAATTATATACATACACATATGATATATACACACACATACATATTTATTTATTATTTTGTTGTGTGCCACTTTGCAACTTTTGTTTTCATGCGTCATTCAGGCGTCACTAGGCGACGCTGCTGTTCTTGCGTGTATGCTGCCAGCTGACACATACACACACTCATTCACTCAACTCGCATACACACTCACACTCGCACACACACTCTCGCTTACACACAACTGTTTTATAGTTCAAGGTGAAATGCAAAACTTGGCGGATCGGGCGTTGCTGCAAATACACTTGCAACTGGCCGCGGCCTTTTGTTTATTGCAACAGTGCAACACGACATAAATTTTAAAGTCACATTTTATAGTAGCACATTGTTGATGCTGGTGTTATTCTTGTTCTTATTCTTTGGCATGCTTGTTGGTACGGGGAAATGCCATGGCTTGCCCCTTTTTGTTTTTGCATGGCGTCATTTGGAGCAGTGGTTAAGAGCGCTGGAAATGGGGATGGTAAGCGGATGGCACAAAGCGACCTGCATATTGTGTTGTTTTTACTGGCAACATGCAATTAAATTCGTGCCCTTGCATGCAGAGTGCATGGCTTATGAATTATTACGTATACGCAACGCGACAATCAAGTCCAGAGAAAGCGAAAGGTAAAGTGTACTAGAAATAATTTCATGAAATCGGTTATTAAATATGAATTAAGCTACTTGGCAAGTAAAGTTGATTGTTCCACTTAAAAAGAAACATGGTTGAAAAATAAAAAGTATGCAATATTTTACTGTGTTTTCTTTTTGATTTGTTGTATTCAATAGTTTGTCGTTCTAACCAGTGTTTGAAAATGCTATGCTATTTCATAGTTTTTAGAACTTCTAACCTACCAAATAAATAGTTTTTTATTTTCTGAATAAATTCGATTAACTGTTACAGCCTTATTCAACATGGCTTGTCAAAGTTCTGACGTTGTTCGTTAGCTTTACATTTACATTTTGCATTGACAGGCTTCTCATGCAGCTAATCGATTGAAGCAACTTGAAATTGAAAGTCTGTACCTTTTCAGCACTGTTGTATATTGTTGCAAGATTGTTTTGTAAAATCATTCGACACTTATTTTATAGATTTTTCGTAAAATTTTGGGGCGAAGGTTGTTCAGGGAAAGAGACATTTTAATGCAATCAGGTTCCAGCTACATTTCCTGAGTATGAAAATTTAGCTTATAAATTTGCAATATGTTTCCATAAATTTAAAATTTTGCACTTTCAATTGTTGAGTCTTGGTTGTTTGTTGTCTCAAGTAGTCCAGGCAGAGGGGTTTAGTAAAAGCGACTCATTAACTCTGTTATTGTCAAAAAAACATTTCAGACAATAACAACTGCAACTACAACAACTATGGCTCACCAAACTCCTATCAAAAGCAGCAACACTTAAACATATAGATAGACGCATTGACTTATCAATGTCACATGCTTGGTCGGGCAACGCCGGGTCTTACCAGCTAGTACTTACACATTTGAACATCAAAATAATAATTTCAGTACTATTGTCTCCATTTGTTTTAAAGCCATATTGTCGCTCAAGCAAGACATCTGGGCGTCAACGCAGCTGATAACGACCTTGACCAACTTGCCAATAAATGTAATGTACACATATACATGTAAGTAAATTTCAAGTGGCAGCCACAAAAGGTCACGCACAAGTCGCTGGCATGCCACAAAAAGCAACATAATTATGTAAAGGGCGCCCTTTAATGCATTGCTAATTGCATGCTACAGCGGCTAATTAGAAAACGAATAACAGATTGTATACAAAATTGCGCACACGCAGTGTGTTACATAATTTTGAAAAAGCCTTAAATCAATTGCAGGGCAGCAAAATGCGTATATACATGAAATGAATGAATGTTGTAAGAATAACAATAATAAAATCAATATTGAAGCAACAAATGTAAATCAACAACATTTATCATTGGGGCAACAGTAACAACGACAATATTAGCAACAAGAAGAATAGAGCCAAACAATTGTTGTCAACGGCAAAACCACTGAACTGTTAAAAGTGCCATTGAATACAACAACAAGAGACAAACAAACAACAACAAACGATGCTGAAACGCAACTGTGCAAACAATCAAAAAGATACACGGAAAGTAAGCTACATGCATGGCTAGATGCGATGCCGATAGATATAGATACATATGTATCTAATGCTTGTGCCACACACACACACTACCTGAACCACGAGCTACGCACGGCCAGACCGCCCCCCCCCCCCCCCCCCCCCTCCTTTGGCATGCTGCGTTAAATAGTTTTGTTTATTGCACATTGTAAGCGAGCCAGTGAGTAATTTGGTTGCGTCTCTCACTGTGGATACACCTCAGCAGCGATCTAATCAGCAACGGCGACGTCGACTTTGACGTTGACATGAAATTTCTCATACGCTCGGTTAGACGCGACGTCGACGTCGACGCTCGATCGACAAAGCAGAGTCAGAAGCTCAGCTCAGCTTTGAATGCGTGTGTGTAAGTGTATCTATGTACCTGAGTATCTATCTACCTGGGTCGACCTCAGTCTCAGCCTCAGTCGCAGTCGCTGCTATTTGCAAGTCGAAAGCCGCAATCGTCAGACGTGCGATAAAAAAACAAAACGCGTGCAAAGTGCATTTGGCTAATGAAAGTGCGGATAAATAAATGTGCCGAAAAAAAACCTTGAATAAATAAATAATTGCATAACAATAAAAACTAAAATGGAAAAAATGCATTTTTATTGTAATTAGAGCATCAGGGTTGTTATCCAGCATTAATTTGTAATTGGGCTAACTGCCATTTTCAGTGCAATTCAACTCCTTGCTTGTTTACATATGTAAATGGATTAAATTTCCAGGCTATCGAAATGAAAACTGGACATCGGACATGTGGACGTGCGTATGCGTGTTAACCAAATCGAAAGTGTTAAATTGGCCCCCAAATAAAGCTAGCAAACAGGCAAAAAGGCAAATAAACAAAAATACCTAACTGGATAAATTTGTTAGTGGATATTTTGTACTTACAAATAATAATTTGCATTGTTATACTAACAACAACAATAGCAATAAAAGCAACTTAACAAATTATACAATGCCTAAATCAAATTTGACAACGCAATGGCCATGCAAATTAATATTCACAACAATGTTATTGATGCTGCAACAATATGCAACTGGTAAGCTACGCTTCGAATTATTCGGATGGTATAATACTTACTCTGTGCTGACATAACAAATTGGTCATGTTTCAAAACCAATATCTAGCAATATGCTTTTAAATTTACATACGTGTGCTTAACTAATTACAATTAAAACTTCAGACTTGTGATGTATTATCTTTATACCGTGTAGCTAGATATTTGGGTTAATAGTATATTATAGGGAGTAAAGTTAGTTACTCAATTAAAATAGATTCGTTTTTGGAACATTTTTAACCCAATTTGCTTAGATATTGAAACGGCAATGCTATTTTAGCTACTTTAATAATTATAAATTTAATTAGAAATATCTTGTAACTATATACATATATATCTATATTTAATTGTGACATTTTTAATGAGCTATGTATTTAGTTAGATTACAATAATGAAGATTAACTGTACGTTGAAGGAAATAATCATTTACGTTATAGCCATCTATCCATCTATCTCAAAGTTAGAGATATGAGCTCTAATTTGATTTATTTAAATTTAAATATGCCTGTTCTATCTTTACTTATTCAAAAATAGAATTATATTCAAAATTTATTAAGCCAACTATATAGTACAAGTCAAACAATAAAAAATTTTAACTTTTACTGATGCAATGATTCTATCAAATCATTTTTGCTCTTGTGAATCACATTATTTAGCAGAGTAAAAATAACAAAAATGACACTGATCAACATAGTGCTAGACATATATATAGATACATCAACTGAGCGAGGGAGGTCGGACTATAAGTTTTCCTGAGAGCAAATCGAAATACTCTGACGGCATGTTATTTTCAGTTAGTATTATCTATTGTTCAAATGCTTGCATAACTAAATAATAAACTAGACAAGGAAGTGCATAACTTAATTGATAAATTATACAAAAATTTCAATAATTCTCTGAAGAGCCTAAGGTAATAGGGAATAGGAAAGGGAAATATGATTATGATTATTTGCAAAATGTATTGTATGAAATGTACTGTGTATAAGTAAGCTTTTAATGTGCTGATATTACTGACTCTCTATGGCATGGCTAATTGCTAAGTTATGCATAGAACTCTCAAATTATTTGCTTGGCTGATCAATGCAATACCACTTTTTTTAACCTGCACAATTTGAGTATGTTATGTGTTCGCCCGCACTCTCTGATTGAAATTAATATGCACAATCACAGATATCGCACATTGGAAGTACATATATGTATGTACATATGTTAGTAAACAACTATTTGTGGATTGCTTGATTCCCAGTCATGCGCAACCTTAAAGCTTATCAAATTCATGACGTTTTTTGAAGCGGCAAACACATGCTCATCATACAAATATATCTAAGCTATTTTCCAACATCTCCAGATGCACTGCTGCTTAAGTGTCCACTGCATCTGTTGCAGTTGCAAAAAATAGTCGGATTTCGGCCATCGCTCGATTTCCTCAGTGAACGGAATTTAATCTACGCGCCGCCAATTGCCAGCAATTTTAAGGAACGTGAACGACGCAATGGTGACCAAAGTCAGATCGAGCATTTGTATGATGATCAGCCGGTTAGTCAGGTGTGCTGGCGGACCTGCAATGAGGATGCGGACTGCATAGCCTATGTGCATCTGCTGGATACGGATGAGTGTTATGGCTACTCGTACTTTGAGCGCAATTCGCGGTATTTGGCCATTGCCGGAGAGTTGCCCTTGGTGGCCGATGCCGAGGCCATGTTCTACGAAAAGACCTGTCTGCGCGGTTTGTATTAGCGGAAGGGGGCGTGACTGTACCTGACCGTGTTTGACTGTTGTTCTCTCACTTTTTTTACAGTACCCGAAGCGTGCAAAGGCCGGCTGTGGGTGCTGACCAAAATTCCTGGTAGCAGTTTGATGTATCATAACAAAAAGACCATTTCGACGCTGGTCACGCGTCGTGAGTGCGCCGAGAGATGTTTCTTTGAAACGCAATTCAAATGCCTGTCTGCCTCGTTTGCCCCATCGTATCGGAACAATCGTGAGCGGTTGGTATAATTGACAGTTTGTTAGAATTAATTGCCTTTGCTATGCATTTTTAATGGAAAAGCTTTTCACTTGATTATGATATCACTGCTGCTGCCACAAAGTGAAGTCATAAATCATCACAAGATACATTTTTGTATAGCTTGCCCGTAACATCATCTGTAACACATCTCAAATGCTTCCAATCATTTACAGATTTCGCAACGGGGAACGCTCCCAACAGCAGCCACATGTCACACTTGGACGCTGTACGCTGAACGACAAGGACAAATCCCAACAGCCAGACGCATTTCGGGCGGCGCCCTACGATGAGGAATATATGGAGAACCAATGCTATGAGCGCCCCATTGAGAATGATAATTGCTCGTATGAGTTATATGCCAACAGCAGTTTCATCTATGCGGAAGCCAAATATTTGGGCCTAACCCAGAAAGAGGTGTGCCCCATGTCGTAGCGCTTGAGCAGTCGCGCATTATGATTGTAATCGATTGGGAATGATTGATTGATGACCCTTTTCTTTATTGCAGTGTCAGGCGCTTTGCACACACGAGTCCAAGTTCTACTGCCAAGGCATCTCATTCTACTATGTGAATCAGCTCACCCGTTCCGAGTGTTTGCTACACTCCGAGGACATCATTTCACTGGGTCCACGTAGTCTCAAGCTGCGTGAGAACTCCATTTACATGCGACGCGTCAAGTGTCTGGATGGTATGCAAATATATAACTAAATATGTTACCATCGTTACTACCATAACATACAGTGCAGGTATTCTGCACACATGATGAGATGAGCATTCGCTACAAGCCCAAAGACTGGTTTGCCGGCAAGATGTATGCCAGCATGCATTCCAAGGATTGCCAGGTGCGCGGTTCAGGTAATGACACCATGCTGCTGCGTCTTGAAATCGGCAGCGAGGTCAAGGAGAATCGCTGTGGAGTGCTGCGTGCCTATGAGATGACTCAAGCGTATCATAGGTAAGCGTCCTAATTCTATGCAATTCTGAGTAGTAACTTAAATATCCTGACTGTTTGCAGGACCTTCATATCCGCCTTGGTCGTCATACAAAACAATATTAATGTGCAGACTCAAGGCGATCGTCTCATCAAGGTTGGCTGCATTCTAAACAATGCCACGTCTATGCTTGACATGAACGCCCGTGATAGCAGTCCGGATGCTTCGGAGCAGGTGCCTAGTGCCATTGCGCTGGAATCATCTCTGGAATACGCAGAGCAGTAAGCACTTTAGTAAATAATCAATCAATCTGTCAATAATTAACAAACTTTTGTTTTACAGCATGTTTCCGCAGGAGGGCGTGGTGCACTACAACAGCAGCACTGGTCCTCATCCGCATCCGCAGATTACACTGCAAATTGTGGATCTTTCGCATCAGCACGAAACGAATGACGTACAGATTGGCCAAAATTTAGAGCTACAAATTGTGGCGGAATACAGTGTGAAGCAGCTGGGCGAGCACTTGGAGCTACAGTTAGCTCCATTGCCGGACTTTCGAGCCACCTCGTTGGTGGCCAAGTCACAGGACAATCAGAACTATGTCTTGCTCATTGACGAGCGAGGCTGTCCCACGGATGCCAGTGTGTTTCCAGCACTGGAACGCGTGCATTCGCAATCAAGAAGCATGTTGCGTGCACGTTTCCATGCTTTCAAGTTCTCAGGCACGGCGAGTGTAAATTTTGATGTTAAAATACGGTTTTGCGTGGAACGCTGTGCGCCCAGCAATTGCATGAATCTTCAAGACGGTCACTGGCAGCGACGCAAGCGTCAGCTGGAGCAGCCAGAGCGCCAACTGAATCAGTTTAGAGTACAGAATCCAATATATATATCGACTGTCCAGGGTGTGCTGCCGAATGCTCCTGGCTCCCAAGCCAACATAAGCGCACAGATCGAGCTGCCCCTTAACTACAATCTTCGTGTTCACGGACCAGATCAAATAAACAATAAAAGCTACTTATATGGCGAGCGAGGTGTATTGCTTATCGCTGGCATTGATGATCAACTGCATCTGGACAACATCTGTATTAATCAGAGCCTGCTTATTGCGCTTTTCATACTCTGGCTGATATGTCAGGTGGCGCTGCTTTTTGGCTGTGGCATGGTACTGCAGCGTTATCGCCGCCTGGCGAAATTGGAGGAGGAACGTAGGCGATTGCACGAAGAGTACCTGGAGGCTAGACGCGCACATTGGGCGGATCAGGGCGGATATACGCTATAGTTGAACTAAAATGCGTTTACAAAATTATGTTTAATTGAATAAAATTAAGAGAATCTTAGACGTAATCTCATGCCAAAAACAAAGCAAAATGAGCCCTAATAATTTTTCTTGGGATCGTAGTGTTCCCACTTACGATGATTAAGCAAATTAAAATCATTACAGTACAAGGCAATTTGGCGTAGATAGTTGGACAGCTTCAACAGCTCCTTATCCTTGGCACGATTCAAGTGAGCCTGTCGAAAGGGACGTATTTTGAGTCCAGACTTGGGATTCATCATAAAGTTGCGTCGTATGTCATCAAACATGATTGTATTTTTGGAGCTATACTGCTTGTACAGGCCCCATATGACACCCAATGGCTTGACATCCACAACGCCACGCTCCGGCACATGCACCGAAATCATGGCATTTGAATCGAGGTAGAACATTATCTTGTAGTTTATATTGCTCGCCACGCCCAACAGACGCATCTTCTCATCAATCCAACGCATGCTGGTTGCCGACCAAATGACAATATCATAGTGCTCATATGCAGAGGTCAGAAACTCGTGCAAGTACGGACGCATCAGCTCCGAGCCCTGCTCAGCGGGTGAGCGATGATCAAATAGTGTATAGTCAATATCCAGCACTAGTAAATGTTTGCCCTCACGTCCCGGCGATATCTCTGTAATTTTATAATCGCGCACGCGACGCTGCACTTTGGCCAGATACACAGCGGAATTCTCCACGGATTCCTCCCGCTCCTCGGCGTCATCAAAGTCATCAATCACCTCGCCAATATCATCCGGCAGACTGCAGGCATCCTCAATGTCTGCCTCTGTGGACCCAACCATCATGAGCTTGAAATTCGGTTTAAGCTCCAAGGCACATAGCTTTACATTGTCTGCCGCAGGCTTTCCTGCGTATTAGCTGATGTATTCATGTTTTATTTATTGAAAAGAAGTTGCAATTTACCTTTGTGTTTTAGATTCAATAACTTTTGACGCTCCGGCCGCACCTGAGTTTTGCGGAAGATTTCGTGACGCAGCACTTCAACGGTGTCCTGATCGGTGAGGTCAATTAGTGGATATTCCTTGCCACTCCACTTTACAATAACAACCAGTTCCTTTATATCGCTCATTTTGCAACTGTTATAAATAATTGTGTTGTTTTGTGAAATTAACAAAAGAAAAAAATTAGCTCAGCAAAGAGCTGTCAATATTCGACTTTACTTTGACATACTTACTTTGTTTTAGTTGCAGTAAACGTTTTAATAGTTTTTCAGTCTATGTGCAATAAAATAATTCATCTTTTTTAGAATATTTCGTTGCGCGTCAGCACATAAATTATCGGTTGTGTTAAAATCGCGAACGTCCGCCTCTTGCACGGGACTCAATGAACTGAATGAACACTCAACTAGGTACTGACTCAGTTCATTTAGTACAGTTTTTTATTGGAGGTATTCCCTAATTTGATGTGATTTTCGTTGACCAAAATGAAAGAACATAAAACCGCTTTGTCACACAAAATGAAACAAGAACTATGTGAACTATCGAAAATATATTGACAATATAAGGTCACACTAGTAAGCAAAAGTAGGGTAACGCTGAGTGTGACCTTATTATTAATTATTAATTTTTTTAATTCACTATCCATATATGAATGAAATACTTAAACTTATCAACTTTTAAAACATAACATTCTTTTGTAGGTATTATAATACGCAGTATCATTCAAGTATACAAATTTTAAACAAATTTGAAGTCAAATCAGTACTACGTTGAATTTATAGCCAATAAACTGAATATTAAAATCAAAGTTAGAAAAACCTGCTTTATTTATCCATTTCATTAACATTTAGTTCATTTAGCTGCTCATTTAACTCACTTCTGCCAGCCAACTATCGATTACAAGCAGCTCATTGCAGTCCAGAGAAGTATCGATACGTCTACTATCGACATTTTGTGTTTTCTGGCATTTGTTTTGTTTTTGGATTTTCTATTATACAAAAAGGTAACCACAGTTTAAAACAAATTGTTTTTAGCACAATTGTGCTCTGCACTTAAGAAAGAAAAATAAATTTTGAATTTATCAGCCACGCTCTGGTATTGGCAACCCTTTTGCGATTTGAAGAAAATTTTGCAATTCCGTTTTCGAAGCGCTCCGTTAATCCCAAAAGTCTGTTATCGATATGTTTTGTTTTGTATGTAAGCTACTTCACATCCTATTTCCCACAAGGTCGCCAGATGGACGCAGCCCAAAAAAGGCTTAGGCCAGTCGCTAGGCAGGTCGCAGCCATACAAAATCTTGTCCGTTTGGTTCAAATTCAGATGGTCGCAAGATAGTCGATAGGTCTGCAACGCTCGTAGTGACCAAACGGCCAGTGGGTAAATGTGTCAGCTCTGTCAAAGCATCGATAGGTATCGATAAAACAGCCCAAAAAAATTGATTTTTGTAAGCAAACAAATATGCGCCGGAAATCAAGTAATTTCAACTTTTATTGTTTTGTTTAAACTTATTAATATTTTAATTATATTTGAATTTTAAAACAGTGGATACTTCAAAGAAACGCAAAAATTGGTCGGAGGAGCTCGACACAGCATTCATGTGGGGACAGAAAATATTTATTACGAAGCTGCAACTCAAAATGCCAAAGTAAATTTAAAACAGCTGTTTGTCAACGAATTTTGCTTAGCGACATCGGTGGAAATTGAGTATCACAATACTTTTATTTGTCCTGTAACATGAAAAATCAATTGCTTCATGAATGCACTTTCCAACATTTTATGTCTTCCATATAGTTAAGACAAATTCTCAAAGTCAGTAAATTTATAATTAAAAAAACATTCATATCGAATTAAAGTATGGGAAAATAACTTTAAAACATTAAGGTATTGAATAAAAGTATTTTTTAATTTTATTCTGTTGCATTTATACGAAAATTGAAATTTAATTGTCAAATGGTAAGCACATGACCAAAATACAAATCGCAAACTGTTTGCGATTTGCGATTACCGGAGCGCATTTTCTTGAGATACAATGGTAAATCGCAAACATTTTGCAATTGGGATTACCGGAGCATGGCTTATATCTTAGTCCTCATTTAGACGGTGAGTTTTTGCTTAAGTAAAAACTCAGGACTGTCTAGCTTTTGTCAAGGGTGGGGGGGGGGGGGGGGGGGTAAAACGAAAACGGAGTAGGCGAAAAGTCATGGCAACCTAATCAAGTTTTTTGCTTCTGAGTGTCGGTTTGCTCTCATTCCGATTTCTTGGTTGCAGAGTTGCAAATAAAAACGATAATACTTTTGCGGTGCCGAATTGGTTGTAAATTGAATATTAAAAGCATAAAAATTAATTTGATTTCCAGTCACATTATAGAGTATGCATTATAATTATCATTTATATTGAAAAACGACATAAATGTTGGCAGTATTACAATCAAATTCGAAATTGATATCGAAAACAGAAAAGTAAAAACTCAACGTGTAAATGAGAGCTGCCACACGCAGCAACTTTAAAAGGAAACCCAAAAAAAAAAGTCATAAGCAAAAACTCAACGTCTAAATTTGAACTTAATTAAGATGGTATTTTTGCGGTAAGGCAATTAACGCTTTTATTTGTCTGCTGAGCTGATCTGGTATTTGTTTATTAACGAGTGCTGGTCACACCGGCCGTAATCAAATGCAGCCAACAACGATCATTCGCGAGCAAACCAAATGCATTGCTTGCTCTCTGTCTTCTCTTGTGGTCTTGCCATCTTACGTTACAGTCGAATATCAAGCATTAGCTTCGGAGAGAGCGAGCGTGAGTGACAAAGAAAAACCGATAAACAAGCTGCAAGCTTGAATGTACTTGTACTTCCTCTTTGTGCTGCTGTTTCGTTGTTGAAATCACCTTCGTTGGTGTTATTTACACAGCAATAACAACAACAACGCGGCACGAAGCCAATTCTGCAGCTTTGAATGTGTCTCGGGCTCGCGGTCCGCAGTCCGCAGTCACGGCGATCAACGCGTCCGATCGACGTCGTCTGAATTTCATTCAGTTGCGAGTGAAACGAGAAGAAGTGCAAACGTCTCAAGCGGAAAATCAAGTTGTATTTTAACTTTAGTTGCGAACTTTGAAGAACGAAGTGAAGCGAACGAAGCAAAGTGAGCGCAAAAGCAACGCAAGATTACAAAGTTGAATGGAGTTGAATACTTGCAAACAAAAAGATCGAAATAAATAACAGATCGAACAAGATTTGTATATATTTATTTGTATGAGTCAAGCGCGGACAACTGTGCATGCTTAATAGAAATAATTTGCATACTTATAGCGTAGCCAAGAAGCGCTGTTTAATTTAACCCACTTTCTAAACGACAACAAAAACAGACACAAAAAAGTCAACAGCAACAACAACGAATCCAATTAACGAGCAAATAATATAATCAAACAAGAAAAATGTGCAAGTGATTTATTTACATGATTTTTTTTTATATATTTAGTTATTTATCCATAACGAATTCTAACGAAAACCAGTCAACAACAACAACGTTGACATTAAACGCTCTGTATACGATACCGATAACGATAACCGGCACGGAACATCTCCCGCCTCCCCCTGTGAATCAAGCAATAGCAACAACAAACTGCAACGCGTCGTGTCAACTACAACAACAACAAAAGTTTAAGCAGAGCCTTTTGGATTGAAACGAGCTAGCAAGCTAACGCAGCAAATACCAACAACAACAACAGCAACTACAGGTTGTTGGCCAACTTTGCACAAAAGTTGAGAAAAACGTTCTGAAAACTTCTTTTGACTGCAGTTTCATTTCATAATCATCGTCTGCTGCCAACAACAACAACAACAATAAAAACAACAACATTTTTTTTTATCACCTTTAACTTTAACGTCTTTCGACTGCCAGTTTCACATTTCACCCAAACACACACTCACACACTAACACACTGCTGACGCGTTGAATTTTTCAAAGTTTGGTTTTCTTGAAATACTTTTCTGCCGGTTTGCATAAATACCCAGGTAAGTTAAACATGCATATTTCTTAATTTATAAAAAAACATGCATTTATTTTTAAGAAATTTTGCTTGTAAAACTTTGCGAATTGCGTTGCAAGTGACAAACAACAATAACAACAACACCAGCAAAATTGAAAACTGCCAACGGAAATGAGCGAACATATTTTTGTCATTTGATATTTTTTGGCTGGTTATCACATTTTTTTATGCATAGTAATTAGGGTTAAAAGTTATTGTTTTATTTTTGAGGTTAAGAAAGAAAGATAATCTTTCCCTTTTTACTCCCTGTTCCCATTAAAAATGGGAAAAAGGGAGTTATAAAGTACTGCAAATGTGTGTAACAGACAGAAGGAAGCATTTCCGACTATATAAACTATATATAATCTTGATCAAGATCAACAGCCGAGACGAACTAGCCATGTCCGTCTGTCTGTCTGTCTGACCGTCTGTCCGTATGAACACACAGATCTCAGATACTATAAGAGGTAGAGACACCAAACTTGGCATGCAGGTTCCTGTATACCATACGCAGATCAAGTTTATTTCAAATTCCCCCCCCCCCCCCCCCGCACCCCGACAATTCGCAAAAATCTCCCACAGCCACAGTTTTAAAGATAAAGCTTTAATTTTTGGTACACATGTATGTTTAATCAATGTCTTTCGGATGTGTAAATTTCAACACGATCGGATAAATAGCACCAAAGTTATAGAAGAATCTATTACGCCCGTCTCAGCTGGCAGCAACAACAGTTTGACAAGCAGCTTACGAGTTAAGTGCACTGCTTGCTTGTGTTGCCGCTGAACTGCTTGAAATGCAAGTTGGGAGCAGGGAGTCTCGTAGTCGGGCACACTCGACTAGAGTATTCATACTTGTTAAACTAAATAATTAGACTTTTATAACCATTGAAATTATTTGTCATCAAAAAACGAATTTGATTCGGATCTTCAACTCATAACTCATCATATAAAATATAGTTTAAATTAAAAGTGGCAAAACATCGATGAACGTGCCATCGGTAGCGTTCGATAGTGATTGTCAAAAACATCGAAGACATCGATAGCAACGATTTTACTATAGAAAAACCAAAATTATGTGTTATATATGGCATATTTAAAAAAATACATCATAAATAATTATAATAAATAATTTTATGTTATGAAAAACCTAATAAAAAAACTGGATTTCATATTTGCCAATTTTAAAATAATTGTTTTCTAAAATCAACACAAAAAAATGAAACAAAAACAAGTAAGAACGTTGCAGTCGGATGCACCCGGATGCAACCTTCAAATTTTGGTGATTCTAGCTTAAGGGGTGGGGGAGATACAGACTTTGCTCATTTTTGGGGGAGGGGGTGGGCGTGGCAACATTTTTTTTTGTCAGATCAATCAAGGATGTGATTGGTTACTCTAGCTATAAAACTGTGGAAGATATAGGTTTTTGCGGTTTTTGTGGGAAGGGGTGGGGGTGGGGGGAAATCTTGACACTTTGTCTGACTATGGTATATACCAACATGTATACCAAGTTTGGTTGCTCCTGCTTCAAAACTGTGGAAAAAACCTGCGTTCATACAGACAGACGGACAGACGGTCATTTCACAAACCCAATATATTCTTCTTTTTTTTTTGTAAATTAAAAAAAGAGTATAAAAATTAAAATATTTGCCTATAATGAACATACTATACGTTTTTTTTTTTTTTTAAATAGTTAAAAATAAAACAAATTTAATTAAAAAACTTGCTTGAGAACAATTTTTGTTCGTAAAATATGAAGCAAATGTCACTATAAATCGAAAACAAAAACATCGTTAGTCAAGAGAACTTTAAACTATCGATACAATCGTCTTTTTGTAACTAAAAAAGCTATTGAAATCAATTTTGGGTTGCTATAAATGTCGATTGACGATATTATTTAAAATTTTTAGAATTTAAATGAGAAAAACAAACTTGTATTTATTTGCATTTGATGTTATTCTCAGTATATAAAAAACAACAGAGTCGTCTTTTAAACATATTTTAATTTGGTTCATGCGATTAATCGAAACACAATCGATTGTAGTTAATTAAAATCGATAATCGAACTCGATGAGTATTTCAGGATTATTTACATCGCAAGTTATTATTCTCTTAGTTAAACAATATGTTCTTTATATATGTTCCGTTTGTCTTTCATTTTTCACAGTTGAGAAAAAATAATTTTAATATTTTTATAAATCTCTGCCAACATAAATTGTAGCTCCTTAAACAAAACCATGCAAAACCCACAATTATTAATTACTTATGAATGAAAACGGTATAGCGACAAAAGACGTAGAAAATTCCATTATAAGTCGGCGGCCTTTCGATTAGCGTGCGGTTTTTCAAAAAAGAAATTGTCAATAAACTAAAGAAAAATGTAAAAGTAGACAAAAAAATAAATATGTATATAAAAAAAAAAACTTGTTAAAGCCTTTTGTTTTAAAAGAGTTTGATGCGGCCGGGCAATCACCGGATAGATCGTCATCAATGGATGCGATGCGCTACTACGATTGCCTTTTGCATCAACAACAACAATAACAACATTAACAACAACAATAACAATATTAACACATACATATTTGCTAGCAACAACAAATGTTTAAAAGCAGCAGACGCTTTCACAAAACTCGTTCACTGGCAAAAAAGCACAAAAAAATAAAAATAAAAAAAGCAAACAAATATTTGCATTTTAATTTCTTTTTCAATATATGTAGCGTTTATTCGACGTTTTTAAACATTTGTTTCAACTTTAAAGATATTGCTGCAGTCAAAACAAAGTTAAATCAAAAGCGAGTACAACAAACAACAACAAACAAACAGACAGACAAAGAAGTTTGCAAGCAAAATACGAACCAACGATCGAAAAAAACTGCATTTCGACACGAACTTTTTTAAATCAAATGTAGCTTAACTCGCTTAGTTGAAGAACGGCTTGAGAGAAGGGGAGTGGGGTGAGGTGTAGGGCGGTAGAAGCGGGCGATGGCTCAAAAGTTACGTTACGCAGTAAAATTTGAAAATTCAAGTGAGCTCAGCTCTAAATAATTATGTACATTAAACTGCCGCAACTTTTCACTTTTGTTTGTTGTTTTTTAATTTTCAAATCAGGCACTTTTTGTTGTTGTTGGCTTTGTTGCTGATTTGGATTTTCTTTTGTTTAGCAAATATTTACATTGCCTTAGCTTATATTATTTATATTGGCTTGGAAGTACTCGGAAATGGAATTTATGCCTGTCGTTGTCACAAAACTTTATTTTTCTGGAGTGTTCGTATTTCCGATTCCGATCAAAATATTCAAAATCGGATTTATTATCTATTCTGAATTTTGAATATAAATTGGTTTCAATTTTTTAGTTTTGAGACAGTAGAATTATTTGAATTTATCTTTAAAAAGAAAAAACTATATTTTATTAGAAAACAGTAACACAAAGTCGATAACAAATAGGGAATAGGCCGGGGTATTAACAATAGAAGACTTCTATAAATACCATTTATGCTTATAAAAGTTTTCCTTATATTTAAGATTGTTTTCATTTATGTATCATAAACGTTAACGTTTCAATAGCTTATTTTGCAATGCTGCGCCTAAAATCGCACAGATATTAAAATCCATCAGCTGAGACTTTGCTGAGAATGACCATTCCGAATTCGAATTCGAATGATAGCCAGCGTGTCGCATCATGTTGAGGTCACTGATAACGCAGAAACGTGATTGATTGCAGTTAAGACAAGAAAAGAAAACAATACTGCAGTCTGAAGTGGTTCTGGGGTGGACCTTATCAGCGCTTGATTGTTGCTTCTTGGTTATTGTTGGCGATCAAAGTCGGACCAAATTCGAACACTGGTCTAACAATAAACTCGTGTTATTTTCTAGCAATGTTTAATTTCCTGTCTGACACCAGTTTTTGTCATGTTTTGCTGTCTCTTCAGCAAATAACTGAAAAGCAACAATGACCATTTCATTATTTATGCTGTAAATCATCTGCTTGTTGTACATTTCTTTCTTTTTTTTCACTCTTTATATTTATTTTTGTATTTTTGCTGTTTGCTTTTTGTGCGTCAAGTTTGCACGACAAGCGGCGGGAGAAAGTTTTCTTCTGCTTTTTTTTTTTTTTGCTAAAAGCAAAAACAAAATTAACGTTACAATAAATTCAAACAAAAGGCAAAAAATTCCAAAATCGCAACAAAAGTGTTAAATGCGCAATGCAAACATGTGATATATGCTTTATATAAGAGATACCTTTGGGCTTTTTGTTATTAAAAAAAACTAAAAACAAAAAGTGGAATTAAAAACGCATAACAATTAATTGCCAAAAACAATAAAAAACAAGTAAGAATACTCAAGTCGAGTGTGCCCGACTACGAGACTCCCTGCTCCCAACTTGCATTTCAAGCAGTTCAGCGGCAACACAAGCAAGCAGTGCACTTAAACCGTAAACTGCTTGTCAAACTGTTGTTGCTGCCAGCTGAGACGGGCGTAACACAAGCAAGCAGTGCACTTAACTCGTAAACTGCTTGTCAAACTGTTGTTGCTGCCAACTGAGACGGGCGTAATAGATTCTTCTATAACTTTTGTGCTATTTATCCGATCGTGTTGAAATTTACACATCCGAAAGACATTGATTAAACATACATGTGTACCAAAAATTAAAGCTTTATCTTTAAAATTGTGGCTGTGGGAGTCTTTTGCGATTTGCGGGGGTGCGGGGGGGTGTATCCGAAATTTGAAATAAACTTGATCTGGGTATGGTATACACGAACCTTCATGCCAAGTTTGGTGTCTCTAGCTCTTATAGTCTCAGAGATCTGTGTGTTCATACGGACAGACGGACAGACAGACAGACGGACAGACAGACGGACATGGCTAGATCGTCACGGCTGTTGTTGCTGATCAAGAATATATATAGTTTATATAGTCGGAAATGCTTCCTTCTGTCTGTTACACACATTTGCAGTACTTTATAACTCCCTTTTTCCCATTTTTAATGGGAAAAGGGAGTAAAAAATAAAAATAAAATAGACGACAAAATGTGACTGCAAATTAAACAAAATACTTTAAGAGTCAGTTTGTTTTTTGTTTTTGTTTATATCAATATCAATCCACAATAAACAATAAACACATATCAACTACCCACATGTTGCATGATCATTTTCAAGCGTTTTCATCAAATTCAATTACTTAATTTATGCCAAAAATATGTGTTTTTGTTTCCAAAACAAGCGACACTTTCTACGACCGCACCTTGCGTAAGCGACTTTATACGCATGCAAAACGCATGCAAAACGCGTGCAGCGCGAGTTTATTGCCGTTGTGTTTTGGTTACATCAGCTCAACTCAAAACGCACTACAATGAGCCGAGGTCAAAGCGGGAACCTACCCTTAATAATGCATCGACTGATAATTGATAATTGTTGCTCATCCTCACCCTCATACCCTCCCTTGTAGCCTATGAAATTGTATATAATTTAGTAGGACACACAACTTTTTTCAAGTTTCAAGCTGACCCTCATTAATTTTATTGTTTTGGCTACGATTGTCTGGCAAGTTAATCAGTTTTAAACATTTTTCAAAACATTCTCAAGTGCATTGGTTTTGACTTCTTTCGCACATCAGTATAAATAGTGCTTGGAAACACTAAAAAAAAACTCACACGCACTACAGCTCGACCCTATTTATTTGTATGCTATTTCTATTTTTTCGAAAATAGCTCCACACACTTGAAGATTTTAGAGCAGCACAACGTTTTTCAGTTAAAAAATTGCTTGTCTGTTTTTCAGCGCATAGGCTTAATTAAAAAGTGGCAATCAAAATGATTTTGAAATGGAAAATTTGGACGCAGTAATGCCATGATTGATTTAGTTTTAAATACAATTATTTCTGTATATGCAGCTGAAAGAGCTGCGTGCATAAATGTATCTGTAGCTGTATCTGTATGCAACTGTGTTAATTTTAATTCAATTACATTCAGTAAAAGTTTTTTTTTACGTTTTTCGGCTTGAATGAGAAAATGCGCCAGCTTCAGAAGAAAAGTGAAAAATGAAAGCGTTCTTAATTGCAAGAGACGCCATTGTAAAAAAAAAAAACAATTTGAGTTGCGTTTTTTCCCATTTATTTACAGTAGTTGTGTGTTGTGTGCAGTATATGTGCATGAAATTTAATATTTAACAACAAACAAACCAGAAAAAGAAAAACCAACAACAACAACAACAGCCACAAAAAACCCATCACAATCAAATCGAATTTATTTGCGAAGGCACAAAGCCAAACACGCCAGTCGACTACAGATACAGTTACAGATACATTTATAGAGATAGAGATACATTTGAAGCTGCAACTGTGATTGCATCTTTCACTCATGGCAACACTTTCAAAGCTGCGCAGACATTTTCTAATATGCATTGAAAAGTATAATTGAAAAGCTAAGTGTAGCAAACAAAGCTAAGCAGCAAAGCACCCAACAACATAAATTGAATTATAATTTCAATTATGAACCGTTAAAAGCGGAAGAAAACGCAAATCCACAGCCATATTGCCCCAGCAGACAGCACAATGAGGCAGCCTATTGAGAAAGACCAGCCTGCCAGCAAGACAATGCTGCCACACAACTGTAAATGAGGTTGAGCCAAGATACAGATACAGATACATTTACAGATAAAGATACAATCTAACAGTCGCCTCTTAGCATGTCAATCAAAAAAAAACAGTAAACGGCTTCTAGCTTCTAACTGCGAGTGAAATGAATTACGATCTACAGCAATTTGAGTTGATATCAGTTTTAATTTCAGATTCAGATACACCGCCCCTGGTTATATCCCCTCTCACTGCGATCCTAACTCACTTTAATGACTGCTTAATGGCCCTGTCTACGAATACGTATATTGTGTTGGCCAAAGCGACTTCTGGGTCAACGAATTGTGTCAATCGATACGCATTTCCTACAAACTGACAGCCACATCAAATTGTCATAAGTTTATAAAATACATATCTATATATAGTATTTTAACTTATAATAAATGAGAATGAGTATTTGTGTCTTTATTCTATGTCGAAACACTTTCATGCACATCTATTGGCCACTTATGTAAACTGTATCTATATTGCCTGCATTTCAGCACAGAAATCTGTTAGCTGCATGTTTTGCTACCGCTATTGTTTTGCTTGGCTGACCCTAGCTATAACCACTTTCAATTTTAATACCCTGCAAATGTAATGTGGCTGGAATTGGGTATAAGCTAATTCATGACTTAAACATAACTAATTGCAAACACATTTTGTAAAAGGATCTATACAGATCTATAATAATAATAATAATAATAATAATAATAACAATAATAATAATAATAATAATAATAATAATAATAATAATAATAATAATAATAATAATAATAATAATAATAATAATAATAATAATAATAATAATAATAATAATAATAATAATAATAATAATAATAATAATAATAATAATAATAATAATAATAATAATAATAATAATAATAATAATAATAATAATAATAATAATAATAATAATAATAATAATAATAATAATAATAATAATAATAATAATAATAATAATAATAATAATAATAATAATAATAATAAGAATAATAATAATAATAATAATAATAATAATAACTGTTACTTGTTGCGTTTGCTTGTGGCTTTAAATGCTACCTTTACTTATTGTTGGCTTTGTTTAATTGCCAAATCACTTTGAGCCTGGCTCGCAATTGACAACTCTGCGGGCCAGTTGATTTGGACTGATATTTAACCAACTTATGTACAACAACAATTATAATAATAACAATAACCTTGAATTGTGGTCGAGGTCTGCCTGCATGATTTCATCGGTGTTTCACACGTCGAAACTTGGCTATAAGTTGCTCATTATAATTTTCGCCACAAACTCGATGACTAAGAAGTAAATTGCCAACAGGTTTTTCTCTTTCTATCTCTCTATTAGTATATCTACATATATCTAACTTAAGAGTTGTCAATTGATTTTCGCAGGAATTACGATTTGTCGATTGGGGGAATTGCTTAATTGTCTTGCAACATTTGTGCGGTTTGTTCGTTTCGATTTCTAATTGAATTCATATTTGCTCTAGCTACAATTTTATTCGGAACAACAACAACAAGCTGCATTGATTATTAAATCATTGATGCGTAAACAACGCGGTTGCCGGTTTCCTTGTTATATCCAAGTTGCAACGTGTTGAAGCCTCGCATTGCTCGATGATATATTTAGTTCCGGTTATTTGTTGTTGGATGTTGGATGTTGGCGGTTGGTTGTTGGTTGTTGGTGAACGGCGCGCGCATTTAGACCCAATAATAAGTAATGGCCAATAATTACAAGCCACGATTTTGCAAGCCGACAAAAGAGCAAATGCGACAGGCGGACAAACAGACCAACGGACAAAGCGGACAGAACGGACAGACAACATAAATAAATACGTCTAATCAAAAAGAGAAAAAAAAACAAAATGCAATGCGCTGATTGCAGGCGTTTGCTTTTGTTATAGCAATTTGCGCTTGTTTCTATTGTTGTTGTTGTTAATGTTGTTGTTGCTGTTGCTGTTGCATGGCCGCCAACACTGCATGTTCCCCTTGCTGAATGCAATTTATTGCCATGTGTAAATCCTTCATAGTCACGTTCCTTTCGCCTAAGATTTTTATTTTATTTTTACTTTAGTATAGATTGCCTCCAATTTGAACTCCAAATTGAACGTCCATCCGTCCATCCGTACGTCTGTCCGTCCACTCATGATTTAGTGGCCCCTTTCGAATCGATCGAGTAGTTGTTTTGTGGTTCATAAAGTTTTCTGCAGCACGTGCAACATGCAACTTTGGCGCCGCTTTCGAAATTTGCCTTGATTTAATCGCATTTTGAATAATGTTCTCGTCCTGTCCTCATCTTTAAGATTACGTTTGTACTTTGTGCGACTTTCAAAACGTTTTATTGTTTATAAAATATAAATATCAACAATTGATTAACAGTGTAAAATAAAGATAAACAAAATGTCAGGTTCGTATTTGTTTTTATTCCACTCAAAGTCAACATTATCAATTAAATATGTAATCAATTTTTGGCCTGTTTATTTTTGTTATGATATCATAAAAATGTAGAATTCCTTAGATCTGTGTACACTGTACAGGGAAGCTCTTAGTCCAGCAATCGCAATGGTTTTCTTACCCGTTTTAACTGGTCAAGTTGGGTGGGAATTTGTAGGCGTTTTAGGCCATATGTGTTTGATGCAAGTGAAAACATTTTGAAAGTAGTTTCAATTGCAACAAGTAAAGTGAATTGCTTGTGTCTGTATGTGGGTGTGTATGTATATTATATATATAGTTGCAATAGTTGAGGTTACCCGCTGACAAACATTTATTATACTATTGTGAAACTTAGCCACCCGGGTGGGTTTTGCAACGCCCCTCTTGACTTCAAATACATAAAATGGTTGGTTAAACAATGTTTTAAATCAAGTATTGAACACGACTTTAAGCGGTTAATAAACTGGAATATATCCAACACTTTAACAACAGCCTAAATACCAAACCAGGATAATTGCTTCAGTTGTTTTTAGACACTATGTGGAAAATACTGCTGGAATATATAATGAATCTGGATAAAAATAGATTTGAAACAAATTTAAATATGTTAAACTAACTATTGTCAGATTTGTAACTTTGTAAAAATTTGAAATATGTATTGAAATGAAAAATCTATTGGAAAAACCAATGCAATTTTGTTAACAACTTGGCAGTTGCAGCCGCTTCACATTGCCTAACACTTAAGCCCTTTCCGCTCAGTCACAACAACGATAAGAGCAACAACAATAAGAGCAGCAACCACAAGTCTGGACCAAGTAAAGTCTCAGTCGCATGACATGAGCAGCTTTTATGATCCGATGCCCACATCAGATTGAGTATTGGTTTTTCTCACAAGCTGCCAAAGCCAATTATGAAAAAATATGAAATAAAAAATAAATATAAAAATAAAAATAATCTTGTATTGAGTCAGAGACTGCCTACCGGCTTGTTTTTGTGTGTTGTTTGTGCAACAATTAAGCACAATTACATTTTTTGTGCAATTAAATAATGAAAACTGGTTTGTTCGACTGTTGGCTGTTTGCTATTGGTAACCAATTTTAAATCAACTTCCGCAGTTGTCAAAATCTCATCATTCGTGTATGCATATTATAAAAAAGTAACAAACTGAGCTTAAGCTTCCGTTTGTTAAAGATTAAAGCATTAAGCATAACAAAATGCAATGCTTGCAACACCCAAAATAAAGTTGATAATTTAATGAAGTTAGCAAAATTGAATTAAGTGGCAATTTGTTGCTGCTATGCAGTCAAAACAACTTTGATTGCAATTATCAATTAGTGTGTTAATTGTAATTGATGCTTTAATAAGCCAAAAGCAGACAAACTTATGCAATTGACAAAGCAGCGCGAAATGCTTTGTAACAGTTTCACTTTTAATTAAAGCCAAAGCCAAAGCATCTTGGTTCAATTTTAATTTGGGTTTCATTTTGTCTGTCCGTCTGTCTGTCTGTCTGTCTGTCTCTGCGTCTGTCAGCCATACATAACACTGACGTTTAATGCCATAAACCGATTTAGGCATTTCTCAAAACTTCCTGCTCATTAGTGTTATGATTATTATGGCTGGCGTGTTATATTGAAGCATATTTATCGCGCTTAGCGCCAAAAACTCTTGAATGCCTGTCAAGTGCAGCTGCCTAACGCACAAAGTATCTTTTAGATACTTGCAGTTTTCAGCATGCTACGCGTTTTCCGCATTACAAGCAGTCAGTGAACAAAACGCGCTTCCACGCTCCCAGCAAGATGAACGACCCCGTAACGGCCATCGACGTCTGCGTTCTTGCAGCTATATCATAAAGAAGAGAAGCATGTAAGTATTGCATTGGTATTGGAATTGCTATTGCTATTTTATAGATACAGATACATCGCATCTGTGCTGCGTATCTGTTACGTGGCGTTCACTTATGCAGATCAGCTAGCACTTGAATGTTTTCAATTGCCTACTGCTGCTGTGTGCGTCAGGCAAGTAACCCAAGATTCACAGCTGTATCTATATCTGCATTTGCATTTGCATCTATGAGATACTTGTGCATTAGACAGCGCTCTCTGCTACACGCATCGTACAATCATTTCGTCAAATGCCTGCGCCTTCCGCGTTTATTACACTTTAATGCGTTCGCCCTCTAATGGGCAGCCAGGGCCGCTTAATAACCAGGCTATCTTCTATCTTTCCAAGACCTTTTCCTGACTAACTGACGTTCAAAAGTTGATATAGTTAGTTTATGAAAACACAAAACTTGACCGCGCAATGCCGCTTAATAACAGCCTAGTCTTACATAATTATGCTCTGACTAAATTTGTACTTTCAAGCCTGCAACTTGGCGCCCTTCGGCATGGCGTCGCTTGATTGATTTGTTGCTTATGCAGCGTGTGCCATGCGTGCCTAGCGTTAGTGTCTAGCGAGCTATGTTGCAGTTCACACTGTCAAAGGCCAAACAATCAAAATATTTTCATATATTGCCAAGCGGACGCAAGCAGAGGCAGAGATAGAGGCAGCGGCAGACAGACATGCAACAGCAAATAAACAATGCACAATTCAAGGGGAAGGCTTTTGCCACAGCTGGCAAAGGTCATATGTGGAATTTCACAGTCACACCATACAACGCGCATACATCAACATAATGATTGGAATGAGCAGCCGATGGCCGCGCTTTGAGTTCAGTTTTCAAATGTTTTTGCATTTGAAGCGGTTTCAGCTTCTTTCTTTTTTGTTGCTGTTGTTGTTGTTGTTGTTGTTGTTGTTTTGTTGCTGTTATTTGCCGATGAACGGCGCTTTTTGCGGCTAACAAAGCTGAGCAATACGACCATAAATGTTTTTATGTCTCGCTCTTGACCGGTTTGTTCAGCTAGCGCTGTAAAGCTAATGCCCAAAACGCAAACAAAATGAATACGAATGTGAATAGGAGTATGAATATGAATAGAGTAACCGCAACAAGTTGCCGGCTGCTGCTGCAGATGCCAACGGCATATTTTGCAATGCGACGAGGTCAAGGGGCGCACTCAGATATAAATCTAGCATATATAATCTATATAGGTATATATATACATTGTACATATATAAATGTAACTCGCTACTGTAAAACTAATGCAAATAAAAATTGCCTTTAAATATGTATCTAACAAATGCGGTATCAGAGACTCATTAACCTCAGCCAAACAACAAACAGTCGATCTGAAAACTGAAAACTGGCCAATGCCTTGTGCTGCCTCTGGCTAATACTTAATAATAATATTATGATAATGCTGCTCTTATGTATTTTCTTTTCTTTTTCATTGTTTTTTCTTTGTTGCTTTGCTCTTTTGCGAAGGCTAAGGTCGTTGATCAATGCGTGGTCAGAGGAACTGAAGACGTAGGCGCTGCTTACTTCAATGTTAAACGCATCAGGGGCCAATGTTAAACGCGCCTCCTCTCTCCCACCCACAACTCACAAATAGTTACCTGTACTTGTGCTCTTTGAGCACTTGTGTGGTGAAAGCAAATGGCAATGAACGATCAACGATCAACGAATGATGAGCATTGTGTGCACTTATGTCATAAGTTTGAACCCAAAGCCCATGAGATTGTCAGATTGAGAGATTGCGAGGGAGAGAGTTTTCATGTTTAAATAAGAGAAATTGCATAAAATCATATGCAACTTTTCAAGATTATACTGTAAATTGGCTTATATTATTATTTAGAGACTGAAAACTTGGAGTTACTACATTATTTTAAAACAAAACAAGAAAGAAATGTTATCTTTGGCGTGCCGAAGATATGGTATATACCCGTTTTTCAACGGATTGTTCCTGTGGCAGCTATAAGATATAGTGATAGTGATTTTGATCAAATTTGGTCAACATGTGTAGAACATACTTTAATTTAGATACAATGAGTTTGGTCTAGATATTTTGAAAAACACAAAAGTTTTTCATACAAAAACTTATTTTCAACCGATCATTCCTATGGCAGCTATATGTTTTAGTGGTCCGATCTGGCCAATTCAACTATAGGTACTACCTGCAATGAGAAGAAGCATCTGTGCCAAGTTTCATTAAGAAACATAGTCTTGAAAAACGCATATAAACAGGCGGACAGACAAACAGACGGACATGACATGCTGATCACGAATGTACAATGTTTTTTTGTGTGAGATGTCTCTTCAATGCGTTACACATTTCGTGACAAAATTATAATACCCTCTGTAAGGGCATATAAACTGTAATCGTTACGTTATCTGGTTTTCAGAGTTACTTAATGAAAATTGGTTTATAGTAAAGGCAAGAATGTTGCAAGCTACATATATCCCTTTTAATTGTTTATCAATACAAATCTTAAAAAGCAATCAATTTCAAATTCAAACGAATATCAACACAAGCCTCAATATGCCATGCTTTAAGTATAGTTCAAACAAACTAGCTAAATTGCGCACAATTGATGCTGGGCAATTCTATATTGGCTCCTTGCTAATCGTGCTGTTATTATTTATGTTTATTAAGTATGTAAAAGTCTGCAGGATGCTGTCAATAACAATTAGATGATTCTAGCGGCTTGCAAATTGCATAATTTTTATGGGAAGGTGACATCACTTTCCTCATAGACAGGCTAAAGTGGCATCTGGACGTTTAGCTTCTATTATGCAATTGTATTCTGAGAACAGCAAATCTAACGGTTGCACTTTCAGCTAGTCAATCAGCATCTGTGCACCTCACAGATTGCAGCATTCAGAGGCGACACGCGTGCTGCAATTGCAACAACAAAAACAAAAGCGGAACTAAGCACTTAAGGGAGTCGTGTTCAGGAAGGGAGGGGGACTTCAAATCAGTCTAATAATAACCACAAGGGGTGCACGCATGCATAGGCACATAATGATATACATTTAATTATATGTAGACTACTCGTACACTGTGAACAAATATTTAAATTGAAGACAAACAACAAGTTGAACAAACTTCAATATGTAAATATGCAATTTAAAGTTGAATAAACTAACTGGAATATCATATTGCTCGTGTATTAAATATATATTCACTTTTACTGCGCTCTTTCGCTCAGTGTAAGTATACAAATTAGTTTATTCAAGAGCTGTTTGGGGAAGTGCATAAATGAGGAAACTGCGGTGCATTCCGAGGGGTGCCCCTCACCTCTTTAAATTTAACACCACATATTCCTAAGCAGTTAGAAAATGGATATGAAAATGAAAATGCATTTCCATGCAGGCGGCAATGAACAAATTCACTCAACAAAAGCGCTTTGATATGCCCAATATAGGGGAATTTAGTTAGCCAGAACCATATACTCTAACGGTTTTCGACGTCTTTTGATTTATGTCGGCAGCCACAACAACAAAAGGCATAACTCCATTTAGCAGTTTCATAAAGCGAGAAAACTGCTTAGATGCCATATAACACAAAAGAAAATCTTTTATCTATGCAATGCATTAATTAAATTTCAAATATAATCATTGTTTTTTTTTTCAGGGAGTCAAATGCTAAAGCCAATTTTCTTAGACACCTCTGCAGCTGGCCTCTCCCCTCCAGCTTAACCTTTCCCTACTCGTCATGCTTGGCTACCAATGAAACTGAAACATACCGCTACTTTTGCTTTTTTTTATTTTTTATGTGTAGGCGCGTAATTAAGTTGAATCTGTTGGGCTAGCCAGCCTCTAGCTGTACTTGTAGCTACCTCAAGCTACCTATCTACATATGTATGTATGTACATTTGAGCCATGCTAACTATGCCATTGCCACGCACAGTGAACGTCACAAATCTACAATCATCTTCTTTTGTAACTTTGTTGCAATGCTGGTAAGTTTTATTTCATTGAAAAGTTTGCAGGCCGTTGGATAAGCTACTGATCAACTGACTGCAGAATGAATAGTTTTTAAATATCTTTCAATTGTCAATATAAATTTGATAGCAATTGATACAATTAGTTCATTTAACTCTATAGGCGCATTTTAGGCGCCTTAACTCGACTCACTTAATGGAAAATCTTCTGTAAATTTAATCATGGCTATTGCAAATTAAGAGAGAGGGAGAGTTTCGACAAGTGACCGGGTGCCTAAGTAGCTAAAAGATCTAGGTTGAATCTCACGAAATAATTGACGGCAAACTAGATCTATGTCTAGAATCTAGACTCTAGATCTTATCTTCTCACTTCGCAGCAAATTAGGCAATTTTTGGCAACTGACCTGCTCGTTTTCATAAAAAAGGTGTAGTAATTTAAGAAAATATACAAAATAGCTGTTAATAATAACCTTTAGATCTGCCAGCGTACTTATCTCAAGAACGATTTACCACTAGATCTGCCTCAGATCTGACCATACGAATTATTTACCTTTATGTCGAACAGAGTATTGAATAGAAGAATTATTTGTTCATTTAAATAATTAGTTATGGCTTTAGCTGCCTTTACTCTTACACTCTGCTTCTGTGTGCAGTTCTATTTATTGAAGAGCTCATAATTATTTGCCATTTTACAAACTGAACGCAGTTCGTTCAACTTGCGATCAATAATATTTGTGCTGTCTAAAGTAGACAATAATAATTTTGGTAGCTTTCATGCTGTGACCGAACGAGCACCTTTCGCATTTCGCATTTTGTATTTCTATTGCTATTTCGAAGATATTTATTATGCTCATGACGCGCTCTTTGCTGCTAATTAACTACAAAAATGCTGAGATTTTCAATGCCTTTTGCAGTTGTCTTTGTTCAATTTGAGTAGCTTTGAAATGCAAATGAGCAAATGAGTCGGATTTTGTGAAGGGAAGTTCTTTGTTTTGGCACAAAACTGGTGTCTCGACTGGCAATTTGAAGACGCTGCTTAGTTGAGTTGTTCGAGTTGTCCAATTAAATGCGTCAGATTTTGTTTAATGATTATACATCATTTGGCATACACTGCTGGGCATTACAATATAGACGGCTGCAGACAGTTTTGCAACCGGTCAAGGTGAAAGTTGCGACACCTGCTCCATTGAGTCCAAAGTCTGCCTGAGGCAACAGCTGCGGCAAAGTGGCACTGGCTATAAAGCCTCTGAGCTGGCTATTTATATTTTGACAAATTAATTGTCTGGCTAAATAGCAATTTGTTGCAACTATGCGCGCAATTAAGTCGCGTTTTCAACCAAAATTTAATGCATAAATTAGCATGCGTTGCGCTCAAGTAGAAATGGAAATAAAAATGAAAATGAAAATGGAAATGGGAAAAATGGAAATGGTCCGGCATTGTCAATGCTTGAACAAATTAACTTGAGCTTTATTTGCTGTGACACTTGCAGCAAATGAACAGCGAGTGACACACGCGTAGTGCCACGAGTTGCAACTTGCAAGTTGCTAGTTGCAGCAACAATCTTTGATCCTACCAAACGTTTTCTGCTCCATTGAAGCATTCAATTGAGGGGCAACTTAGACAGCGACTCAGTTGCGGACTCTTGGGCGTAGCCAATTACTACAAAAAAAAAAACCAAATGATGCCACTCAACTTGTTTTTATTGCTTGTCGTTTGTTGTTGTAGAAAGTTGCAGTCTGTGCAATGTTGCCAGAGACGTCTGTGTATTTCAAATGCTGCATTGGTCAGTTTACTGTTAGAAAAGAACGGCTTTACCAGCAGCAACAGCAATAACAACAACTTCAGCTTCAGCCCAAAGTCATTTGGGTTTTAGGGGATTGTGTCATTGACAGTGCATAAATAACCAATCATAAAAAAACTAAGATTTGTGTTCAGCATGTACGCATTAGAAGTGCTTAACCGGTTTCTGAGTAGCTCGTAGATCACAGCCTATTGATGCCACTTACAGTTACGTTTCCAGTCAACTATTATTTATAAAGAATTCGTTTAGCCATAAGCCAAAATGATGTAAAAATATATATTTGTATTTGCAGTTAGAATTTCGAGAATGCTCAAAAAAGTATGCTCAAGCTGTTGGAAAGCTAGATTGATTGTCATTACAGAGCGATTTGTAAGTTAACAGCAGCTTTTAAATATTAGTTCAAGTAATCTGTACTTAAATCGATACAATACGGTGTCAGAAGCACGGTCATCTCGCATTTTCTTAATTTGAGTACAAAGATCCAAATTTAAGTAGGTTTTCATATAGCCAGGATTTCTTGATTTTAGCCCATTTTAAGACTTGATTTAAACTCATTTTAACCTTGATTTAATCCCGGATATCTTAAGTTTTTTCTCGTTTTTTAGGAAAAACAAGTAAGAATGCTCTAGTCGAGTGTGCCCGACTACGAGACTCCCTGCTCCCAAATTCCATTTCAAGCCGTTCAGCGATAACACAAGGAAGCAGCGCACTTAACTTGTCCAGTGCTTGTCAAACTGTTGTTTCTGCTGAGACGAGGGAAACAGATTCTTCAATAACTTTGACGTTATCCGATCGTAATGAAATTCGCGCAGCTGATTAACATTGATAAAAGAAATATGTGTACCAAAATGGCTTTTTTGAGAGTGCGAATTGTAGTATTGTTTTCAACTTGCGGGGGTGCGGGGAGATGTACCCATTATTTAAAATAAACTTGAAATGCGTATGGTATACAGGAACCAATATGTCAATTTTGGTGCCTCTAGCTCTTATAGTCTATGAGATCGATGCGTTCATACGGACAGACGGATAGACAGACAGACAGATGGACATGGCTATATCGACTCGGCTGTTGTTGTTGATCAAGAATATACATAGTTAATATAGTCGGAAATGCTTCCTTCTGCCTGTTACATACATTTGCAGTACTTTATAACTTCCTTTTTTTCATTTTTAATGGGAACAGGGAGTAAAAAACAAAAAATAGAACTTGTTTTAATCTTACACACCTTTGTTTACTCCCCCGCAACACTTCTTCAGTAGTGTGGAAATTATAAATTAACATAGACAATATTTTACGTTTTATGTACATTGACAACACTTTTCATAAATATTAAAGAATCCAATCATCATTTGGTGTCGGGCATATTCGAACCCAGGTCCTCGTGCATCAGAATTTGTCAACTTAGAGAGCTCAACCACCGTCCATTTCAATTATGCTAGTTCTTTACTCATAGTCATTACTGAGCTTACAGAATAAATAGTTGGGTATTTTAACGTTGATTCAGACAACGAATCCTGTTTAATACTTGACTTAAGAAAAGTTTTCTTAAAAACTAGGAGAGAGAGAGTAAATATCGCTCACCTTCATATCACAAATGGCGGCTCGAACTACTTAGAATAAATATTTTTAAGCTTAGATCAAGAAAATATTTCTCACAATCATGATTCAAGTACGTTTTTGTAGTCAATATCAAATTTCCATATTTAAATGTACTCATTTGTAGTTTTTTGTACCTGATTCAAGGAAAACCAAGTACGAGTAGAAGTCAGGTGAAAATAAAGTTTAAAAAACTTAAATTATCCAGGCCACTTTTTTTTTCTATGCTTCAATTGAAACAAGTAAGAACGTTGCAGTCGGATGCAACCGACTGCGATATACTCTTTTTTTCACCTCTTTGCGGAGTCAGAAGTGGGCGTGGTTGCTCTAGCTTCAAAACTGTGGGAAAAAACTGCGTTCATACAGACGGACGGACATTTCACAAACCCAATATACTCTTTTTTCTGTTCTTTTTTTCAAAAAAAATTAAAAAAAGAGTATAAACATCCTCTATAGTCACTTTTTAGCCAATAAGTGTTTAAAGTCCGTTAATAAAAGTGTGCTGCACAGATTCTAAGCTGCTGTTAACTATTATCTTTCACTCTATCTGTTTCCTTTTTGCCTCCATAGCTACTTTACTCGCTAATTTAACTTTATGCTCACTGAGTTTGCTTTAGGATAGGCTTAGAGCTTGCCCTTAGATAGTCCAAACATTAAAGTTAGTGCAACTACTTGCCACATAATAATATTATATTACAAAGATTTCATGCAATCCGCTGGCGTTGACCTTTTAAAAAATGCAGTTAAACGCCAGCAACAATAACAATAACAACAATAAAAATAACAACAGCAATAAGTAACAAGCAGCTAGCAAAGAGGCGTTGGCCTGTTGGGCTTTAAAACCCGGCAGTTGGCGTGTCATCCTCATCATAATAATCATCAACATCGTCGTCGCCGTTGTCGTCGTCGTCCGACCGTCCGTCTGTCTGTCTGTCTTTGCCTATTCCGACGAATGACAATTTGCAAAATGACTCTGGGTGCATAATTTATGCAGATGCAGTTGCAGTTGCCGCTCTGTTGCTGCTGCTGCTGCTTCCAGCCAGTTTCGAACATTGCAACGAGGAGTAAGTACAACTGGAATTACAACAGGTAACTTGCAACTGGAAACTTACAGCATTTAGCTTTGGCTATTAAGGCGAACGCCCATGCTTATTCAGTGCCATAATCCCAACGGTATTTTAATGCTAAATGCTTACTCACTCCAATGCTGAAGACAAGCGAAACCCGTTTTTCCGGTAATGACCTTCAGTGTTTGCTTTATTTTCACCCCCCCCCCACTCCCCACTCGACGTCGCAGTGGGCTGAGGCTTAACTCATAACAGCGTCTGTGGTTCACGTACTTCATTTGGAGCTCTTTTTTTGTTGTTTTTTTCTTTTCTGAAATTCTGCTGAATCTACAAAAGGTAACAAAAGAAACTTCCTGAACATGCGACGCGAACAATTTGAGCTGTTGCTGCTTTAGATTCAAATCACCATTTGACTAGTGGTCTAATTTGCTAGAGTTGCATATTATAGTTCAATTGGGTGAATAAGTTCAGTAGTTCCATTTTTGGTGAACTAAAACTAGTCTACTTTGTTTCTTTAAGTTGGTGCTTGCTATTAGTTTGTTCTTTAGAATGTTTAGTTCTTTTTAGACGGAGTGAACTATAAATCGCCTTAAAATAGCTGATCGATTCAATTTACTAAGTAATCCAACCGAACTTATTCTGAACGGTTCCATACAACTCTACAAAATACAAAAGCTGCCCCATTTCAGAAACCAATTCTGTGTAAAAAACGCATATTTGATAACCATACGAAAGCAAAGTCATTTCAACGTGTGCCTATAAAGCTTAAGGCCATTAACTGTACAAGAGAGCCATAGAAAATGCGAAACAATTAATTACATATGACTGATTCTGATTCCAATTCTAAATCTAGTTCTTCTTACCTTGTCTTCATGTCTGAACAAGCTAAGCTATCTATTCATTTTGTTTTTTGCTGTCACTCTCTATGCTAATGATTAGATCCAGTAACGGATCTGGTGCTAAATGGAATGTCTGTTAGTTAAACAGCCGACAGCAGCAGCAGCAGCACCACCAAACCACCGCACCACCGAATCAACGTATCAACCATAAACAAGTAAGAACGTTGCAGTCGGGCTCACCCAACTGCGATATACTCTGTTTTCTGTACGTATATTAAATTAAATTCTTTTAAAGACTACTTATATATATATGCTACGAACTATAAAATTCTTTCTACTAAGTGCAGAACGCTGCAAACGCCCAAAGCAGATCGAGACGGGTGCTTGGCAAAATGATCGCTCGTTTTCTGGGGCGGGGGTGGGCGTGTCAATTTCTTTTTTCTCCAATCTATCGAAGAGTTCAAATGGAGTCATCCTGCAAAATTTGGGGTTTCTAGCTATAAGGGTGTAGAAGAAACATGTTTAGCTCATTTGCGGGGGCGGTAGTGGGCGTGGCATATTTTTTTTTTGGCAGGTCGGTCAAGGATGTGGTCAGTAGTCTTTATGTCAAATTTGGTTACTCTAGCTGTAAAACTGTGGGAGATATAGGTTTTTGCGGTTTGTGGGGGAAGGGGTGGGGGTGAGGGGAGATCTTGACACTTTGTCTGACTATGGTATATACCAACATGTATGCCAAGTTTCGATGCTCTAGCTTCAAAACTGTGGAAAAAAACTGCGTTCATTCGGACGGACGGACGGACGGACATTTCACAAACCCAATATACTCTTTTTTTCCATTTTGGAAAACAGAGTATAAACATACCTCTCTGCCAACCACCCGATCGGTTTATCTACGATTTCTGACTGTGCATTGAATGCTGCTGCCAACTCGAGTTAATTAAAAAGCCACACTACACTGCAATTGATACAACTGAAATTGCATTCAACATTGTGTAGGTGAGTGTGTGTGTGTGTGGCTTACGTGGGGCATAGCCCCAACAGAGTTAATTATGAGCATAGCAACCTCAATTTGAGAATCTTTTATATGCATTGCAGTGCGAAAGTTTTCATGTGCATTTCTGTTGTGCTCAATAATTTTGTGAATTTATCAATGTGTTATCAAGTATCATAAGGCAACGGCTTAGCGGGTTAAAGAAAATTTGGTAGTTGTTTAATTCGATGGTAAAACAGGCAATGAACTCATCATCATTAAGATGCTATTTATTTTCACAGAACAAGTGCTAATGCGAATGCAATTTAACCTAAATAACTAGCAAATAAGGACCTGAGTTGATAAATGTGTTCATTGTTTTGTTGCTGGCAGCTAGTGCTCATTAAGTTCACACAAGCATTTATATTAGATACTAAGTTTAACTGTAAAATGAATTGCTGTTGAAGCTAAAAATAATTGTGTGTTTTAGAGTTATTTCATTTCAAATGTAAAACCGATTAATTCACTCAATAAAGTGTATTGAAATGCTTTTCAAAATACTTTTCACATGACATTCTAATGTAAATACATTGAAATTAACATAATTACAATCATGTTTGTGGTATTCAATCGTAATTAACTGAAATGGCAAACATATATGGTATGCAAAAATGTTTACTCCACATGTGGTAAAATTTAAAACATTTTATTATTGTTATGTTATATTGTATTTTTCATTGCGTATTTATAATATTGACCAATATTAACCGTGCAATTAAATATAATAGCAAATGTATTTCTTTCTTCTTTGTTATATTTGTTAACCAAGCAACTAACTTAATAAAATATATAATATATATTAACATAATCTTTATGCTAATACATTAATTAATATATTAACATAATAACTTAGGATACTGCAAGCTGTGGGCGATAAGCTCAGTTGTAGAACAACTATCATGACTAATTGTAAAACGATTTCTTATGCAAGCTACACCTTTATTAACATGTCTTTAAAAAACATGTCTTATAAGCTGCATTTTGATCTTGGATTAATACAATATATGATATATTCTGCTGCTAGCCATAAAAAGTTGTCTGCAATTTCAATAAAAATTAGATTGAAATAGTCAATTTGAATGGACAGTCGGTTCGCCGGGTCATAAGAACAAGTGGACAATCCAGGGCCAGCTATTAAAAGTAGTAAAAGCAAACCACTTGCCACTTGGCATGTTAACCTTGATGAATATATATATATTTTTTATACTCACGGCTTGCGCACATTGAAAGGCATAAAAAGCCAAGTGTTCAAGTGCAGAAGCTACAACTTGGTCAACACAGCTACTAACAAAAGTGGCAATACAAAATTGTGCAGCTCATGCGACTCGATTACAACTTGTGGCGACAACAATAACAACGTCGACGATTATACCAAGACTTTGGTGTCGATTAAATGGCTTGAAATGCCAAGCACTTGGACTTGTGTGCCAAAATATGCATAAGCCACAAAACGCAACCAACATGGCTTGGCTCAGAGCCAGGCCAAGACGCTGCCAAAGCCATCAGCTGCATGGCAGAACGGGGGTGAAGGTGGGGTATTTTTGCCAAAGGGTGCCGTGAAACGAGCGCAACGTGCATTGAATTCGGGTCATTGCTTGAAGCTGGCCAGGCTGAAAGGAGAGAGACGGGGAAGAGGAAGGGAGTGGTGGTTGTCTTTTAATGGCTGCCTACCTTGGCGCCTTCATGTTGCGGGAGGTGGGAGGCAGGGATTTAACATTTGGTAATTCGATTTCGAATAAAAAAAAAATGAAAAATGAGAGAAATAATACAACTTGTATGTGCCTGTGGGGCATTGAACTGAACCGAATGTACTTACATAGTTGTTGTTTTTGTTGTTGTTGTTTGAAATTGTTTTTGACAACAATGAAATTAATGTTTATTATGCATTGCTTCATATTTTCCAGGCAAACAATAAACGCTAAACGAGCAGAAAAACGTGCCAGGAACAAAGTTCAAGCAGGTAAGCCAAAAGCTTTTACATCAAAATTCACACAGAATGCAAAAATGCGTAACTAACAAAGTGGCATACCACTTGGCTGCTTGCCACGCCCCTAACGCCCACGCTTCTCTATAATTTTCCACAATAGTGCAAATGAAATTGAAGGCAAGCTGCAACTGCAGCTGGAAATGCGAATGTGAATGCGAATTGAAGACCTGTCAGCTGCTGTGGCATGTAAAACACTCGTAATTCGATGCGACTGCGTCTAACAATGTGTTGCCACCGACAGGTGAGCTGTAAAAGGGTGGGGTGAGGGGCAACTTGGCTAATTCCCAGGCTCCGTGTCGCAACACCGGGAAGCATTTGCAATTGCAAATGGTAATTGCCATCGACTGGCAAATGGCATGCAAAAAATTGAAAATGTGCAACTAACCAACAATTGAAGCCAAACAATTGCTGAAATATTGTTAATTAAACTCCTTTATTAGCCACATTTGCAACAATGTGTGCTGCGCATTAAGTGACAAGCAATGAACTCGCAAAAGTGATAGAAAAAAAACATTGTTTAGGAAATGAATCTGGGTATGAAAGTGCAAAGTGTTGCTGAACTGATAGAATTCAAAGTATTGCAATATACATTTTATAGTGAATAATCAACAATAATAGCCGGAACGAAAAATAGTCTACGTGATTTTTATTGTCATTTTAATGTTATCTTCCAAAGTAGTTCATTTATGATGTCATACTTTAATTTCGTATTTTCTTAAATGTTGATTTCCTAAAATCATTTTTCAGAAACGTTTAAATTTTTAATAATACGTTCAACTCCGATGAGTCCTTTTAAAGGTCCAAAATGTGTGTAAACGTTATTTAAACAAAAACAGTCTATAATTAAAAAAAGACCACATTATTGTTTGACTACAAAATGATCTTAAATAATACACAATTTAAGTGTTATTATTATTTTGAAACACTCCCTTGCCTCACTTTATAAATACTACTTCAAGCACTTAGTGTTGCGGCAGTAGCTGAATTGAAAAGACAATTGAAAAGATTTTCAGTTCGAAAATAAACAAAAATAGAAACAAAGCCAGAAATGGCAGCTGCATTGAAACGTTTAGTCTGAGAGATTTGCTTTCAAATGAAAGATGACAACAATAAAACTTTCCATTTCTAACAAAATTACAGTCAAACCAAAACAAAGCAAGACAAATTTATCTCGTTACTTTTGTTTTTTTTTTTGTTTCTAGGCCCAACAGCAGCTTGCTTTCTTTGTGGGTTGCTTTTATAGTCGAAATATAATTTATTTTAAGTTTCTAAAATTGTTTTGCTTTTAGACAAAGAGACTGACACTCAAATAATTTGTGTGTGGCATGTCAATGCAAATGTAACACACACGGCACAGTAACAAACATGTTGCTTCCAGCGACCAGAACCAATTTGTGTGGCTGCGTTTATGGGGCATATCTGTCTGTTTATTAAGGCTGCTTTTGCTTTTTTAGTGAGCGTCAAATTATTGGGTGCTAAAGAGCTGGTCATTCAAATGATTTGATGCCTTTGCGACATGCAACAGCTCTGCCCTAATCTCAGCTGCCTCCAGTTGGGCAGCATTCGCTTGACTGACAAACTGAAAAATTGCATTTGCATTGTGCAAAGCGGGAGCGGGAGCGACAGAGCGACAGAGGGACAGAGAAAGGCCCAGCAACAGCATCTGCTAAACAAAAGTTGTTGACAATGTGTTGAATTTAATGAAGAAAAATGTCACTCACATTTAGTGCCATAAACTGACAGCAGTCTCCCTGTGTGATGTTGCTGTTGCTGTTGTTGTTGTTGTTACTGCCGCTGTTGTTGTCTGCATTAAAAGTGCATTAAAGCAAATTGCACAAAAAATATTACGAAAAATTTAACGAAACATGATATAAAAGCTATGTTCGCTATGCCGAACAATTAATACACTTTAAATTTTCAAGCTTAACTTAATTATTAGACGTATCGTGGAATTGTTCAGTTTGTCTGAGATATTATTTTATTAACAACATTTTTCAGACAACAAGTCCTTTTTGACCGATTGTTCAAAGATACACAATTATGACTTAGATATAACTTAGAAAAGAATCTAGATATCTTGAAAAATAAAAAAAATTGTTTGCATAAGAACATTATCATCGATGATATCCGATCCGTCCGACAAATACTTCAAAACACATCGACTTAGCTCATCGTCCAGATTAAGATTATTTAGAGGAAGACTGTCAAGGTTAGATATAGTTTTGAATCTGGTCCAACCTTGAATACCTTCCCCTACACTTATTGGAAACGTAACAAAAGGTTACAAATTAAGTGATAAAATGTAAATACCCTCAACAAGGGTATCAAAACAGACAAATACGCGTTTTGCACTGCGTGTGAAACTCGCTACGACAAAAATCGCAAGAAAAACGCGCGCCCAGTGCAACTGTTTGAAACTGTATTGCAACAACGCGCTGTCAAGAAGATAATGGGGGAGAGGGTTTTTAGAGGCCATTAGATAGTGCGATAAGCAGCAGCAGCAGCAACAACAAAAGCAACATCTATTCAATATTGCCGCTGCTTCAATTGAAACTGTCAATTGAGGTTTCTCTTAGGCGCACTCTCTACGCTTGCCATTTTTGGCGTAGGCGACAGTGAAAGTTGTTGCTGGCAGTTGTTGTTGGCAGTTGTCAGTTGGTCGGCGGTTTTTGTTGCAAAGTACATATGCAGGTAATTAATGCCAATTAAATGTCAAGTTGAGGCACAAGTCACTGTGTTGGGCGACTAGGTCGTTTGACCGCGTTGAACAAAACGCCCAACTTTGACTTTCAAATGTTGCACTGATTAATTATGCCACACAATGTTGCATTGAGAGAAGCAGACAAATGCAATTTCCATTTCGTTTAAAGCAGCTTAATTGATTTCATTTCTCACGAGCAGCGACATCAACTGTCAGACTCGTGAGTTTGCTTGACTGTTGCAATGTTGGCTGTTGCAAAGTTGCCAGTTGCTTCAATTAAACACTGGCAAGCATCTGGTCTAGCTACTTACCACTCGTTCCCCCCACACCAAGCACCTATGCTACAAGCTGCATGCGTCATGCACTTTCTACGTCGTTGTGCGAAAACAAAGCAAAAGTGCAAGTTGCCCGGCAGGTCGTTGGGCAGCAATTGCAAAGTACAACACCACTGCAGCAGCAACATTGTGATTATGCGGTAACAGCAACAAAGTTATTTATGAATATTTAATGCAAAGTTTATTGCTGTTAGCTGCAGGTTCATTGCCCAAATCTAACAATACAAATTTTCGTATTTTCTACGTGTTGTTATCTGCAATTGCTCGTGGCAACTAACTCTTAAGCTGTCAACACGCTTCTTCGCTAGACTATAATTTGTTGTTTTTGTTTTATGGCTCGTCTTTCATTGAACTTTGAACTTGGCCAGCCTCGCATCGTCTTACTGACTTTCTTTTATTGTTCGTTATTAACTGCAGTTACAGCAGCAACATGACATCTTTTGTCTTATTACAGCTGCTTTTGCTGTTGCTGCTGCTGACTACTGTTCACATTGCACACATGTTCGTTTGTCCTTGCAAACCAACAGTATTGCGTATACGTAATATTGCATTAGCTTGGCAAATGTTGGCCAAGTCCCGACCAGTTGCACAAGTTTGTGGATAAATTAATTGCATTTGGCTAGCTCTCAAATTGACACAGATGACACAGTTGAACTTTAGCATAGTTTACAAACTGGTAAAACAGAAATCGAATTGAATTTTCTTTGTGAAACACAAATTTAATAACTTTGACTAATTTGTAAAAATACAACATTAATCATATATGTTATTACCTTCCACTCAATTGTAAATTGCAAGCGTAAATTATTTTTTGCATCGCCATGTTGCATATCCAAATGCAACACAAACAGTTGTTGACCTTTGATATTCAGTTACATTGTACTTAGTTAAAACACATACATAAATACCTTTGAGCTTTTCCATCGATCATTGCCTGCTCGTTCCGTTCATGCCCAAAAAATATAATGTTGTCATGATTGTTGTTTTCTGTTGCTGCTATTCTCGTTTTGTCCAAAACTGGCAAATTGTTCTTTAACGGCATTTGTTGCTGTGGCATTCTGAGACTCAGTCATATTCTACATTGCATTTTTTGTATCTTTTGTTTTTTTGTAATATTTTGTTATAAATGTCATCAGAGGCGCCGACGCTCACGCCTCAAAAAGGCAGTCATAAGTTGCTATTAATCGAAAACTAAGTAAAATATGAGTAAGCCAGCTAACAATTATTGCATTTTGACTAGGTAGTGCTGTGTTCTAGATCTAAAAATGATCTTAAGAGTTTTTAAATTAGGAAAACATGTGTTCATTTAGCATTTCTAATTACAATTTTAAACCAGACATACAGGTGAATGTGATTAAAAACGTTTTGGGACTTTGAACGAATTTGTATTCAGCTCCCCCTCCTCTAGTTTAAACACAATGCAAATAATACCATTAACATTTGGACGGGACAGTTAACATTTATTTTATTCTGTTGTTGCAGTAAAGCTGTATTTGAGTAGCAAACAAACATTTTGTGTTTTAATAAATAAGACAAGTTGTGGCTGCAAAGCTTTATATTGTTTTCATTAGTTTTGGTATAAACATTTATGGATTTTAAGATTAAAGTATTTACGACAAAACAGTAGGCGAACATGCTGACTCTGTTTTCAATACTTGATGTTGCTTTTTGTCGTTTTTTAATTCTAATGTACAGATATACAGGGTATAGTATATGGCTAAACAATTTAAAAATCTTTATTGTCAAGCAAGTAGTAAAGTTGTACTTAGTCGTCGCTCAGATGCCTATGTTGTTTGTGTAAGTTGAGCGTTCATTGTTTATGGGTTCTACCTGAGCAAGATTTGAATGTGAACCGGTTGCAAGGCTTGAAAAGAGCATAAAAGCAAACAATTTGAACAAACAAACTGAACTATACACGATGACTTAATGGCAAATGACAGGGCTCCCAAGCCGAAATCCACAATTTGGTACAGACTCTTTTGGAATTTGTGCAGCTGACAGCGTGTATTGCTGGACAACCGCAAATGTGCAAGGGGTCCAGAGACTGCTGGTCATGAGTCATGCATGCAACCACAATTTGCAACTGCAAATGCAACTGTCTTGGCCAGGCCTGGACAGGACTGGAGAGGCCAGCTAACAACTAACAGCTTACAGCTTGACAGCTAACAAATGGCGCATGCAAATTTGTTTGCAGGCTATACAAAACGGAGACTGCGACTGTGTGCACTTTAATTTTGAATGTCTATGGAAAATATCCCACGCAACAGGTTTAATTCCTTATGTGTACATTTTATATTCGTCGTGTTTCAGCTGTTCTTTATTTGACCAGAATTTTGGTTCATTTCTTTTTTATCATCATTTCTACGCATCATAAAATATTTTTATGGCGCAAAATTCAAAATTAAGCATAATTTTTTAAAATCAAGAGCCTGAAAACTTGAATTAGTTTGTATACGAGTATGCTCATAAAATGGAGTTACGACGCCTGTCGTTGTTTGATGCCTGTGGGAATCTATACAAAAAGTTGAAATGCGATGCCAGCTTGAAGTAAAGTGACACATTTCGCTTCTGGGATGCGTTTATTTATGTTATGCTGCTGCTTTTGATTCTGTTTTGTTCTTTTTTGTGAGTGGGCTTTTAATGAAGCAACATGTTGCGGCAACACATGTGCGTCTGAGCAGCAAAGAGCAGGAAACAACAGCAAGCACGCAGTGAATAACTGGAACTGGAAGTGGTACACGAACCCGAGCCAAGGACCGAACCCGTTCTCTGCGCACCAGATGCCATTCGGTTGCATGAATGAATGCGTTTTCATTTATTAATTTGCAGCCTTTTGTTGCTCTTTCAGCTCTTTCAGCTCTTGAGACAGCTCCAGCTGCAGCTGCACCCCAAAAGTCGCCAAATTGGCGGCGTCTCTGACTTTGTCTTGCCTCACGCAAATGAAAACGAAGACGACATGGGAACTTAACCTTGAAATATTTGGTTGCAGCTTTATATATAAGTTGTGGGAGATTGAGAGTGCATTCTCTCGCACTCATTTATATCGTACTTGTACTTATGCAACTATTTAGTCTCATTTCTTAAGCTATTATTCGTATGATTAAACAAATAATGCCGCCAACATCTGCAAATCTGTTGCCAACGCACATATTATTAACAATTTCGCGCATAAACAAATTGTAGAAGAAATATTACTTTGTCAGGGATTGATTAGATACATTTCTTTACGGATTTACAAATTACTTTAATCATATCCTAGATGTTGGATTTTTTAATAATATACCTCATTTTCCGAATCCGCTTTTGATCTTAATTTCAAATCCCGCACTAAAGCTGCACGCATTTAGAAGGAAATAAAAGAAACGTAAACCCAACAAAAGGAACTGCTAACTTAAGCCTAAGTTAAAACCATGCGGCAACTTCAATTTATTATCGTGCAACAGGCAACAAGCAACTATGCTATATCATATTGACAGCTGACTGAACAAACTCGCAAAGGTACACGACTCAAAATCGATGGCAGCTCACCTTAATTGACAGCGAACATAGGCAAATTTGAACAGAGAATACAAGCATATGTCAAATACTGAAATGATAAAGTAGAGTCGAGAAACTATTAAGCATAAAAGGAGTCTAAAAGCATGATCAATGCGTTTTCTTTTATTTTATCTCTTTTTTTCATCTCCTCTTTAGCTTAAAGTCAAAGCCTCACTTGTCTTTAAAAGGCAGCTCAAAACTCCATTTGCAAACGTTTCTGCATAATCGCAATAGATTCGCCTTAAATAACAACTTCATTAAACAGGTAGTTGGTCTCTTGCAGAAAGGCTTAAATTAACTTTAGCAACTCCTCAAGCTTTTCCTTTTAAGCAAACTGCTCTCCTCTCCACTTAAAGTTGAGTACGCGTTGAACTTGTCAAACAAACTACTTTACAATTTAATTGTTGCTGCCGTAGTTTGTTGTTGTTGTAGTTGTCAGTATTTATGTTTTTGTGGTCTTACAAGTTTGTTGTCTTACCTGTTGACAAAATCCCGCTGCTTGCCCCAACATTCGGCCAGCTTGAGTTCTCTGAAGCCCCCCTCATGGTTAGTTTGCTTAACGAGTGCCATTTGGCTAATGACATCTTTGACTTGTATTTAATTGTACAAGCTAGTGGGCAAATCAGCAACTAGTAAACAAAATGCCTCATATTAATTAGTGTTTAAACTATATTTTGCCAACACTATCTTTATTTATTCAGTTAGCATTGAACAGCGACTAAACCTGTTAGCTAATGGCCAATAGAGCTACATCCTTGAACTTGTCAATTTGTAGCTGCTTTGCATTACGTTACCTTTTATTATATTATTTTATACTGAAATCATTCACCCTGGTAAGTTTTTCCAAAGGTCGTTTGCACATCCTATCATATTCGTTTTACAAATGGGTGTAGCATACATAGTAACAGTTGAATTACGTAGTCGGCAAAACTATTCACGACGATTTGATTGCCAATTGCTATTTAAGGCTTAAACGAGGCAAATGCAAATATAAACAACAATTTTTAAACTCAATTTTGTTCAGCAGAGAACATTTCTAATCAAAATCTCAATATCTCCAAACGACTCCAAACGACTTTGTTGGCTCTAATTGCCAGCTGCCTTTTATGGCCGCTTCAAGACATCAAGTTGACATTTAAAGCAGCGCCCACAACATCCGGTCAGGTTAGCTCAGTTGAGCCCAACCCGAAAACAACAATTTCAGCTAAGGAATTTGTATGTTTATATTCAAATGGTATTTTGTGCAAATATTGGATCAGAAAACGCCCATAAAACTTAAATTACAAGTAATTGAAGTGAAACAAAAGCATCCAGAGAATTTCATGGTATAAATTTAGAGTGCTCCAAAGCAGATTTGCATAATCCAAAAGTCAGAACTTTGGCATGCATAACGCAGGTGTATATATGTATCTAGATAAATATATATACATAATCATATAAATAAACATCAGAGCAAATGGAAAATGGGCAGCAGCAGAAACTAACAACTGTCGACGCCGCCACGCATAAATCTCACGTGTAAATGTGGAACAAACTTCTCGCACATCTCGCATAGAGAACTCGTATCTCTCACCATACTTTAATTTAAATATCTATGTTCATCTCATCTCTCGTTTAGGCCCATTTTCAATTTTTTGACTTCTGCGTTAAACTTGAATTTCTTGTGGTAATTTGTAGAACTGTGAATTGGGTGAGGTTGTACAGCTCGATCTACGGCTTTGACTTCTGACTCAAATGGAGCACAATAATAATAATAATGCAGATGCCAGACCTACTTCTGGAGCACTAATGGAGCATTTGATTTGATTGTGTACGGTTATGTGTCAGCTGTTTGATTCAATGAACGCATCGAATCTTTCGACTTTAACTCGTGTTCTTTTTGAACAAAACAAAACTTGTTTTTGAAGATACTGAATTCCGCGCATTCGCCATCCACATGCCTGTAAAAGGCGTTTATAGTTGGCAGTTTACCACCTGAAGTACACTGGCTGACACGATTTGTGTATTTTAAGAGTTAATCAGTTTATTTCCATTAGCCTCAGTTAAATATAAGCATTTTTTTGAAAACGGTTCAGTTAAAATTGTGATGAAACCAAAAATTAAAACGAAAATCAAAAGAATTTTGTTAATTAAGCAATTTTGTTTTCTTTTTTAAGCATAGTCTGAAAATATAAATTTTTTTGATCTCAAATGTTTTAATGTTAACTTGAGTTAAATTTATCGAAATAAATGGATTAACAATTTTCTAATTCAGTTCCTTACAAAAGTTGATTTCATTTAATTTGAAAATGTGAATTGAATTAAAACTTTTTACTTTCAAAATGAATTGTGTTGAAATTTAATTTAACTATTTACACTAAAAACGAATTGTATTAAATTTGATTTAACTTTTTAATTCAAAAATGAATTATATTGAAATTTGTTTCATGTCACAAAGACTTATACAATTCTGACACAATTCATTTAAAGAGTTATACCAAAGACTATAAAGTAATATTTTATAGTCTCTGGTTATACATATTTGACTATAAACTCTTTACTTTAAACTGAATCGAATTGAAAGTTGATTTGAACTCAAATATTAACTCGATAACAATTATTTTTTCTTGAAAATGCAGTTGCATATAAAAATGTACGTAGAATCAAAAATAAATTACTGAAAGATGTAAATGAAATTTTGCTGAGCAATGTTATTGACCAACAGCAACAGCAAACAGCCAAAAAGAATTCAAGGAAGAAGGAAAAATTTGTAACCGGGCGAACAGCGAAAAGAGAAGAGAACTTTCCGGTGCTGCTGCTGCTGCTGTTGACTAAACCTGTTGGCCCCAATTGGGAGGCCAGTTAACTGTTTCGTTGCCTGCAAGCGGCACAAATTTTGTATGCCAACGATCAGTTTGATGGCAAAGACAATAAAACGAATGCAAAAATATTGAAATGGGTTGTCGACTTGAGAACGGGTTTTTAAGGCCTGGCCAGTGCCAAAATACCAACAGTTTTATAAGATTGCCATAACATTCTCGGGTATCAATTAAATGGTGCGGCGGGAGTTTGCCTGACCGACTTTTGTACAACAGAGGAAAGAAAGATCGCCTTTATCCGGCTGGCTAACGAGCTGACACCCTGTCCTGTTTTGCGCTAGATCCGTGAGTTTGGAGCATGAAATTTATGCTGATTTATTTTTGTGTTACATTTGTGGCTGCAACAGCAGCATGTTGAAATTTTGAAATCTCTTTAACTAGTGCCCCATCTCTAGCTCAGTGCTGTAAACAGCATTCCTTATAGCGAGAGTCAAACTCGAAAACTAGCTTCAAGTTGTTGTCTGGCTCTGTCGCAGTGTTGTTTGTTGTTGCTGTTGCTTTGCTTGGCGCTCCTCTTTTATATCTGCCTGCTGCCCATTTTTATGGTCAAATAGCGCCACAATTTGTTGCAAATTTTTTAGATCTGCTTCTTTTTTGCTTCTCTGCAGTTTCCCCTCAATGTGTTTCACTTTTGTACCAATTTGGTCAACTGTTTGTGGAACTTGTGCCATTTTTGCTGATCCTTTATGATTTATGAGTTGGCATAAATCAATTTGAGAACAGCCAGTTGTTGGCCTACATTTAATTAACAACTAGCTGAGAATTGGCCCACAGCTGCAGTCTCGTCTGTGGCAGCCTTTGGCTATAAACAAATCGACAATCGATGCCGCAACCAAATGCAAATCAGTGAAAGAAAAAATGCAAATAATTAACGAAATACAAACAAACGAAGAACAGCAAACAAGCTGAGTAAATTTATGTGTAACACGGCCAAACAAACGCGATATGCAAAAGCAGAGAAATAAAAACACGGTAGCAACATTTGCAAGCCACTGTTATGCAATTGGGTACGCTTCTCTCCCCCCTTAGTCTTTGGTCCAGCATACTAAGCTGTTTCCAATTGTTTTTGCGGCTAGATTGCACAAAGCTAAGATTTATGCATATTAACGTTTAACCAAAACGCTGACCCAAAAAGTGTAACAGTCGCTGCTGCTGCGACCGATGCAAAAATCAAGCGTAACAGCAGAGTCTGCTGATGCTACTGCTGCTGCTGCTGCTGCTTCTACACTCCGACAACATTTAACAATGGGTCAACTTTCGTTTGCGTCGGCGTTGATAAATGAGCCCTAAGAAGCAAAAAAAAACTCTGTTTGTGCCTCATGCTGCTGCTGTTGCTGTTGCTGTCATCTTTGTGTTGTGTTGTCAGCTTTTGTGTTGCTTTTGTGGGTGTTGTCGCCGTTGTCAGCAGCAACACTTTCCCAATTAGGTGGCGTCCCTACGTTGTGGTGTTGTCCAAATTGACATACAAACTTTGTTGTTGCAGGCATTGCAGAGTGCTAAAGAGGGCTAATGACTTAAAGACATAAACGCTGGATTGTTCGGTCTCTTTGTTCTTTTTGCTGTGAGTAATCTTAACTGTTACAGAAGAAACGCCTTTGACATGAATGTGAGAATTTGAAAATGTTAGAATACTTCTTATTATTCTTCAAATTTTGTCATAATCTTTTTAACAGCTTGAGAGAGGCATTTGCGATACTTAAAATCATCATTTATTTTTAGAATTAAATCAAATGTAAATAATATTTCAATTCTAGAGCAAGAATCAAGATCAAACAAAGTAATGAGAGGTTAAAATTCGTATAAATTTACGAATAATAGATGTCAACTAGCTGTTATTGAAACGTTCCATTTAAGCTTGGAGAACTTTAAGAATTAAGCGCTCCTACAAAACCTGCACTTATATAAGGTATAATTATATGAATAAAGACATTTTTCGATTGTTTGAATGGACTTTAAGTCGAAACTTTGAGGCAACATGATTGTTCGTGTGAATGCTGGTCATTGCACATGCAGTCACAGCACCGTTAGACAGGCACTTCCCTGAGCCATTTTAGAAAGTCATTTACACTTGCACACATGCGCCAAGTTGAAGCGCAAACATAAGAAAACTAACTAGCAACAACAGCAACAGCAACAACAACTGATTACTCAACAGCAATCGAGTACAATGTCAAAGACCAAACTCAGTTTTGTCGACAAAAAAGAAATACATGGTGACGGCTGTCTGCAAAAAAGTGCCCAGTGAATTGCCAGTTACCTCATGTACCTTATGCACCTTATGTCCAATGTCCAATCACAAACAACAACAAGAAGAGCCCACAACGATGTCGACAACAGCAACATTAGCAGCAACATCAAGATCAACAGCAACAGCAGCAAATTTCAATAATTTCATTATCAAGATGAAGATTGATTGATAGTCGCTATGGTAAATGAATGTTGTTGAACACATTGAATGACCACATGGCCATTGCGAACTTGTGGTAGTTGCAGAGGGGCGGAAAGGGGAATGAACACTAATGCAAATTGCCAAGTTTGACTACTGCGAATTGTTGCTGGCACTCTTATATTTACATTCAATAATTTTGAGTCATGCTGCAGAAGCTGCAATTTTCATGGCAAATAATAGTGAAAGTTAATTGTTGGTTTGGCCAGTGCAGCAGCAACAGCAGCAACAATTGTTGCCAGGGCTTGCGCAATCGCCGCAAAGAAAGTTTTTATCAGCCTTCAAGCTTATGCGCTAATAATACAACAATAATTTGAAGCATTACACATGGTTAACCTTTAAATTTCTTGTTTACGTTTACAGAATATGGCCTAAGGTGTCACGAAACGCCAGCAGCAACAGCAACTCGCACCACAGCAACAGTCAACAGGAACGCACAAAATGTCATCCTCGATTTGTGCGCACTTTACGCAGAATGCGTGGAAAAAAGATTTGTGCTCCAATTGTTTCAAGTCCAAGGATGAGCACAAAGCAGCCGCGGCTGCAGCAGCTGCTGCTGCCGTCAAGCACAGCTCCAAGCTGCCTGCTCCCAAGTCAGAAAGCCACACAAAGACTGATTACCCCAACAAGCACAAAACGCCCGAAAAGAGCATCATCAAGAAGGCCTTCGGTGTGCGTCTAACCACAATTAGCAGCAGCAGCAGCTCCAGCTCCAGCAAACTTATCAGCAACAACAACAGCAACAGCAACAAGTCAGGCAAAGTCTGTTTTCCCAAGCAGCTACACGAGATCATTGGCTATGGCGGTGAATGGTCGGAGGACGATGACGATGATGATGATCATGACTTTATGAATCTGGGCAATGAGTACGATGACATGGCCATCACGGAAACAGATGATGAGGAAGCCATTGAGCTTAAACGCGTGACGCGAGCCAACACTGATTTCAATATGAACAATGGCAATTTGCTGGGTGACGCGGAGGACAACATTAAAAAATCATTTGCGGCACTGAAGCTGGGCGCACCACAGGTGGACAAGGAGGGCAAGAAGCAAACGTTAACGATTAATGTAATGCCCTTTGGACAGCCCTTGAAATCAACATTGTCAAAGGCAGCAACAGCCAAGCCAGCGGATAATACCAAAACAACAAAAACAGTCGCAGCAACAGCCACAGCAACAGCAGCTTGCAGCACAGTCACAGCAGCTTGCAGCACAGTCACAGCCAAGTCAGCAACAACAGCAACAACTATTAAAAGCAGCATAACCAGCACATCTACCAAGAAGGTAACCACAACACTGACACCCACGCTAATCAAGAGCACAACAACAGCAACATGCTCGCGGGATGGCAAGGATAGTCCACCCATTGAGCGTGCCATGGAGAAATCCTTGCTGGATGAAATCTCCGAGACCCTGCAACAGAAACAAAAGCAGAGCGAGAGCATTACAGCAGCAACAGCAACAGTCACAACAGCAACAGCTGCAAGCAGCAGCAGCAATAAAATTAAATTCGAACTTGGCTCCTTAAGTGATTCGCCGAAGCCATTTCTCGACCTTAAGAAGCCAATCGCGCGAACCGCGCCCATAAACAAGGATCATGGCAAGCCCAAGGTGAACGTGTGCCACAAATACTCCGACACGGACAGCAATTGCTCGGACACGGAGAATGGCGTCTCCGCCTACTATGATGTGGTTGAGACGCAGCTCAGCTATGAGAATCTGCCCGATGGAAAGTTCAGTGAGCAGGTGGGCGTGGCCAGTGCTCAAACAGAGACAAGCAACGCCCATTATTCCAGCTCGCAATATATAACGGACATGCTGTTAAGCTCCAAGACGCGCGCCGCCAGCTACAATCTGCACGAGGGCAACTTTATGACCAGCAAAATAACCTCGGATGGCTTAATTGTAACGAAATGCAGTTCGGATGATGCACTTGATTCCACGGGCAGCAGCTTCGACGGCAGCTCCGATGAGGAGAACGCCTACAACATGATACGCAGCGAATCCGACTCTGGCATTGGCATTAGCATTGGCAGCGAGTACAAGAATCTGGCCAATGGTCCAGCGGACCAGCGCTGTTTGGTGGAGAAGAAACTCAGCGCCAGCACCAATAATTCTGACTATGAGGACATACAAATTGGTGATCAATCGGGCAACCAGGCGGCAGTCAAAAGCCGTGAGCTCCACGGCGAACCCGATGGCAGCGCCGATCCGGATAACAAGCTGGAGCTTAAGCTGCAACAGCAACAACAACAACAATCAGCAGCCGAAACATTGACACAGCTGCTACCAGCGCTGCCCAAGTCACCGCCACCGCCCATGAAAATGGACGCACGTCCCTCCTTCTTGCACGGCCTCAAAAAACCCGAGCTGCCAGCCAAGCCCCTCGTCAACAGTAGCAACAGCAGCAGCGGCAACAGCAGCAGCAGCAGCAACAGCTCGCCACTTAAAAGTTTTCTAAGCAAGCGTCAGCCCAGCAGTGCTGAGCAGCAATTCATCACCCAATTGCAGACGGCCATATCTAAATCGAGTGACAATCTGCTGGCAGCATCATCGGCAGCAGCAGCAGCAGCAGCGGCTGAGTCAGCCAAAGAAGATGCTAAGCTAAAGAAGGGCAAAGCGCCGAATCCGCCGCCGGAGCCAAAACTAAGCGCGCCGCCTACGCCGGAACGCGATTATAGTTTGGTAGTTGAATTCGAACAGGCGATCAAGGCGGAGGCGTCATCGTCATCATCATCAGCAACAGCAGCAGCTACAGTTGTTACCACCAATGAAACAGCAGCAATAGAGACGGTCACCACAGCAATCCCAACAACTGCAGCAGCAGCAGCGGCAACAACAACAGTCAGCAGCAGCGGTAATCTGTATACCAGAAAGCCAGTAGCTGCTGCCGCTGCACCCGTCATTCGCGAGAAGGACAAGCGGGAACGTGCCGTCATCAATCCCAAGTTTCGCAGCTTGAACACCTTTGTCATGCAGCGCGCGAATGCAGCCAAGCAGCTGCAGCTGACATCTGCCAGCTCTGTGCTCAATCTAAAGCAGCCATTGACACCGGAGCCAACGCCGCGCAATCAACGTCAACTGTCCATGTCTGAGGAATGCCTAGCCGCTGCTGGCCTGGTGGATCAGAGCAATAAAAAGTCGCCCACTGCCTCGCCGCCACAGAAGCAGAAATCCAAGTTTTCCATTAAAAAATTTCTGCGGATGGGCAGCAACGGCGGCAGCAAGTCGAACGATCCGCTCACCAAAAAGGATAGCAGCGTCTACACGGAGATCTGTACGGGCGATGATGGCAGTGTGCCGGGCAAGCCACGTCTCGTCATCATACATCCCATTGACATTAATCCCACTGCCGTTGAGGTCGTCAAGGATATAACCAAGACAAATGAAGCCGTTTCTGTTCAAACTGTGGCTGTCGTCACCGCCAAACCGCCCGCCCCGCCGCTGCGCGCCAGCGAAGGGCAACGTGCACATGAGGTCAACAAGCCGGCACGCCCACCGCCGCCCAAAAGTGTTGAACTGCGTCGCAAGCAGAAGACCGAGCTGAGCGCCACTCTAAGCGCCAGCTCTGTGGATTCTGCAAAGATTTGCAGCAATCCCAATGCAGGTGGCTTGATTAAATCAAAAGTGGACAATGTATATGCCAATTTAGGTAAGTGTTTGACTTTTGACAAGCAAATCATCAAAGATGTTAATTGGAAACCCCAATTCCATATTCCATATGCAGTAAATAACCAAAATAAACTAGTTTAACAATTTCAAACAACTCTGTTGTCTCTGTGTGGGCGAACATTGGTATGCAACTCGTTGCTCTGCTCGTGATCCAATTTCAATTCCAAAAGAAAGCGCAAACGAAACACGTTCACTGTCAGCACCCAAACAGCCAAAACCAAAACATTAACTCACATGACCTTCACAATGTGGGTCTAAAGGGTCTCTTCACCGACTTTGTGTCTCTCAATCTGAAGTGCAACAGACAAAAATCAGCATAAGTTTACTTCAAGTATGCTGAAAGTAGAACCGAACCAAAGCAAACCAAACCAAACCAAGCCAAAACAAGTTACGCATTTCAATCAATATGGTATATAACGGGCACACGATCGTCTGTTTTGCTTCCTATAGCTATGCCAGGGAACCAGGCAACCAGGTAGCCAGGTAGCAAAGCCAGGTGAACAGGTAGCCAGAACTATGTAGGTTAAGTGAGCGAGCCAAGCTATTGAGCAAAATATGTAGTTTTACAGATGCACAAGCACAACAGCAACAACATGAAATATCGAAATAAAAAGAAACTAAAACCAATGAGGTAACCACATGTGAATGCTTAGCCAAAGCCTGAACCAAAGCCAAATGCCACTAGAAAACTGGCGAAACAAGAATTCTTTTACCAGAGGAGAAAGAGTTTGGAGCTGAGACCCAATTCTTAGCTGACATTTTGTGGTCAGGCCAATGTGCCGAGAACTTGTTACACCTGCTGTTGCTGCCACTTGCCCGCCAGCTGGTGAAGGGGCCAACAGAACAAAACAGAACTCATCAGTGGCTGCCGTGGAAAAGCTATTTGTTAGACGACTTGGACAACAGCTAGGCGAGCCTAGGCTAAGCACTTTACTACGCGAATTGTAATTTAACTTGAATTTGGGTCAAAATCACAATTAGTGTCGCAGCTAATCCAGCTAACAACAGCTGCTGATGACCATAAAATATGAGCTTATACTGCAGATTAGATCTATATATTCACATGGGGAAACTAACTTAAGCACTAAAAATGTCATCTTCTTTTTATACTCTTTTTTTAATTTTTTTTTTTTAAGTTTTGAAGCTAGAGCAAACCAAACTTGGTATACATGTTGGTATATACCATAGGCAGACAAAGTGTCATGATCTTGCCGGTTTTTGGGGAAAGGGGTAGGGGTGGGTGGGAGAAGTTTGGTTGCTCTAGCTTCAAAACTGTGGAAAAAACCTGCGTTCATACAGACGGACGGACAGACGGACGGACGGACGGACATTTCATAGACCCAATATACTCTTTTTCTTTTTTTTTTCAAAAAAATTAAAAAAAGAGGATAATAAGAGATCACATGACGGACAATACGCCAATCGCACTCTTTCTGAGGCCTTTTCCACAAGGTGTTAAAATATGCTTTTATCTGTCAACGCAGAGTGACATATGTATGAAAGGTCAAACTTTGCTTGATGTAGAAGGAAGCAGCTGTGAAGACAATTCACAATTCCTTCACAGTTTGCAAAAAAAGTTGAAAAAGGACCTAGTTTCCCGCTTAAGAAATGAAGTAAACCAATAGGAAATACCTTCGTACACAGGATGCAATACCTTCAACCTTGGTCAGAATCCTCTTTTGAGTAATCTTACTAAGAGAAACTCTTTATTTGTTAAATAGGAGGAAGCATTTTTGTTTAGAATGCATAGCTCTTGCATATAAATAAAGACAGGCAACGTACTGAATCTCTTATGAATGAACACCACTTTAACTTATTTATTACCATCTCGTTTAAACACACAGGCGAAATTCGCTCCTCGATTGCACCACGCAAGCCGGAACGAACAGCGAGCATGCGGGAGCGGGAGGCACAGCTGGAGCTGGTCCGTAAACGGGGCATACTTACCGATACTATCTCCATTTGCTCGTCAAACGGTGAGAATGTAACGGCCGATCAGTCCAAGGTGCTCAACAATAATCCATTTGAGACGGGGAAACTGCCAACGAGCTCAACCCCATCCTTAACCACAAGCACAAGCACAGCCACTGTCAATAGCCGGACCAGCACCTTTGAGCGCCAACCAAAGAAGATTGAGACAAAGATGTCCATATCCAGCAAGCTGGAAATCTTTGAACAACGCGCCCAGGGCACACAGGATGCCACGGATACCGCACAGCGCAGCAGCCTAAAGGATTCGGTGCGCAAAATAAACAGCACCATCGATAGCTATCTGAAGGACAAGCGTGACTATGAGAACATGTATGAGTTTGTCAAAATGGGCAATGGTTCCATGACCACGTCCACGACAGCCACATCAACGGCAGCAACATCAACGCCACCAATGCCGCCAATACGCAACAGCAACATGGATTTGGCCACCGTGTCCGGACAGCGATTAAACCAGGCTAACAGACGCAATAATATCTATTCGGATACGGCTTCGATAGCCAGCTATTCGCGCAGCGAGTACGGTCCAGTGCGCAACTATGGCCTGAACAACAGCTTGGGTAGGTTAATAAACATATATATACTCTATCATAATGCTAAGCAATCTGATTTATTCGGCAGCCAACATTCCGCGAGTCATCTCGGCCTCGTATGCGGGCAGCGAGGTGGGCGAGTTCGACATCTATGCGCCGTACAGCTACTATGGCAGCGAGGCTGGTGGAGATGTGGCCACGGACATTAATGACAGCGTCTGGGGCATGCCAATGGTGGGTTGATTAACTATACTGCACAGAAAGAGAAATACTAATCCAATACTTGATTTTTACAGGGCAACAAGAATCGAAGCAAGGCCACGAATCGTTTGCGCATGCGCAAGGGACGCAGTGTCGTGCACAAGACCATCGAGGACAACTACACAGCTGTGGTGGTGGCCAATCATGAAGCACTTGCCCAGGTGCTCGATCAGGTGAGTGCCCACAGCAACTACAATCCGCATACTAGTTGCTAATTAATTGTATAATTGAACAGTTGCAGCAAACTCCAGTTGTGCCTGCGGCACTGCGACCACTGGCCAATGCCATTAACTTGCGCTATGAGGACTTTACCATCTTGGAGGGTGCTCAGGCATTTGTGGTGGGTAAGAAGGCGTTCCATGCGGCCGTATGGACTTCATCGCCGGTAACCTTGGCGCTATCGGCTGACTGCAATCAGCTGTCGGGCGTTGGCGGCGAGTTGAACCAACTGACGGGCGGTGTCTGCGATGTGCTTAATCCCATAACCGAGTTTTGCGATTTGGTGCCCAGTTATCAGCTGCCATTGATGCCCACAACGGAGGTAACGCTGCTGCAGGCGACCATATCGGTGCTACCGAGACTGCAGCTGGAAACGTTGCAATCTATTGGAGCCATTCTTAAGGGTAAATCTCAAGTGCTGGACAAGAGTAACTTTAATTTCCGTGGCTCAATACCAAATCTGACCGGCCTAAAGGATGCTGTTGGTGGCAATGCGCTGCGCAATGTGGTTTCCGTACAGAATTTAAGCACATTAAATGAGGAATCGACATCGTCGAACAATGCTGTGGCTAACGCTGGGGAAGAGTGTTTAACCATGCCCAGTGCCATGCCCGCCTTCGATGATGTTATGACTCGTGAAGTGGCGTTTATTATGCTGCAGCTAGTCAACGGCATGAAGAATTTGCAGGCCAAGGCTATTGAGGAGACGCCGCTTAGTCTGTCCAATGTGGTGCTGTCCAAGGACATGGATAACAAGGATGCCCAAGCGCGACTCTGCGTACTACAAGGGTAGGCTTTATTAATATTATATTATCCCTGACTACATTACTAACATCTCTTACCTTTGCAGCAATAATAACGATGATGAGGAGCCCATGGGCACGCTCTGTAAATGTGCCCACGGTGCGCTCACCGACATGCTGCCTGCCACAAAAATCACGCCTATTCTGGCAGACTTACTACAACAGGAGCGCGCCGAGTCGCTATCCAAGGCCAAATCTGTGCTGGAGTTTGTGCTTTGGGGTCCCTCGGATGTAGCGCTCTCGGGCTCTACAAAGGAACGTGAGCTTGCTCTGCAGCGCTGGCTAGATCTGGAGCGTGCCACAGTGTTGCATGGACTAGTGCGCACACGCGTCGAACTGACCGTCTACGATGAGTGTCATCTGATGTTCCTGGTACGCTCCACGGCCAAGATGATGAATGATGCAGCCAAAATTGTGTGCAGCTTTCAGCAGCAGGCATCACAGGATTGAGCAGCCGTTAACATAACTCAATTATCTGAAAGTTAATAATATTTATTATACATAATTGTCATAGGCTTTTAGTCTTTTGAGTAGTTTAGATAAACATGCGAATATAATGGGCTAAAATGTGCCCTAGAACCATATTATATAATCCCTTAATACGACATACTACGTTACGATATACCCTTTATACGATATAAACGATACGACAATATCTATTACTTTGTACACTTCTTTGCCCAGCGTGCCAAGCAAATATCGCGCGGAAATTGTCTTGTAAAAAAAACTTTATCTACAGTGAAACTTGAATTAATTGTAGTATACTGGTAGCTTTAAGTTATTACTCTATGCAACTATTTATACCTACATTACTTATTATATGTTACATACGTAATAACCGTTTGAGAACTATTGAAAGTATAAATCGGATTGTAAAGGAAAACATTGGTGTTTGCTTAAAATATCCATACGTACAATATTGTATATCTATCTTGTAACATGCAAATAAATAAAATGCGAAAATCTTTTAAATATTTTATATTTTTATATTCATGCTGCGTGACGAGTGAGTTACTCAACATACCCAACTTAATAGGTATAGGGTATACAAAGACAAAATATACAATTCAGGGAGAGCTTTCATATGAGCAACAAATACTAATTTGGTTCTCAAAAGCTCAAAATGTAGAAGTTTGCTATCTCATGCTGACAACAAATAACAAAAATGCTCGCTCGCAATACCCCATCAATAACAAACAAAATACGCATTTGAAACGCTTATAATCAGAAGTCCAAAATGTTTACCAGTTCATTATTAAACACGACAGCAACATGTTAGGACAGCGGGTAAAACTACAACAGCTGATTCGGACTATACCGATACAACAGGTTGGTAGCAAAGTGATCTGATCGAGCTTTTAACCATTATATATTCGTTTATTATGATAATTATAATCAGCGTCAGCAAACAAGTGCGGCGAATGCTGTTCAAAACGATTCAGAAGTCACAGGAAAACCTGCGGAATGGGATGAGGCGCGTTCTTTTAGTGATATACCCAAGGTGGGCATGATGCACTTTTTACGAAATATGCTGCCTGGTGGCAAGTACTATAAAATGGAGTTTCCCGACATCCTATTGAATATGCGTAAGCAGCGGGGGCAGCTCTTTAGATTGCCAGGTCTAATGAACAAGAATGAGGTTGTTGTATCCAACGATCCAAATCATTTCGAGCGAGTGCTACGCGTTGAAGGTCCATGGCCGGAGAGACCAGGAAATGATGTGCTGCATTATTATCGAAACGAGCTCCGCAAGGAGTTTTTCCAGGGCGTCGAAGGCATTATTGCTTCGTAAGAAATATTTATGTTTGGATAAGGAAATGGGAATATTAATCAATTGTGGTGCTCTACAGGCAAGGGGAGGCCTGGTCCAAATTTCGTTTTGCTGTCAATCCCGTTATGATGCAACCAAAAACTGTGCGTCTATATTATCAAAAAATGTCAGATGTTAACAAGGAGTTTATTCAGCGGTGAGATAATGCAACAAAGTGTATATGATGATTCCTATCTTTGATTTTTCCTAAATAAGGATTCGAGATATACGCGATATCAGCACCTTTGAAGTTCCAGATACTTTTCAGGAGGAAATTAACCGCTGGACTCTTGAATCCGTTTCAGTGGTAGCTTTGGATAAGCAACTGGGACTAATAAATGCGAACCGTAACAATGCTCAGGCGAAGAAACTATTCGATGCTCTTACCGTTTTTGTTGAACTTTCACCTGACTTGGAACTGAAGCCGTCGATTTGGCGTTATATAGCCACGCCAAAATTTAAAAAAATTATAAAATCCCTTGACGACATCCAGGAAGTAACTGTAGGATATGTAAACGAGGCTTTTGAGCGTTTGGAATGCGAGCCAACGAGCAAACCCGATAATGAGAAGAGCGTTCTAGAGAAACTTTTGAAGATCGACAAACGGATTGCCACAGTTATGGCAATGGATATGCTGATGGTGGGAGTGGATACTGTAAGAAATAATACATAAATATATATATATATATTTCTAAGTACATATATATCAATGTTTGTTTTTTCGCAGACAACCACCACTTTTACTGGTGCACTTCTCTGTCTGGCCAAAAATCCTGAAAAGCAAGCTAAGTTACGTGAGGAAGTGCTTAGAATTTTACCTGAAAAGGATTCGGAGTTCACAGAAACGTCAATGAACAATGTACCCTACTTGCGCGCCTTTATGAAGGAGTCGCTTCGTGTTTATCCATTGACTTATGGAAATGCACGCGTCATTAAGTCTGATATTGTGCTAGATGGATACAAGGTTCCCAAAGAGACGACGGTATTAATGATATCCCATGGACTGCTCACCGATGATCAGCACTATCCCCGAAGCATCGAGTTTTTGCCCGAACGTTGGTTACGCCAGAGCAAAGAAGAATCTTCGGATACGAAGTGCCCCCACTCCCTAAAAGCCAGTAGTCCTTTCGTATACTTGCCCTTTGGATTTGGTTCCCGCATGTGCATTGGCAAACGAATAGTGGAAATGGAACTCGAGTTGGGTCTTGCCAGACTTATTCGCAATTACCATGTGGAGTTTAATTATCCCACGGAGAATGCCTTCAAAAGTGCACTTATAAATGTGCCCAACATACCATTGAAATTTAAATTTACTGATGTGGAACACTAAAAGTTTGACAAATAATTCTATAAAAAATAAGAATGTCTTGTACAACATTTCAGTTAATGCTCAATAAATACATTTCTATTCAATTTGAAGAATTTTATATTATCAATGAAACTTATCTAAAGTACGGCTGTCTTTTCGAATAGGTTTACTTCAAGCATAATTGTAGTTTTTTCATACCTGCGGTCATACTGCGGTCTGTGGTATGATAAAATCAGTTGAATTAGTCACAACAAAGGTTTAACAACTGATATAATGCCTAAGTAATACATATATAATCTAAAACTTAAAATTTTCATATTTTGGACCATGTATTCAGAAATATTTTAGAAATAATTGTATAGCTGAAATAGTTTTTAAAAATCTACCAAAAATTTGGTAAATAAAATAATTGCGAAACAAGTAAGAAGGCTCTAGTCGAGTGTGCCCGACTACGAGACTCCCTGCTCCCAACTTGCATTTCAAGCAGTACAGCGGCAACACAAGCAAGCAGCGAACTTAACTTGTACAGTACATGTCAAACTGTTGTTGAGACGGGCGCAATAGATTCACTCTTCCATAATGGTATCATAATGAAATTTACGCAATCGATCAACATTGATTAAACATATATGTGTACCAAAAGTCAAAGCTTAATATTTAAAATTGTGGCTGTGGGAGTTTTTTTCGATTTACGGGGGTGCGGGGAGGTGTATCCGTAATTTGAAATAAACTTGATCTGCGTATGGTATACAGGAACCTGCATGCCAAGTTTGGTGTCTCTAGCTTTTATAATGTATGAGATCTGTGTGTTGATACAGACAGACGGTTAGACGGACATGGCTATATCGACTCGGCTGTTGATGCTGATCAAGAATATGTATACTTTATACATTCGGAAATGCTACCTTCTGCCTGTTACACACATTTGCAGTACTTTATAACTCCCTTTTTTCCCATTTTTAATGGGAACAGGGAGTAAAAATGTTCAATTTTTTCCCCCATAACTTTAAAATTGATTTTTGGTTTGGTCTTGCCCAAAAATAAGCAACTCTAATTCAATGAATTTGCCATTTTAATAAACTTGGAAGAATTTTCTACCCCAAATCCTAATTTAAAAGTGGTCATCGCAAATTTTCAAAACATTAGTGCACACGAAACATCAATCTGTGCAAACACAGATTTGTACAGACTGCCACTGCTACGTGTAGGGCCCTTTAGTAAAATTACAAAAAAATGATTTTAAACAATAAATGAATTTTTGTTAAACATCACCTGATTAAAAACTCTCATATCTTTATAAAGTTAGCTGATAATCAGTAACAAAACGCAGGTATATAGTAGTTTTTTATATATATATTTGGAGATAATTCTGTCTGCACAGCAAAGGTACACTAAATACAATATTTATGTAAAATAAAAGTTGTCGATTGTTATCATGATTAAATATTGGATTAAGCTAAGGATCTACTTAAAAGTACAGCACGGACCTTCAATACGGTGTGATGTCAATGTATAATTAAGAAAGCATATGTTGCTGTGATAACCGAAGTTTAACATTTAGTTCATCCCCAGCATGCAGCTCAACTTCCTGCTCCTCACGGTCATACTTCAAGGTTTCGGCTAGCATAACTGCATTCTGATGACACTTGGTCTCCTCGTGCTGCCGCATATGATGTAGCAGACGAAAATCTTTTTGGCAGTACTCGCAGCGATACAGTTTAATGTCCGAGTGTATCAGCTCGTGCTTGGTCAAAGAATGCGCATAGGCGAAGGCCTTGTCGCATACCTTGCATACATATGGCTTGATACCGCGATGCACGCTAACACAATTGAACAAAAATACAGGCAGTTTCAGTAATTGAATGATCATTTAGCTGAGGCCTACTCACTTTTCGTGCGATTTAAGCACACTCTCGTAGAAGAATTGGCGACTGCAAAAGCTGCACTTAAATGGCTTGCTGCCCGTGTGGGAATACATGTGTTTGCGTAGCTGTTCACGCACCTGGAACTTGGCTTCGCAAAGTCTAAAAGGAATTCATTTATAAAAAGCATTATTCAATTATGCTATATTATACAACACTTACTCGCACTGGTATTGGTATACGGCATCGTGACGTCGACGATGTTCCATCATGCGCCCACGCTTCTCATAGAAATTGCCACATACATCGCAGACGTAGCCGCCCTTCTCTGTGCCATCCGAGGTGCGCAGCGAATTAAGACCTGGACGTGGACGTCCACGTCTAGGCTTCATATCAACCACTTCTGTCGGTAGATCATACGACTGCTGCAATTCCACATTCTCGCTTTTTACTATATTCATGCCCAAACGAGTACGTCCACGCCTTAGTTTCATGTCAGATGGCGTTACCCTGCCATCGTATTCAGTTTCAAGCACGACTTCATCATGCTCGGGATTCATTTCTATGGAATAGTTATCCTCCAAATACTCAATGTCATCTGTAATGACCTCCTGCTGATCATGCGATGCATCAACTTCCAAAAACTCATCGGATTGGACACCCTCCTCACTAAGGTCAACCCCGTCCCCAACTTGAGTTTCGCTCATCTCAAATTCATGCATGTCTTCATCCTCAATATGCTGTATCTGTTGAGAGCCCAATTCCTCCTTCACCAGATATTCCTCGGCCTCATCCAGTAGACCCAATTCACGACAATAGTCTTCAATTTCAGCCTGCTTGCGCAGTGCCTTCTCACGAAACTGGAATGCCATGTTGAGCTCAACCTTGCAAGTCTTGCAAATGCTATCGGGAATCTGATCCTTGCCATTTAGCTGGTGTTAAAAGAAATATTGATGGAACGGATGGACGGCACAAATTATTTGTCGTTTCATTAACTCTCAACTACTCTCACCTTACTAAATGAAATGCCCAGCAGCTGTATAAGCATTTCATTTGGAGTCTCCTCGCCCTCCTCGCGTGTTTCGTCAATGCGTTGGAGGCGCTGACTGGGTTCCAGGCACACCCGGCAAGTGTTTGGTCCAAGTTCACCGCGCATAGTTTATTTGTTTAATTGCGGGTTTAGAACAGTATTTTAGTGTTAAAATTGTGTCTGTGTTGTGTAAAGCGTCCGTCTTTTTAATAAATCGCCATTTTTTCTGAGTAGCGATTACACTGTTACAATCGATGTCGATATCGATATCGATAGCACAGGGATTGTCGAAAATTGACAGCAGTTTTTTAAGTATTAAAAAAAATAATTAATGTTAATTTAGTATTTATATGTATTTTGTTGGGTAAATTTATATTTGTAGATATTTACCTTTTCTTGTAACTTTCAGCCAGCTCAAAGCGTTAGTGTATGTGAATTTTGTGTGTACACACTGTTAGGCAGGCAAGTACGCTGTTCATTTTTTTTAGCTATTTATTTGTTTGGAAAGTTTAATACGCAAGTTTAGGAATAATGTTATTTGGAAGTCTAAGCTAAGTATTTGTAAGATTAAATGACTGAAAAGAAAACATTAAGATGGAGGCCTACACAATTACATTGGGTTAAGCGGGCGGGAATAAATTATAATAGGGTATTCCCGATTGTCAACACAAATGGAATGCACTTGTTGCACCAAAGACCATTGAAATAAAGAAGAGGAGTAACTGGCACGCATTTTAACACGAGCCAACATTTTCCGCCTGTCTTTTCGTTTGACTTTTCGGTTTTTGCTTAGATCGGCAGCCATCGGCGGCCGAATGCAATCTGCGCATGTGGTCTAGTACTCGGTCTCTCTCAAAGTTCTTCTGTCTCGCTCGAACACTCGCCAAAAGCCAGGAAACGCACCAGCAAGACTTTCAGAGTTTTTGACTTCAGCCAAACTTTCTACCATTTACGAATACTCCTCGTTCCCATTAAAAATTGCAAAAAGGGAGTTATAAAGTACTGCATATGTATGTAAAATGCAGAAGGAAACATGTCCGACTATATAAACTATATATAGTCTTCATCAGCTTCAACAGCCGAGTCGATATAGCCATGTTCGTCTGTCTGTCCTTCCGTCTGTTCGTATGAATGCACCAAACTTGGCATGCAGGTTCCTGGATACCATACGCAGATAAAGTGTATTTTAAATAGTTCAAATGGCTATGGCTTAGAAGTTCTAACATAGATTTTAAGGAGTGATGACTTTTTGAAAACGTTATGGATGAATCTACATGCTCAAAAAATAATTTAGAGGGATGATTTTTTTTTTCGACTTTTTCTCGAATTTTGAATTTGAGTTCCAACTAAAATTAAGAAAAAAAAATATTTTTGTACTTCTGGACTCAATATCTCCAAAACTATTAGAAATATGTCTAAAATGCCACATATATTGACTTTCAAGTGGTGTACCGGTCATGCTATACGCAAGATATAGTGAAATATTTGAACTCACTTCAAAAAAATCCAACTAGAAAAATAAAACTTTGAAAATTAAAAAAAAAATAATTATTTTCGTGATCAGGGGCCTGTACTACATCAGAAAAAGTTACTTTCAGCCCGTATGCATTTGCTGTTGCATAGTGTAAAGGCAAGTTTAACTGATGTGACGTGCACAATTTATGGTTTGTTCAGCGAATGTGATAAACATTTTATTAAACATTATATATTATTGGAAGTGAAGGATTCGCACACATTCAAATCATACATATAAATAAGCAGGTATATTAAATATTTTATCTACTTAAAACTAAAGTACTTTATTTGGGAAAGTGTACATTGTGCGGCTGAAGTCAAAAATTAGAAACATTCATTTTGTTGCGCTTGCGAGCTGCGAGCAAATTGTATAGAGAGACAGGTGAACTGTGAAAGAGACACAAAGCGTGCGTTCTACTGTTAGAACGCAGGCTATGCATGGTGGCGGCTCGGCATTTCAGCGACATCGTGTGAAATTTTTGGCCGTTGCTCAAAAAGTAGGTGCCATACAACATATTATTGCTCGTATTTACTTTTCTTGATGGTTATAAGCTTTACCTTTCGATCGGTATATAGGTTGATCTGGTCGGACACTCACAACAAATCTTTCACTCGTGCTGCATACCTCAATTAAATAATAAAAAAAAGGATTGCTGCACATTTACATATCGATAGAAAAACTCTTATGAGAGTAAAATAAAGTTTGGGCATACCTCAATTAAAATGAAAAGAATTTTGTATCGTTAAATATCGATAGAATGCCCTAATGCACGACTAATAATCGATAGAGCAGCTATCATTATTCTTATCGGCTGCAAAAGTGCTGGTCGCCATTATCGATTTGTGGCAAAAAAAAAAAATAGAGAATTAAATATCGTGTTACAACGTTACGCACCGGCTAAAGAGCGCATTAAACGCGGCGTTAAATCGAATAGTGCAATTAATATCTATTGTTTATGCACCAAGAGCTAGTCGTGTTTTAATTCGTATAACAACTGCCACAACAACTAATCAATATCAATACGTCTCCCCTGCCTGTTGTGTGTGTTGCTTGCGTGTGTGTGTTTGTTCGCCAGTAGCAGTGTGTGTGTGTGTGTTTTTTGGTCCATTCTTTGGGTGTACATAATCAAATTAGAATTAAAAACTACAATCTACGAGTGTTATTAAAGCAACAAGAACAACAACAGCAGCTTCATCATGACTATGGCTGGGCAAACAATCAACGACAGGCTGCTGGCTGCACGTCACAGCCTTGCAGGCCAAGGACTGGCCAAGTCTGTGTGCAAGGCCACAACGGAGGAATGCATTGGGCCGAAGAAGAAGCATTTGGACTGTAAGTTCATTTCAAAATAAAAACACAGCAATGTCTGATTAGAGAAAAAAAGGAAATTAGAAAAAAGTAACGGCTATCAGACACAAACATACTACCACACACATACACAAACATACATACATATATACATATTTGTCGTCTTGTCAACATTTGCCATTCACTCAATTACACCAAGAAGAATCTCACTCTTTTCTTCACATCTCCAATGGGAGACATTTTTACGTTCTGTGTGTGATTTGTAACGTTACATACATACATACATATGTAGGTACAAATGTATGTCTTATGACCAGGGCTGCATTACAATTTTTGATAAGTTTGTGACTGAATAAAATTACTCACAAACCACACTTATTATTAAAATACCATCCTCCCCCCCACCCGCATATTTATATTAATTTTTAGCTTTGCACTTGCTGCCTCAGTTGCTGCTTGTTGGGTTTCTTATAAGCTGCTTCGTCATTCATTGCTCGCTCTCTGCGCCCCTCTCTTTCTAATGTTACGTCACTTTCTCACGGCTGCACGTGTACGTATTTACACTTGCAATACAACAAAATTCCTGTGCATGTGTATTGTTGTTGGCTTTAAAGCGATGTCAATGCCTTTTAAATTTATGCACAAATTGTATGCATTAATAGTAGAAGCAACAACAACTATAACTACAAATAAATTAATTAAGATATGTCTTCGTCCATGTTTTGCATTGCATTTCTAATTGGCTAAGCAATCGGAACTTATTGGATGCTGGCTTATAGGATTTACTTACTTTACTTTGCTGCTGCTGCTGTGCTTCTTTTTTTTTATATGCATATGCATGTGTTTGTGGGTATGTGTGCGTGTTCGTGTATTTCTTTTGACCCGCTTCTTATTTACGTTGCCGTTGCTTTAGCTTTGGCACGTTTGCAACTTTGTTGTTGTCCCATGAGCGCGAAGTGACTCATGAAAATTTTTGGTTAATAATACCGTATATAAATATAGTATATGTATATGTACAGGTGCATTTGTACATACATTTGTAGGTATGGATTTAAGATCAGGCTTTGTGAACAACTTGTGTAAGCATGTGCTTATTTAGCACATTAAAAGCAGAGCTTGACTTTTGTGGAACATAATTTGGAACTAGAAATTGGACTGTGATGACATTATGTACTGTGTGTGTGTGTTTTTTTGTTGTTATTGTTGTAATTAAGGCGAATAAATAAAAATAAATCAAGTTATGTTGTGGCCTCGCCCTCTCCCTCACCCTCTCCCTCTCTGTATGCTTAAGGTGGGATTTCGTCAAGCTCCAGTTCCAAATGTCAGAAAGAGCATCTTTCTTTTAAAATGGTCTGTGTTGATCATAAACTTTCTTTGTCATTCAAATAGTATGGCCGTTTTAAAAATCACTTTGTTTGTTACATAAATACATATGCATGTAAATTATTTTAAGACTATAATGAGAAAAACTCTTAAAATGTCTTCTTTTTATGTCCGATTTTAAAAAATTTTTAAAGCAAAATTGTGAAAATAATTTTCTGTAAAGAATTGATCAGAATGTGACTATTCTGACTTAAATATTGTAATTACAAGTATTCTTAACTTCAAAATAGACCAACAGGCGTCTTTCCATTTCCAATTCTAATCAAAGCTTCGGGTTAAAAAGTTGATATTTTAATAGTTAAAAACGAATGCAAAATCGAAATAAAACAAGTAAGATCGTTGAAGTCGGATACTCCCGACTGCGATATACTCTTTTTTTCCCCTCTTTGCGGAGTCAGAAGTGAGCGCGGCAATTGTATTTTTGGAAAAATTATTCAAGTTTTGCCATCAATTTAAATTTTGTTGGGCCCCTTCTACAGGTTTGGGAGAAACAAACATTGCTTGATTGCTAGGGCGGTCGTGGGCGTGGCAAAAATATTTGTATGCAATCTATTTTATAGGACTTGATAAGATTTTTTTTTGTCAGACCAATCAAGGAAGTGACTAGTAGCCCTTGTGTTAAATTTGGTTACTCTAGTTCTAAAACTGTGGAAAATGTAGTTTTTTGACGTTTTTGGGGGAAGGGGTGGGGGTGGGGGGTGATCGTGACACTTTGTCTGCCTATGTTATATACCAACATGTATACCAAGTTTGGTTGCTCTCGCTTCAAAACTGTGTAAAAAAACTGCGTTCATACGGACGGATAAAAAGACGGACAGACAAAAATACAATTGCCAAGCCCACTTCTGACTCCGCAAAGAGACGAAAAAAATATTGTATCGCAGTCGGGTGTATCCGACTGCAACGTTCTTACTTGTTTTTTTTTTTAATTAAAGAAAGGGTATAATCTGAATGAAAAGTTCACGGCATTGGAAACCGGTAAAAAATCAAAACAGTTGTTTTCAATTAAAATTGAAATTCATTCCAAAAGTTTGGCCATGCAAAATAACACAAACATAAGTTAAAATTTTGAAATGCAAAGAAAGAAACCTGTTCTCAGTTTACACATTGCAACAGCAGACAGTATGTTAAGAATGCATTTATTTATACTCTTTTTTACGTGTTCATTCGTTTTCTTTGCTTATAACTTAAAAAGTAAATCTGTTGATGAAACCAGTTGGAAATTTGTAGGAACACGGAAGATTAAAGTTGGAGAAGGCTTTGTTGAAATGTTATCTCCTGACCGATTTTAATACTATTTTAAATTAAGCAACAAGTTTTTAAGCTTTTAAGTATGCTCAAATTTAATAAATTTAACAAAAATTACCTAATTCGAAATTTGAAATTGAACATATTCGAATTTTAACTTTTGTTAACCTATATCTTATATGTAATTGTATATGTTTCTGTTTGTTAATTGGATAGCCAAGAAAAGTACTTCATTGCTCAGTAAAGCAATCAATTCTTGTAGCCAAGCGTTCATTTAACGAGCCGATATTTAAATTGACATATGGCTTCATGCAAACATATCACATATACATACATACTTATTTCAATTTATTTAAATGCATACAAGTTCCAATTATTGGGTTAAATCCAATAATAATATTCTGTATGCATTGAACAATTTATCGACTCGATTTCAAAGCAACTGTTTTTTGCCCATATGTCTAAAAACGCCCCCTTTCAATCCGTTTTACAGTAGATAACAACTATCAGGCTCTATCAGCAACCATGTATGTAAGTATTTATGTGTGTATACTTACATACTGTTTATAAGATCTATAAATTCATTTGTTTATTAATTATTCTATGCAACAATATGCAAACATTAAAAAAAAGTTCATGCTTTTAGATTACTATTTACTTATGTAGTGTGTATATTTAAATTCCTTCCCGATCTCACCCTTTCCTCTTTAATTTTCATTGAACCTCATTACTATGTATGATTAACAACCTAAAATAATACCCTCTGCTATTTTTGTGGAGCTGAAGATATATTTATACCTTTGCAGAATATCAACATGACATATTCCGGTTTCGACATGGGCAAACTATTGCGAAAGTGAATTTGTACTCAATATTCAGATTTTCATTATTTGTTCCGATTCAGCTAATTGAATCCTATTTCACTGGCAACTCAATTCAAATCAAGATCAAATCTAAGTGAAATCATTTCGCAAAGTCTTGTCACAAGTGAATATGAGAACACTTGAGGTGAATTGACATCCACAATAAATTGCCGTAAGTAGAAACCGGAACAAGTCTGTATGTATATGTATATGTACATATATATAAAATAATTAAGAATTGATGAATTTTACGATCACCACAAGATCGACAAAGGATCAGTTTTCGACAGTTTCTTGTTAAACTATCTGAAAAAAGTAAGAACATGGCAGTCGGATGCACCCGACTGCGATATACTATTTTTTCGCCTCTTTGCGGAGTTAGAAGTGGGCGTGGCATTGTGTTTTTGCTCAAATCTTTCAAGTTTTGCCATCAATTTAAATTTGGTGGGGCCTGTTCTACAGGTTTGGGAGTAACAAACATTGCTTGATTACAAGGGCGGGGGTGGGCGTGGCAAAAATATTTTTATCCGATCTATTAGTCTTGACTCTTTGTCTGCCTATGGTCTATACCAACATGTATACCAAGCTTGGTTGCTCTAGCTTCAAAACTGTGGAAAAACCTGCGTTCATACGGACAGACGGACAGACACACATTTCACAAACCCAATAACTCTTTTTTCTTTTTTTTTTTCAAAAAAATTAAAAAGAAGAGTTAAAAAACAATTTCGATACATTTTAAGCGGATAGATTGTCGTAAAAGTAAACAATGTGATATAAAACAAGAAAGAAATGTTATCTTCTAATACTTGATGTTGATCACGAATATACAATTTTGTTTTTCTGAGACGTCTCCTTCAATGTGTTACACATTTGTCAAAATAAATATGAACAAGAACAATAAATTCGGAATTGCTTAAAGTAGCGTATTTCGCAAGAGGAGCATAGAAATTGCCAGGCACACATTTTCCAAAACAATCTTTTGGATTCTACAATTTCAGATCTTATTTCCTCAGCCGATATGTTGTAGTCTGCCGTAGAGTTCCTGTGGTTTGCTTCTCCTTGTGGCCTTCACCCAAATTGGCAGCAAACTACAAGTCGTTATGGTCGTTGTCTGCATTATGCACAAACTCGACCATTTCGTCGGTTGCGTTCACTGCCACCATGGGATGCTTAAGCAAATCATCATTATGCTGCGCAACGGATAATTTACTCTCAAAATAAATTTTTTTAAAATTCTTTCACAAACTTTTGCTTGTGATGCCAAAGTTTAAGACCAAAGATGCAATATGACGGTTGTGTGAACGATATGTTTCAAATCAACACCAAATTCTCTAGCCAGAGATCTCCAAGTCCCAACAGCAACTTGAAGACTGAAGAGAGTCCATCCTTCGGACCTTGATTTGAGGCTTATATAGTTTTATAATTTGTAAATATTGTATATATGTACCCTTTATCATTAGAAAGCCCATTATAACCATACAAATTGTTGGTAAAGTCGGAAGACTCCGACTAAAGTCAAGATACATAAAAAAAAAAAATGATTTTTAATGTCTCAACCAAACTCACAAATACCAATTTGTATTATGTTCATTACAAGTTAAACAAATGTAAAATAAGTGCAAGTTTATTTAACTTTATAAAGTTTGTTCAAGTTTGATGAATATATTAAAACTATATCTTAAAGTTGCCATAGAAACAATCGGTAGTAAAATGATCTATTATTTAAACAAGTTTCAGCAATTGTATTTGTATTTGTTCGACACTACGAAGATAGCTGTTCTTTCTTGGTTATGGTACAGCTGTCCTATCAAATTTCAATGTATTTCGCTAAATCTTTCAACGACATTATTAATTTCATGTGCAGAACATGAGAAACATACATACAACGTACATAAAGAACAATGAACGATAAGCCGCATATGTACGTATATATGATACAAATACATATATTTATATACATATGTATGTCGTGACTGGAGGCGTTCAACATGATGATAACACAAAGTGCATTTATGCATACAAACATATGTACACATGTACATACAACATATTTACAGCTTAATCTAAAATTTGTTCATTATCTTTTGTATTGTTTGGTTTTTTGTTTTCTTGCAGATTTGGTGCATTGCACAAACGAACCGAATGTCTCCATACCGCATTTGGCCAATTTACTTATCGAACGTTCACAGAACGCCAACTGGGTGGTGGTCTATAAATCGCTGATAACAACACATCATTTGATGGCATATGGCAATGAGGTCAGTATTCAAAATCTATAATCAAGCAAAAAATACTTGTATACAATTGGGAGGCGTTTCACTCAAAATGAAAAAACACTTTTACTTTTATTCATTTCACTTTTTCATTGCATTACTCGCAATTGTGGGGCGTTACTTTTACATATATACTTATATATAAATATACATATACATATAGTACTATAAAAAGGTCACGTTCGCAGTGAGTTTTATTTTTATTTTCTTTTGTTTTGTTTGGTTTGATTTCTTGCTAGTTTGTGCTTTGCGTGTTCTTTAGTTCTTTGCGTTTACTTTAGTTCTTTGCGTTTACTTTCAGTGTTAATATTTTTTCTTATTTGGCGATAAAATTGAAATTGATTGGTCGTGGTAGATCACAGATATGAAACTGAGCCTATATTTATGCCATCTCAGAGATTGCAGATACCTTTTTTCGAAACAAGATATGTCTTAGAGCTAAGATTTCTAGTTTCATTTGATGAATAAGTTCAGTTCGTCATTGTTCACCCGTGAACTAAATCAGCTCATTAGTTCAGTTATTCATTCGTTCATTCGTTAGTTTAATATAGTTTAATTTTTTTATAACAAATTAAAATTGATATTCTACTATTCAATTATATAAAAGCCAATTGAATATTATTAATTAAACATTTATTTACTATTTATTTATTTATTTAACGTGGACGTTCTTGGTCAATAAACTGAAGCCTTATATAAACGACTGAATAAGTTGACTCGCTTATTTTCATGAACCGCTTAGTTGAACCTATTCTGAGCGAAACGACGCAGCTTTAGGTTAAAAAAATGAGAAATTATTCTCGAAACATTTATCTTAAATCCGAGATCTTAATACTTTGTCTGCCTATAGTATATAATAAAGTGTATGCCAAGTTTTGATTGCTCTAGTTTAAAAATTGTGGAAACTACGTTCATGCAGACGGACGGATAGACATAAAGACAAACATATCACAAACTTTTTACATTTTTGAAAGAAAAAGTATAAAAATACAATAAGTCAACTGAAGCTTAACAATTTAAAATGCTGTATTTTTTTAGAGAAGCAAAATAGTTAAAATAGTTGCAAAATGTAGTGAAGAACGCATCTGCCATTGTAAAATCTAAAGTTTTATTTTGTTATCAACGCCTAGTTGTGAAAATTGTTTAATTTGTATTACAATTCCAATTACAATTCTCTTGTTCTTCTTTTTTTGCAGCGTTTCATGCAATATCTCGCATCGAGCAATTCAACATTCAATCTCAGCTCCTTTCTGGACAAAGGAACTGTGCAAGGTATAATCGATTCAAGTTCTTTCCTTTCAAATGCAACATCTGAACATGAAATAAATTTCCAGCATAAACACATTTGATGCTTTTTAACAAATAAACCCACATGCCACACAATTCTAAATTTAAGTAACTACTATATAAAAACTGTATAAAAATTGAAATTACATATATGCTTATCTTTCTTTTCTTCTCTTCTTATCATTAACTCTCTCTCCCTCTTTCACTCAAATGTGAATGCTGTGTTCGCGTTTGGCTGATTCATTTGTGTGTTTCCTCTAATGATAACATTTCAATAATATTGTGCCTCGATTGTCAACTGAAATATGCTGCTTACTTACACACACACACACAAACACACACACACACACAAACACACACACACACACACACACACACACACACAAACACACACACACACACACACACACAAACACACACACACACACACAAACACACACACACACACAAACACACACACACACACACAAATAATAATTATTCTTATTACAAAAAATTCTGAAAATCAAACTTAATTTACAACAATATGCAAATGCGAATTATAAACCTGTACTACAGATGGTGGCATGGGAGTTGCAGGTGGCAGAATGGGTGAGTACTTTGCAATGTGTTTCATAACGGTTGAGTTAAGGGTGTCGTTTTTTTTTCTTTTTTTTTGGCCGTGGCTATAAACCCAACAAAAACTTATATGCTTTATTAACTAAAAACAAAATTTGACTAACAAAAATTCATTTGAAAGTAATATATTTGGTACTCAAAATTTGATAAACTGAGAAATCTTTAATGTAACGGTTTTCTCATTATCGAACACATTATTTACTTGAATTGACATATTTCACAGGCTATGATATGTCACCTTTTATACGACGCTATGCCAAGTATTTGAATGAAAAGTCGCTCTCCTATCGCGCCATGGCTTTCGATTTTTGCAAAGTGAAACGCGGGTAAGTTTCAAACCTTTTTTACTGATAAAACTTAGCACATTTTTGGAAAGTAATAAAATCTTGTATCAGCTATTCACAAATAACTTTTCAATCGAATGGTTTGTTACGTTTTGGATTATATTGAAAACAATGTGTATATATTCGAGGGCGGGTTGATAAGTCAAGAAATAAAGTTTGCTAAAATTTCTTATATGTTTTTGACAGTAAATTTTTTTAGCTTATTGCTTTAAAAGTTTCAGGCACCTGTATTGCCCTGTGTAGTTTTCGTATGATTTGAAAAAGGACAACTTTTGCATGCTCATCAAAATGAATTAAAAACAATTAAGAACGTTGCAGTCGGATGCACCCGACTGCGATATACTCTTTTTTTCGCCTCTTTGTGGAGTCAGAAGTGGGCGTGGCAATTGTATTTGTGCTCAAATCTTTCAAGTTTTGCCATCAATTTATGTTTGGTTGGGCCCGTTGTACAGGTTTGGGAGAAACAAACATTGCTCGACACTTGACATCTTGACACTTTGTCTGAATATGGTATATACCAACATGTATACCAAGTTTGGTTGCTCTAGCTTCAAAACTGTGCCGAATATATAGTGATCCGATTTTGATAAAATTTAATTAACATGTGTAGAACGTGCACTAAATTAGATATAGTGAGTTTGGTCGAGTTATTTTGAAAAACACAAAATTTTTTCGTACAGAAGCTTATTTTCAACCGATTGTTCCTATGGCAGCTATAAGATATAGAAGTCCGATTTAAATGAAATTTTGTCAACACGTGTGAAATGTGTTTATATTTAAACATAGTGAGTTTGGTCGAGTTATTTTGAAATACAAAAACTAATTTTTCAACCGATTGTTCCTATGGCAGCTATATGTTATAGTGGTCCACAGCTATATGTTATATCTGGCCAATTCATTACTACCTGCAATAAGAAGAAGCATCTGTGTCAAGTTTCATCAAGATAGCTCTAGAACAAAGTCCCGCGTAAAAACGGACAGACAGACGGACATGACAAACACGACTCGACTGTTGATGCTGATCACAAATATAAAAATTTTGTTTTTCTGAGACGTCTCCTTCAATGTGTTACAGATTTCGTGATAAAACTATATACCCCTCTGCAAAAGTATGAGTAAAAAAAATCTTGATTGTTTTTAAAACAGAAGACAATTGATGAGATCAAAAACGAATCGGGCGATGTTTATCAGGATTCATTTCCCTCGATATCAACTGTTAAATATTGGAAAGGCTAATTTAAGCGCTAACGATCATGTATTTTTGATGAGCGCCGACCGAGGAGGCTAATAGAGGGCACCAAAACAAAGATGGTAGAAAAATCCGTGGACAAACTTGGACGATCGACTAGTGAAAGTGCACAAGATTGCCCAAGTCTTAAGTATCTCACGAGAGCAAGTGGAAAACATCTAGCACCAATATTTAGATATGAAGCAGGTTACACCTCTTACAGCTTATACCTTAGTAAAATAACTATATGTGCAAAATTTTTTTTTTCGTTTTCTTAAAAGGTAAAAGCTGCTCGTTTGTTTTGAATATGCAATTCTTATCTCTTATTGTTGTGTTCAATTTCCGCAAATTATTGTCTTCTTTGAACTCCATTTGTAGTATCGTTAGCTTACATAAGAAATCAAAGTCGCGCTTTACGTAGAAAACTGATATATGTGCATTCATGCCTATTTGTGTTTTTAGAGTCACAGTGTTAGCATCGTTACAGGAAAAGTGATAAGCGTATTGATTAAGTACGTAAGCACTCATTAATGCATCAAACCAACCAAAATATTAAAAAAATTGCATTTTTAGTTAAAAATGCCTCGTGGTACTGAATTGTCTGAGGAAGAACAGGGAAAGATCAAGGGAATGAAACTAGCCGGCATGAAAACTGTTCGAATCGCTTCACTACTTAATCGTCATCGAAATACTATTTCGAAATTTTTAAAGAATCCAGACGATTACCGCATAAATCGTCGCCTTGGTCCAGTTTCAACCATTAGCAACCGTCCAAAACGACACATGCGACAGTTAGCAACCGAAGATATGATGAGCTGCAACATAATCAAAGCAGAACTCGGACTAACAACCACCAGACAACGTGTGAGCCAAATTTTGCACGAAAATTTTAACCTCACATACCAAAACAAAGTTGGCAAACCCCGCTTAACTAAACGTCATAGAGATGCGCGCATTGCTTTTTATGAAAGACACAAGTTCTGGGACGTCGAATTTGAAAATATAATTTTTAGTGATGAAAAAAAATTTAATTTGGACTGTCCAGACGGCCTTCATAAATATTGGCGAGATCCGCGTCATCCACGGGCTACTTGTTACAAGCGGAACTATGGCGGTGGATCGCTTATGATATGGGCTGCCTTTAGTGCTAAAGGCAAGTCTCCAATATGTTTTATATCCGGCCGGATGAATGCTCAAGCATATATATAATTGATTAGTAGTGAGCTTATTCCATTTGCTGAGCATTTCCATGGTGATCAATGGACATTTCAGCAGGACAACGCGCCGATTCATGTTGCCCGGGCTACAATGGATTTTTTTGACACCCACAATATATCGTTGATGAAGTGGCCGGCAATGAGTCCCGACTTAAATCCGATTGAGGATCTGTGGGGCATCCTTGCAGCAAAAGTTTATGCCTGTAAAAGGCAGTACGATACCTTGAAGGAGTTAAAACAAGCTATCATTGCAGAATGGGCCAAGATTGAGTTATCAACTCTACAAAACTTGGCAGGTTCAATGCCCCGCAGGCTGCAGAAGCTGCATGAACATAAGGGCAACTCCATTCATTATTAAGACAGTTTAATAAACCTTAAACTTTTTTCTTGGAAATATTTTTTCATAAAAAATATATTTTGCTGTTATACCCATTTTATATGTGAAACATACAAAAATAATTTTTTTTTGGTTTAAAAAAATGAAACTGAATTTCTTTCTGCCTTTTTGCTTTTTACTTATTAAGAGCCAACCAAATAAAAATATAAAATATATCAAGAAAATTGGTGTTGAAAAAAATAGCAATTCAAAGCAGTGCACATATAGTTATTTTACTAAGGTAGATGGGTGCCGCGATCACTTCCAGCCGACAACAAACTCATATTGTAACTGATGTTTAGTTGAAAAAGGTTAGACTTTTACGGCTTTTCCACTACAACACTTCAAGAATGTCGAGGCAGTGGATTTCCGATGGGATATCGACACCAGAAAAGGCCAAGGTGGGCCTGTCAGCCAATAAGGTGATGGCGACGGTTTATTGGAATGCCCGTGGCATAATCCACATCGATTACTTTGAATTAGGATGAAAATAACCAGCAAATATTATTCAGAGCAATTGATTTAATACCAACAAGTAAGAATACTCTATTCGAGTGTGCCCGACTACGAGACTCCCTGCTCCCAACTTGCATTTCAAGCAGTTCAGCGGCAACACAAGCAAGCAGTGCACTTAACTCGTAAACTGCTTGTCAAACTGTTGTTGCTGCCATCTGATACGGGCGTAACACAAGCAAGCAGTGCACTTAACTCGTAAACTGCTTGTCAAACTGTTGTTGCTGCCAACTGAGACGGGAGTAATAGATTCTTCTATAACTTTTGTGCTATTTATCCGATCGTGTTGAAATTTACACATCCGAAAGACATTGATTAAACATACAGCTGTACCAAATATTAAAGCTTTATCTTTAAAATTGTGGCTGTAGGAGTCTTTTGCGATTTGCGGGGGTGCGGGGGGGTGCATCCGAAATTTGAAATAAACTTGATCTGCGTATGGTATAGAGGAACCTACATGCCAAGTTTGGTGTCTCTAGCTCTTATAGTCTCTGAGATCGACGCGTTCATACAGACGGACAGACGGACAGACAGACAGACAGACAGACGGACATGGCTAGTTCGTCTCGGCTGTTGATCCTGATCAAGAATATATATAGTTTATATAGTCGGAAATGCCTCCTTCTGCCTGTTACACACATTTGCAGTACTTTATAACTCCCTTTTTCCCATTTTTAATGGGAACAGGGAGTAAAAAGATCGACAGACACTAATCTTGAAAAAAAAAAATACTGTCTCTTATAGACAAAAACAAATGAATGTCTTTGCGTGATTTGTCAAAAAAAGTTCTTACAAGAGTCTTAATGATACAACGAGTAAAAAATATACATAAATTAAAAATTACAAAAAGCAGCGAATACCAAAAAAAAGTGCAAAACTAATAAAAGTGGAGAAAACAAGAGTTCGAAAACTGTACGAACTTTTGCTCAAAGACTGTTGAGTGCGTCATAATGGATGATGATACTTAAAAATGGATGCCAGGACATTGCCAGGACCCCAATTTTACACAAAACGGATTGGTGAAACAGTTGATCAGTCTGTAACATCGATTGGAGTTGAAAAATTTGGCGAAAAAGCTCTCATTTGGCAGACTATATGGTCTTGTGGCTTTAAAATAGCACCATTATTCACAAAGGGCACTATAAGTGCCGAAATTTATAAAAATTAGTGTTTAAAGAGACGCCTTATACCATTATAAAAAAAGCATCATATCTCAACAATATTTTGGCCAGATTTAGGAAATCCACACCACGCCCGATCCACGCTAGCATTGCTGGAAGCCCACAACATCAACTATGTTGCAAAAGACGAACCCACCAAATTCTCCATAACTTCGCCCGATTGAGAGGTATTGGGCTATTGTCAAAAAAAAAACATGAAGAACAAGTAAGAATACTCTAGTCGAGTGTGCCCGACTACGAGACTCCCTGCTCCTAACTTGCATTTCAAGCAGTTCAGCGGCAACACAAGCATGCAGCTTACTCAACTTGCACAGTGCATGTCAAACTGTTGTTTCTGCCTGCTGAGACAGGGGTAATAGATTCTTCCATAACTTTGGTTGACACTTTGTCTGCCTATGGTATATACCAACATGTATACCAAGTTTGGTTGCTCTAGCTTCAAAACTGTGGAAAAAACCTGCGTTCATACGGACAGACGGACAGACGGACGGACAGACGGACATTTCACAAACCCAATATACTCTTTTTTCCTTTTTTTTCAAAAAAGTTAAAAAAAGAGTATAAAAATGGTCAAGAGGCCGGAGACATGAAGGAATTTAAAAAAAAATTGGCGTAAGGCAAGTTGTGCCGTTAAAAATTAGAGAGAAATTAATGAAAAACGTGAAACAAAAAATTCGCCATAAATTCAGATAATGATATTTGTTTGTAACATTATGTTCAATATTAAAAACAAGTAAGAACGTTGCAGTCGGATGCACCCGTCTGCGACATACTCTTTTTTTCGCCCATTTGCGGAGTCAGAAGTGGGCGTGGCAATTGTATTTGTGCTCAAATCTTTCAAGTTTTGCCATCAATTTAAGTTTGGTTGGGCCCGTTGTACAGGTTTGGGAGAAACAAACATTGCTCGACACTTGACATCTTGACACTTTGTCTGAATATGGTATATACCAACATGTATACCAAGTTTGGTTGCTCTAGCTTCAAAACTGTGCCGAATATATAGTGATCCGATTTTGATAAAATTTAATTAACATGTGTGAACGTGCACTAAATTAGATATAGTGAGTTTGGTCGAGTTATTTTGAAAAACACAAAATTTTTTCGTACAGAAGCTTATTTTCAACCGATTGTTCCTGTGGAAAAAACCTGCGTTCATACGGACGGACGGACAGACGGACGGACATTTCACAAACCCAATATACTCTTTTCTTTTCAAAAAAAAAATTTAAAAAAAGGAGTATAATAATTGATTTATCTATAATTTAAAAAAAAATCGAGCGAATCTGATGAATATTCGCTAAGTTACATGCAAATTAAAGTGTGCAGTTTCTTTTCGGTACAGTCCTTAGTCGCCATGTCAGAAATAAATTAATTGCGAAATGAATTGGTTCCACACAACCCATATTTTTTGGACATAGCCACCTGTGACTTTTTGCTCTTTTCAAACTTAAAAAAATAGCCCTGGGAAAAAAATACCAGTCAAATGAGCAGGCCATCTGTGAAAGAAATGGCTAATTTGAGGAGCTTAACAAAACTTATCATTTGGAGGTCACCAAAAAGTTGGAGGAGCTTTAGATTAAGTGTATTGCTCTAAAAATATAGTTAGGGTGTTGTAGGGATGTAGGGATGATGGGTAACAGGGCAAAAAGGTAAAAATACCCGACCAGCATCGTGAGCAGCCCTAAGGTAAAATTTTTGTGTTGAAATTACCCAATCAGCTGTTTTGTATGTTTTGTATCAGCTGTTTGCCCACTGCGTTTTGGTTTACTTTTCGAATTGTTATTGATTTGTTGAATTTAAACTTTAAAAAATGTTTTTGAATAAAATTCAAGATACACATAAAAATAAAACCGGTTTAACTTACTTTTGCATTGATATTATATTGATTTTGTGCCAATTGATAACTAATTTCTACCAACTATCGACAAAATTATCGAATATTCTTGTGAACTTTACAACACTACTTTAACCCAAATTACGTGTTGTTGTTGCGTGGTCGAGTAATTTTGCCTTTATTCCCCGTTACCCAGCATCGTGAGCACCCTAATTATGTTTCAAAATAAATTGAAAAAAAAGGAAAAAAATTCGAGTTTTCTGGGCTATCAGCTGGTCATCGTATGTATATTAGATATATAAATAATTCTGAAATGATCGACAAGTTCGATTAATGATTTTCCAAAAATATGTTTCGATAAATCGCATGGAATAAATCGATTAAATAATGTGTCAAAAACATGACGCAATTCGTTTTTATTTGTATTCTTTAAACAAACACTTTAAAGATCGATCAGTTTTAAATGAAAACAAGTAAAAATGCTTTAGTCGAGTGTGCCCGACTACGAGACTGAATTATTAAACACAGTTGATTAAAATTACCTTACAATATAAGACGTACCAAAAGTCAGAGCTGTGTCTTTAAAATTGTTGTGTGTGTGGGGGAGTACCAAAAATTTGAAACAAACTTGATCTGCGTATGGTATACAGGACCTGTATGCCAAGTTTGGTGTCTCTAGCTCTTATGGTCTATGAGATCGACGCGTGCATACCGACGGACATGGATAGTTTGACTCGGCTGTTGATACTGACTTTTAATGGGTACAGGGAGTAAAACATGTATTTTATTGTCAAAATATTCAATATTTTTTCGACTAAAGATGCAAGATAATTGCAGCAAACCAAAATGCATCGATTTCGAGTACTCATTTCATAGTCAAACAATCGATTATTCGATGTTTTTTACAATCTTAAAATAAATATTTTGCATGAATAAAAAAAAGTCAAAAATTATTAGTTTTTATAAATCATATAACGTGTTCAAACTCGCTATTTTTGATAAAATGCCAATTTTAATTTAGTTAATTTGTATACCTTATATTTTAGCAAAGAGGAGGGCTCGTTGCGTAGCATAAACGCGGACAAACTCTTGAAGACGCTGCCAGTTTTGCAGGCACAATTGGATGGGTTGCTCGAGTTTGATTGCCAGTCCAATGATTTAACTAACGGCGAGTATATTAATAAGCAAAATCTATAAGACTGTGCTAACCAATATTATAATCAACAGGTGTCATTAATATGAGCTTTATGCTGTTGTTTCGCGATTTAATACGTTTGTTTGCCTGCTATAATGATGGCATTATAAATTTGCTCGAGAAATACTTTGATATGAACAAGAAGCAGGCTCGGGATGCCTTAGACTTGTACAAAAAGTTTTTGGTGCGCATGGATCGAGTTGGTGAATTCCTAAAGGTGGCCGAGGTGCGTAAATTAATCCGATATCAAATGAAATAACTAAAAACTGAAAACAGAACTCAGAAATAAAAACGGTTTTGAGCATGTATCTTCTATTCTAAAACTAACATATACTATTGTTTTGCAGAATGTGGGCATTGATAAGGGAGACATTCCCGATCTAACAAAGGCGCCCAGCTCCTTGCTGGACGCCTTGGAGCAGCATTTGGCCACGTTGGAGGGTCGCAAGGTTTCTGCGGCCAACACACCCACACAATCTTCTAGGTGTGTTTGCAGTGCTTGGTGTTACTTATTATTTACTTTATTTTGTATTGTTTTATTTTGGTAATTTGATTTTGTTGATTTTTTTTCCTATGATTTATTGTTGCGTAGCTATCAACGTACGAATGTTAAAACCGCTGTCTCTGCACTCTCTTCAACCAGCTCGGCATTTGGAACAGCAGCCGCTTCCAGTAAATTTGATACCAGCAATGGCATTGATGAGCAGCTAAAGGCTCAGGTGCTCGCCGAGGAGGAGGCCGCCATGAATCAGTACAAAGTAAGTGTGTGTATTGCATAGCAAATAGCATTGACTGAATTGTTTTGTTGAAATTAATGTTGTTTCTATTTTGTTCTCTGTTGTTTTGTTAGTCCAAGGTATCGTCGCCCACCAGTAGCGGTGCTGCTGGTGCTAGCGCTGCACTAACAAATCCATTTCTATCGTCACCGCCAGCCGCACAGGCTGGTCAGCCGATAGTTGATCTGTTTGGTGCCGCGTCGGCACAGCAGCCATCCGCTTCTTCTGCAGCATCGCAGGCGCCACAAGCGTCTGCCACAAAGGCATCCGATGATTTGCTGCAGCTGGGCAATCCATTTGCTGATATGTTTGAGGCAAGCGGCGGCAACAATGTTGCTGCTGCCACAGGAGCAACAGGTGCTGCACTTAATGCCAATAATTTGTGGATGCATAATAATGGTAGCATGCTTTAATTTCCTTATCATTTTACTTAGTTAACATTTTAAGTTGCTCTATCTAAGTTAGTTAAGTGCTTTATAGTTAGATGTTTATTATATGTTGTATAAAACCCATGTTGTCTTGTAGCTCTCTCAGACCCAAAGATTATGACGCGCACGCCGTCCACGCTCTCTGGCCGTCTTTAAGCACAATTCTTTGTTGCAGATATATATTATATAAAATAGTTTTCTTTTTATTCATCATATATAACATATATGTATTTAAATTTTAATTTAATTGCCACAAGATCAGTTTTATTATGTACGGTATAATTTTGTAAGTTTTGTTTTCTTTTTTGAATTCTTGTCTAATGTATTGTTACTCTTCATTTTCATCACTGGTTTTTCCCCACTCAAAAACAACAACAACTACAACAAAAACTGCAACAACACCGATAACGATAAAATCGACTCGTTAAACTAAAACGCAATGTTAACACATGTCCATATAAACCAAAACCCAAAACCCAAACCAAACCCCGAAAACGAAAAAAATAATAGGTTTCAATGGTGCTTCAGTTTCCTCCGCTGCTGCTACAAATGCATTCGTTTCCGATAGTAATTTCACGTCCGTTTTTGGTAATACGGAACCAGCAGGTAAGTTTCATTTAACAAGCTAGCTTTTTTTTTTTTGTTATTTTTGGTCATTAATCCATTCAACTGCAATGCAACTTGTGTAATTATATTATGGTTAAGACTAAATGTTAATCAGAGTCTAAACTAATTTGGGCTTCAATGGGTACTAGTGCTGCAAGGCTATCGACCGTACTATCGATAGTATCGATAAGGCACTCTTGGTTGTCAATATGGCCATTGATTGATTTTCTTTGTATTGTTTGTTTAAATTTTTAAATGATTATTTTAAAATAAAGTTAATTGACAAGTTAAACAAAACACTGAATTTTAAAGTTTTCTCTTTGAAATTCTATTAAAAGTCTTACATTTGGATAGATATACAAAAATATAGTAAACTTTCGATAGTGTCTTTTATCAATACTCTCGAGTCGATCATTTTGCAGCGTTATGGAATACAATTTTGTTAGTAATAATACACAATTATATGGCGCGGTATAGTTGCACAAATCAAGTTTTATGCTTTTTTCCAATATTGAATATTAATTGCTGAGTATTTAAAGCATGTTATACTAACAATATAATTAATACACTACAGTTTTTATGTGTGTTCTATTGTTGATTAAATTTTCATATACATTATTTACTTAAAAAGTTAACAGAAAACCCAAAGCTAGATCCGATTTATAGTTTAAAAACAATTACACGTATCTTTTGCTAGCTGTTTGCAACGTATGCGTGAAAATGGAAATTCAACACTTTTATACATTTTTGAATTTTGACAGCTTATCCGTTTTTTTTTTTTTATTAAACAATTTTTGGGCAATTAATTTTGTTATAATTTAATTTAATTTCTTTTATGGCTACTCAACAAATCCCTTAAATATTTGTGTTAAATCAAATCAGCGTCGACATCATTTCCAAATCCATTTTTCGATGATATGGAACCTAGAGATGTTGCATTTGGTAATTTTTCGGATCAGCAGCAAAACCAAGCGCAAGCAGCAATGTTTTTTATGCAAAATCAACAGCAACAACAGCAACTGCTGCTGCATCAGCAGCCGCAACAACAACATCATCTTGATAATCTGACGATATTACCAACTTCCACGATGACACAATTTCCCACAGGTGAACTTTTCGTGAAAAACAAAATGACAACAACAAAAAGAAAAACATCAAATTTTACGTTGCGCGCTTTGACTTTGTACAAAGCTTCAATCGTCAACACTGGCCACATTTTATTGTGCTTGTAGTGCTGCAGATACACACACACACAAACACACACCACCATCCAAAGATTTCGAAATCCATTCACAACGCAGCTTAAATTTTGTGCCCTGTACTAGAAAATGAGCGTCTTGCACAAATGCATTTCTTACCGAGTACTTACAAGTATGATTTAGGGTTCAATTCATTTGTTTGCGATCAAACAAGCAAATGAACGCTTTTAAATACGTGCCGTACTTTCCGTACTTTACTAGGCTTCCAATTCTTCAAGTTCATGTTCCGCACTCATTCATTCGATTTTCTGGCATTTATATTTGAAATGTCTGTATGGCCGTTTTATGATTAATTTGATTTAGTCAACCGAGTATTTCGAGTATTTAACTAATACATATTTCGATTGGAAATGAAAATGCATAGGTGCAAGACTCATTTATACAAATCATGTTTTAAATCTTGTAGAAAAAAAAAATGGAGACTTGAAGCCAAAAATCTCATCATTTGTATACCGTCCAGAATTATGCTTAATACATTTATTTATAATAAACTTTAGTTTATGATTGCTTTTGTAAATTATAGTAGTTAATAGTTTTTGTTATTAAATGGCATATATTTGTTGAAAAATTGCGTGATTGTGTGTTTGGGTTCGAGTTAGCTTTAATTTATTTAAAATATATATGTTATCTTAATGTTGCTTATAAAGTTAATATTGTTCCACTCCTATTATTGATTTGTCTTTAAAAGAAAATAATTTTCTTTAAATTTTGAAATCGGTTCATGATTCCAATGGTTATTTGTCCCAAATATTGATTCGATTTTCGTTTTCTTTTCAAATGAATCATAAATTTTGAAGGTTTGCTCAAATGCATTGTTCTCGGGTTCTCAGAAGCTAGCACAGCTTCAAATGTTTATTCCAAATGATTTAATCAAAATCTTTAATGAAAAACAACCAGATATGCAATATTTTTTTTTATGTAGTCTATTTTATCTTGGTTTGATTTATGTTATACTACTTAATCTGATAAATCCTTAATACCTTTGCTTACTTTTTATTTATGTTTTTATTTTATTTATTTATATACAAACTAACAACTAATATGCATTAACATTAACTCTCCTTGTATATAGTATTTACCATGTATGTTAAACATTGTTAATTAAAACTCAGTTAACAATTCACCATTATACATTTTAATAAAAAACGAACAAAATTATTTACAAAACAAAAAAAAAAATATCAATTCACTTTATTTATTTTGTCAATGTATTTTTTATTCTCTTTTTCTCTTTTTTATGTTCATATGTACGTAACAAAAAAAAAAACAAAATAAATTAAACAAAAAATCAAAACTTGACACGTTAACTTACATTGTCTCATGTTTATAAACAAACGTTAATGTTGGTGGCACAAATTCATAATAAATACATATGGTTTTTTTTTTATTATTCATAAAACGCTAAACTTATGAATATTGCTGGTTAAATATATAAAATCAAACAACAAACGGGCAAAAACTCAAACAATATTTTTTTGTGGGCTTCATTTGTGTCATACTCTATACATAAAACTGTGTATGTCTCTTTGTGTAAATGTCTTGCTAAACGGTGCATTGGCTGTCTATCAACAACAACAACAATATACAACGTGCAACAATAACATCAACAACAACAACATTGTTGTGGCATCAAAAACAAAATATCACAATAATATCACTGAAAAAAAGGCTTTGATGCATTGGGTGATGTTCTCAAACCGGCAACAGCCAACAACAACAGCAACAGCAATCAAATGAATGTTGTCGCCACAGGTGCCGCTTACCAGGGCTACAACATGAGCAGTCCAGCCCTGACACTGCAACAACAACAACAAAACTCGCTACAATATTCACATCAACAACAACTACTACAACATCAACAACAACAGAATCAGCAGCAACAACAGCAACAACTGCAAACAGCTAACACTGGGAAGATAATTACCGGCGATCTGGATAGTTCACTAATGTCACTAGTTGATAATTTAAATATTAATAAAACGGCAAGTGCAAAGTGAGTAAAAATGAGCAGCAAAATAAAAACAAGAAATAAATGTGTGTGTGCGTGCGTGAGTTTGTATATGTGTGTGTGTGTGTGTGTGTGAAAATAATGTTGAAAGGCATCATCAGTACCATAAATCACCTACCAAAAATGACGTTTTTAAGATGAAAATTTCAAGAAATATTCTTTGAGCTATTCAAATACAAAAAAAAATATACCACAAATCCCTTAAATGCAACTAAAATTAGTTGTTTAAAGATTTATACAACGAACCCCCGACAAATGATCCCAAGTATTAAGTACAAAAATATCATATACCCTATTTAGTCGAAATGTCGTCTCTATACCCATAACCAAACATCATTTCCATTCATGTTCCATATGTGTACATAATAAACCCACCGTCCATTTAACCTACTTAGCTTCGAGAAATTCACCAAAACAAAAAAAAACAATTGTTAGAAAAGTAAAATAGAATTTCGAATCAAATTCATTGATTTCGTCTCTCTATATATCATTACTCTCTCTTACCCCATTATATATCTCATAGACCCGTGCAATGGAATTCACCTAAAAATACAGCGAAACCAGGTGCTAATTGGACACCACAACCAATGGCGGCTACAACTGGTGCTGGCTATCGTCCAATGGTGAGTTATGCCTCTACTAACTCTACTCAACCGATCTCTACTTCTACTACTACTACTACTACTACTACTACAAAACTACCAAAAAATAAACTTCAACCACTTCAAAAACAAAAACAAAAGCCTTGAATAAGCTTTAAAACAAATGAGACAACACTATAACCAAGAGATATATGACAGTTATAATTCGCATAAAAGCAGTTATTGATAGAGAACTTGTGTAAAAACAACAGAAACAAAAGGGAAAACAGAGTTCAGCTACTTTCGAGTCTGTTCTGAAATGCATTTTGTTTAATATAATTGTGTCAATTAATTTTTTAGGCTCACTTCCCATGTACATTACAAATTCGAATATAAGTTTATCTTTTATTTATATTTTTTATCTATTTTTATGTTATAACTGCACAATGCATTTGATTTGCAACTTCAGCTACTTGGTTTATTTATACATATTGATTGACTTGATCTATGTGACATTTTTTCTGTCTTGCTTAAGATTAACCTAAATTTAAATATGCTAGGCTAAGTATATCTATATGTTGTGGCCTTTTCTAATAAATCCGTTTAATTGGGTGTGCGCGGAATTTCACTTTTGCAATAATCCCACAAAAACATGAAGAGAATACTTTTGGAATCGTCTAAAAAGAAAATCAACAGAAAAGTTGAATTGTATCCTGTTCCAAATAGTATGATACACATTTTTCTGTGGCATGAAATTCAAAACAAGCCTGTTCCAAACTTTTAAATATCTAAGTTCATTTATTTCAAATCGAACCAAGTCGTTGCAAGTTGTAAGAATCATATACTTATATTATTTATTTATTACACAACTGCGTACATATGTTGTATAAAATATTGGTCAAGGTTTCTCATGCATACTGCACCACATCTACACATCTACACAAAAACAAAAAACGTCAACTCCAACCACAAACACCAAGCACTAGGGTTAACTATTGTGGCACACCTCGTAAGTGTAGGTTTTAAAAGCAGCAACTTGAAACAAGATCCCCTACACAAACTGGCCAAAAAAATCACTTGCAAAAACAAATTCCGCCCATATATATATTTTTTCCCATTTTTATTTAAATTCACCTTTTACTTTTGGTATTAATATATATAAAATATATATAAACTATCACTTTCTTTTCTTTATTTTATGTTGCTTTATATTTCAACTATCCAACGCATACCGCAAATCGAAACATATCAAAAAATAATAACAAAAACCAAAAAAAATTACACCACAAATATAATACATATATACAAAAAAAAAATCAAAAATAAATAATGAAACTCACGATGAGCCTGTGTTAATGCTGTCTGTATGTTTGTGAAAAAATATATATGTATACATACATATACATATACTATATATATATATATATGTATATATCAATATATGCAATTCGTAGGCACATGGCATGACCGTAAGTCCTGCGCCAATCACAATCAATCATCCGTATATACATGCTAGTTATCCTGTAATGCCAAATTATATGCAGGTAAGAATGATGCAACAAAAACAACAAATAAATACAAAACAAAAAAACCAAACCCAACGTACAAAACTTTAAACAACATAATCAAATATAAAATAAATGTTTATAATTACTATATTTATGAGTTGCTTTTATTTCATTTCAATTTTTCTCTTTATTTAAATTATTTGGTTTATTTTTGATTATGTATGCATTTTTTTTCGATTTTATTTTCATTTATTTAAATGCGTACAAATCTTAATTTTGAACTTTCACTATAACTATCCTAACTACGCTGATCTCTACGCACGGAATTAAAAATTATATAAGAACTCTGGTGTGTCCCCCGCTCTTGTATGGCTATGGTACTATCCACTATCTATATACTCTATAAAGGTCTCGCTTAAGAATTTCTTGTGACCATACATATCGCTGAGACAACTAAATTTCATAAAACACATACTATATAATAAATTTATATTTCTAAGTTCTTTATTGTGCAACTTGGTTAAGTTTCTGTTTCGAAATTCTTAGTATATTTGTTTTTTGTAGAGTTTCTGATTTTTGTCAATTTACAATTCATTTGTTTTTTTTTTTATTTGTAGAGCTCACTAACCCAGTCTATCTACTTATATGAATATCATGTAGCAAACGGCGGCCCTACTTACTCTAAAGCCAACTACTTCAATATCAATTCTATATACCCTAGTTATATATACCACCGATTTGTAGAATTGCGTCTGACTTAGCTTTTTAAAAGAGCGTCCCGCCCTTTGCATGATTTTGATATAACAAAACCAAATTGAACAATTTCTAATTTCAATTTTTGACCATTGTAGGGCATGCCGGTGATGGGGCAGCCAACTATGCTGCCACAAGCAGCCCCTTTGACTGGGGGGAAGCCGACGATGATAGCAACGTCACACAGCAGCAGCAGCAGTAATGCGGTCTCAGCGACGGGCATCATGCAACCAACGCAGGCAACGCAAAATGGTGGCAATAAGAACGTGCCACTCGACCCATTTGGAGCGTTATAAGATGCCAACGGATGATGCAGAACAAACAAACACACACACAGACACATTAAGCGCTATAACCTCATAGAAAAGCAACAACATACACACATATATAATATTATGTATATTTACAGATACTAAAGAATATAAATGTTTACACTGTGCTGCATAAAAAAAAAAACATATTGGAAATTGCTTAGGAAACAAAAAACAAGTTCTATTTAATGTTAAGCATTGAGCAAAAACAAAAATCCAATGCTATATATATATATATTTATATTATTACTATATAAAACAAAAACAAAAGAAATGTAACACAAATAAACAAAAGAGTTTGGCTATTTATACATATATCTGTACAACAATTTATATAAACTGTATGCAAAAGATAAAATCAATTTCCATAAATAGCTAAAATTAAAAGAAATAAAATCAAGCAGTAGTCTATGTGAAATATACCTATATAAGAAGAAAACCCTGTAGTTGTGTCGTACGCCAATCACTTAAACCTAAAGCTAAACAAGTTAAATCGAAACTCTGTTAAATATGAAAATAATATACACCGTAAAATATATGTATTTTGAAGCAAAATAGGCAACACCAATTAGACGCCATAAAGCTATATAAAATACATAAGTATATAAACGCTTAAGTGAAAGCAAAACTGTAAAATCGAAAGAAAAAACAAACGAAAAAACAATGTTAGCGCCTCTTAACATTTTGCAATATTATTAATCCGTCTATAAAAAAACTATGCTAGTTTCCTACTTATTGTTATTTACAGCCTACTCATTGTTTTATTTTGTGGCAATATCATACATTTTTGTATATTGCTAAAACTTCTTGTTGGTTTCAGAAGAAAGGCCTAATATTTAAATGAAAAGTTACTCGTATTTGTAAAGCATTCCAAGCTAGTTTCAAATTGGTCCCAAAATTAATTTGTAAATGTTAAGTATTATTTAAAATTTGAAATGAAATGCATTCGTGCGCTGCAACGCTTTATTATTATTGTACATTTAAAGAGAAACTTTAAATTGATGTATGTATATATGTATGTACATATTTGTTTTATGTTTTAAGGAATACACTGATTTAGCCATTTATTTAATTGCTTGCGGCATTGTTTCAAGCACAGATCAAATCAATTATTAATATATATATATATATATAACTTATAGCTCATTTATAAATTGTGTAAATAACATAAGGTACGGCAAAACACGCTAAACTATGTTTAAATAAATGTCGCATATGAATACACGATATTACCTTTTTTTTTGTTTTTATATATAACTTCTTTTTTTTTAATTTGTAGCGTTTCCATAAATCTTAAAATCCTAAAGTAAAAGGAACAAAATACGTGTTCTGAATTTCTCAATTAACAAGTTGCAAAATGCAAAGGCTTTTTGTACTAAACAGTTGTTTTGTGGTATGGCCAAATTGTGATCAACCACTTTATATAAAGTAATTTTGAAAGGAATCAACTCGGAATTCGAACCTGTAAAAATTAACTGTTTCTGAATTGATAGTAAAAAGATAATGTTGAAATAAATATTTTTGTTTTTATTATTTTCAGTTGTTATGGAACAGTTTCAATTTAATTTTATTACTACTTTTTTGGATCTCACATTTAAAAATCAACGGCTGAAATGAAATGTTGTGTTTAGTGATCAATTATTTGTTTTCAAAATGACAACTTATCAATGATTGAAGATATTTTAAATAATATGTAACTAGTTTTTTTCAAACAACGTGTTAGTATTTCGGCTAAGGCTAAAATGAAGATAACATTTTAAGGATTAAGTCAATGAGCAGCTGGGCGCCGTAAAGTAGGAAACACAGCAATGCAAAACATATAAAAATAGAGGCAAAAATCATGTGTGAAATTTTCATGAAAGCTGTAGCTATAAAATCCAACAAATCAATGTAAATTTAGCAAAATTATACACATACTAAAAATGAAAACTATCAAAATGTTTTATGACAATATTTCTACGCTGCTGTTGAGCTAATCTTTACTCTACCTATTACTGTGTATCTAGGCCTAAAACCCAAGCAACTTGTACTGTTTACACGAGCAATGTATGTTTCTGGAACTGGCATAATCCCTAAGAAGTCACAACTAAACCGACTAAATGTTATTGTTTCATTATACAAAATTATATGTTTGAAAAATAAGAAAAGCAAAAAAATATTTACATTTTCGTATGCTAAGCTCGTTGTCGATTCCAAATGAGAAACATACAAACACATACAAAACTTAAAAAAAGCAATGCAGATCATAATATACACACTTATATGTATCTATATATGTTCTAATTTCGACTTTCACACATACTTATATATCATGCTTTTTAGAGCAGTATAGGAGAAAAACTCGAACTTTTCTTTTGTTCATTAACCATGTTCTCGATTCCAGCCTATAACTAATTTTACGGAAATACTAAATTTAGTAAAATGAATTCGAAACTGAAAGTCAGAAAATGAATAGGTAATGAACAAACAGAAAGTCAAAATTAATCAAATTGTTATTTGTTTATTCTTACCCAGCGAAAGCAAAAATATATAAAACACCAAATATTTTGTCGAGAAAGCAAAAATCATAAAATGCAAGCTATTTAAGAAACATTAAATACTTCCATAAGTACAAGCACACGTATTGTCAAGTGAACCAAATAAGAGAATATAAAAAAAATACTTGTATTCAAAAACATTTTATGAATTGTGTGTATAAACTTTATGTTGAAAAACAAAGAAATGTTAGTGCAAAATAAATGTGTAAATGAAATTGTTTTTGTCTTATTTATATGTCTTCTAAAATACTCATACCTTATAGTTTTCAAACAATTGCACAAAACTGAGTAAGCTTAAAAAAAATAACAAAAAGTATTGACACAGTCCATGACATTGCATTCAACTTTATAAGCCAAAACATAAACATCACAGCCAAAATACTTATTCAAAGTCACAAAACTCTCACTATCATATACACAAGATACAAACAAATACGTTCAATATGCCCTGCATTACTCGTGAAAAGAGCCTTTTATTCCGCTCCTGGCGGGATAGAATAAATGGTAGAAATGTGGTGGCACCAAAGCCAGTTCGTCCACGTGCCATGAGATACCATGGCCTTTTGGGCATATCCCTTGCAAGTCAGCATCTGATAGTTGACGAAAAGTGGACGCCCAACTCGCTAACTGAACAATTTACCTGTTTATCCGATTTGCTGAGTAAGTTGCAGAACTAATAAACATACACATACATCCTGCGGTTCTTAGCACAAACTCTTCAGGTCGTCGCGTGATTTACAAGCGACATGAATCGGCAGCAAGTCGTAGACGTCTCTTAGGAGAGAGTAAACGCTTAAAGTTGATTTGCAGTGATGGTCGCACAAAACTTCAGAAGATCTCTACTGGGAATAATGCGCAAAAAATTCGCAACTACTTGATCAACCACAAGGGCATGCAGCGTCTATATCAGAAGATGCCCATTCATTTGGTTGTGGATAATATCAATCAGCGCACTTTTGTCCTGCGCAAGGAGCGAGATCGTCTAGAGTTTCTCTTAAGTCAGAGAAAACGTGAATACAAAAATTTGCTGGTTAGTGTTAAGTTTTGAACAAAATGGTTGTTATACGTGTGTATATATTTTATGCACAGGTGGAACGCGCAGAAGTGGAAAATCGAATTAGATATGAGAATGAGTTTGTGCTAGAGGAGGAACTTAAATCCCGTATTCTGCTCAAAAAAATTGAAAACTCAAATGTGCGCCTGAAGGCGATTAGGACTATTAATACAACATATAAGAAAATGGTGCAAGTGCTGTTGCAGGATGAAATATTTTATGAACCTATTCTCAGATCTCTCGATGACGATATGTTGGATCAGTCGAATTTCATAAAACACGTACTTTACATGGGCATGCCGGCTATAGGCAAATTTAAGGAACTCAACAAACAATTTCGGCATCTGGAGGAGAAGTCACGCCAAAATCTTCAGGCAAAAATTCTATTGCTTTCATCGCTTAAGAGGCGTTCAACCCATAGAGGTCCAGTACCTGTAAAGGAAAAACGGGAACACTCCGTAGCCGAAGATGTTAAGCGTTATATGCGCGAAACGCGGACCATGACAAAACTTAAGGAACAGCTGTCGTCAGTTGAAACAACAATCAAGGATTTAAAATTGCTGTCACTTTGCTCGCAGGCCAAGGAGATCTATCCTCGGTAAGTGACGTAAAATACCTGACAAACAAATTCTAAATTCATGTCTCCAGCATTAAGAATCAGCTGGAAAATAATGAATTGCTACATCGCAAGATTGAGTGTGATTTGCTAAATAATCGAATGCTCGAGACTAAAATGAAGTGCGCCACAGTGTTCCAACAAGTTATAGTTAACAACCTTTCTGAGGAGGAAATTAAGTAAGAGGCAGTTTATAAAATTGAGTTTGCTTTTATGATATTTACAATATTATTACCCAACAGTCGTTTTGAGCGCATTAGGGACTTAAAACTTATGTTGAAACAAGACGGGGATTTTGAGGAAGAGACGATGGATCATATAAAAAATCGTGCTGATCTCTATGTGATGATTCGGTAAGCAATGTTAATTGAATAAATTTTCAAAGATTCGATTTGATATTGCCGTGAAGTGTTTTCTATAATATTGTAATTAAAGTAACTCGTAAATTTATTTGAATTATTTTACTCACAGCTTAAGCCTTTGGAATCTTTACGAAATTCTACGGCATGTAGATTGTCGTCCCAAAATGGGCCGAATTAACTATCCGAATTCGTATTTAAAGTTGCCCCTTCTAAAGTTCGAGTTGCTTAATGTGTTTGCTGCACCACCAGCTGTTTTCGAGGAGGACAGTTGAGTTAAATAATTACACGCAAAATAATTTCTTTTCATTCATTTATTTACACAGTTGACAAAATTATGCATGTACTCAAGCGTAAGGTGTATATGCTGAAGAAGAGCTATACGGCGCCGACGGATGAGGAGATTCAGTATTGTAAAAATGAATATCATTACGAATTTCTGGAAACTCTTGATGTATCTGAAAACGTCAATCAGCGCCACCAGGACGTACCAGTGGTTGAAGGGAATCTACTGCAGGATAAGACCATGGCCAATATACCGACCCGAAAACAGTTGAAGATACAGAGTGCTAGACTTGTAGAGGAAGCGTACAAACGGGACGAAGAATAATATGTGTTTAGATAAAAGTTTATAGCATGTTACATTTAGTTTACTTTTAGGTTTATTGGTTAGCTCAATAACTTGTTAATATATTTACTAAAATAAACACATTTAAATGCACATATGCAAATTACATTTCTTTTATATTTATATAAAATGTCAAAAATTCAATAAAAATTACTTCAAATAGTTTATTTGTAATTTATTTTTCCTAAAGCTAAAGTACCAAAAGACTTATAAATTATAATAGTAGTCCCGAACAGCAAAAACACTGAACAAAATAAAACATTAATTGAAAGAAATATAAGTTTTTGTTATCTTATTGTTGTTCAATTATTTAAAATCCATCCAGCGGACGAAAATGTTCAAGAGCCGCTCAAGAAACTCTTTTATTTTTTGTGGATTTATGTTCGATCTCAAAGATCAAACAATGTGTGATCCAAAGATTAAGGAATGCCCACTCTTACCAGCAAAAAATAGGTGTCCAATGTGCTGTGTTTGGATCTCTATCCGATCACCTTAAATTTGTAGTTGAAGTGAAAATAAATGTTAAACGGCTATTAACATACAAAGAAAAAATTTTAAATATATTTATTAACATATATTCGCTTTAGTTAAAGTACTAGGATATTTTTGCCACGCCCAAGACGACCGCAAATATCAAAAAAAAATTGGGTCTTTTACATTTTTATAGTTTGAGCTACCAAATGACGACTTGTAATTGTAACTTACAAGTGTATCTGATGAAAACTCTTTTAATTGCTTGTAATGCCATATACCCGCCCCCGTAATTAGAGAAATGAAACCAGTCTAGGAACATTTGAAAGCTATTGTCTGCAAGTATTATTTACTACTTGTCTTATATTGGTAGCAACCACACTTGATCTTGACACTTTGTCTGCCTATGGTATATACCAACATGTATACCAAATTTGGTTCCTCTAGCTCTAAAACTGTGGAAAAAACTGCGTTCATACAGGCAGACAGACGGACAGACTGAAAGACAGACGGACGGACATTTTACAAACCCAATATACTCTTCTTTTTTCTTCCAAAAAAATTAAAAAACGAGTATAATAAACGAGTTTTGTGTTTTGTTTTTACTAAGAAAAAGGATTCTAAGCAATCCATGAAATTACTTTCAGCTTTATCATTAATTGTAACAGTATCGCAGCCATAATTCTCAAACTCATACAGAACTCATACAAACTGATACGAACATAACTTACCAAAAGATACTTAATTACAAATATACTAACAATGCCGTGCTTTACGCGTGAAAAGAGCCTTGTATTCCGATCTCGACGGGATACAACAAATGATAGGGATGTGGTGGAGCCCAAGGCAGTTCGTCCACGTGCCATGAGATACCATGGACTTTTGGGCATATCTCTTGCGGGTCAGCATCTGATAGTTGACGAAAATTGGACACCCAACTCGCTGACTGAACAATTTACCTTTTTATCCGATTTGCTGAGTAAGGCATACCAATATTTCTATTATATCAAGCGATCCTAAGCGCAAGGTCTTCCTCAGGCCGTCGCGTTATTTACAAGCGCCATGAAACTGAGGCCAATCATAAACGTCTCCTTGGAGAGCGTAAACGATTAAAGCTAATGTGCACCGATGGTCGCATCAAGCTTCAGAAGATCTCTACCGGAAACAACGCGCACAAGATACGCAACTTTTTGAGCAACCACAAGGGCATGCAGCGTCTATATCAGAAGATGCCCATACATTTGGTTGTGGATAATATCAACCAGCGAACGTTTGTACTGCGCAAGGAGCGAGATCGTCTGGAGTTTCTCTTAAGTCAGCGAAAACGTAAATACAAAAATTTGCTGGTTAGTGTTATTACTTTGGGCTAAGTGTTTGATACTCGTGCTATTATTATACTCTATTTACAGTTGGATTGCTCAGAGGTGGAAAATCTGATTAGGTATGAGAATGAATTTGTGCTAGATGAGGAGTTGAGATCGCGCGTGTTGCTTAAGAAAATTGAAAACTCAAATGTGCGCCTGAAGGCGATTAGGACTATTAATACAACATATAAGAAAATGGTGCAAGTGCTGTTGCAGGATGAAATATTTTATGAACCTATTCTCAGATCTCTCGATGAAGATATGGTGGATCAATCGAATTTCATAAAACATGTACTCTATTTGGGCATGCCGGCCATAGCCAAATTTAAGGAGCTCAACCAAGAGTATCGACATCTGGAGGATAAGTCGCGCAAAAGTCTTCAGGCTAAGATACAATTCTTAGCCTCGTTGGAAAAACCGACCACTCAGAGGGGTCCACCACCTGTGAAAGATGTACGGGAAACTATAGCCGAAGGTGTCAAGCGTTATGTTCGCGATACGCGGAGCATGACAAAACTTAAGAAAGAGCTGTCGACAGTTGAAACCACAATCAAGGAATTAAAATTGTTGTCACTTTGCTCGCAGGCTAAGGAGATCTATCCTCGGTAAGTCCTGCCAAACACATGACAAACTTCATCTAAATGCCTGTCTCCAGCATTAAGACTCAGATTGATAACAATGAATTGCTGCATCGCAAGATCGAGAGTGATTTGCTTAATAATCGGATGCTCGAGAAAAAAATGAAATGCGCCACAGTGTTCCAACAAGTTATAGTTAACAACCTTTCTGAGGAGGAAATTAAGTAAGAGGCAGCTTAAAAAATTGAGTTTGCTTTTATGATACTTGTAACATTATTACCCAACAGTCGTTTTGAGCGCATTAGTGACTTAAAACTTATGTTGAAACAAGACGGGGATTTTGAGGAAGAGACGATGGATCATATAAAAAATCGTGCTGATCTCTATGTTATGATGCGGTAAGCAATCGATACTAAATTTATTGAAATACCTGTACTACATGTGCAAGTCCTAGGCTTTAATCGGCTTATTACATATTCTACGTTCTTATCTTATGTATTATTAATCTTATTTTTGGTCCTTATTACTTAATTTATAAATTTTAAATGTAATATTTATACAGTGTAAGCCTTTGGAATCTTCTTGATATTCTGCGTCATGTAGGATATGAGCCCAGAATGCATCGCTATAACTATTCAAGCTCGTATTTAATATTGCCCCTTCTAAAGTTCGAGCTGCTTAATATGTATGCTGCACCACCAAGTATTTTCGAGGAGAACAGTTGAGTTAAGCGGTTTTACACAAATGAATTTCTTTTCATTCAATATTTTTCATAGTTGATAAAGTTATGCATGTACTCAAGCGTAAGGTATACAAGTTGATGAAGGCTTTCAAGGCGACAACGAAAACGCAGATTGAATATAGTAGAGAACACTATCATGACAAATTATTGGCCACTTTAGATGCGAATGAAATCATCGGAGATGCCCAGGAGCAGATGGTGTTTGAAGGAGATCTACTGCAGGATAAGACCATGGCCAATATACCGACCCGAAAACAGTTGAAGATTCAGAGTGCTAGACTTGTAGAGGAAGCGTCCAAAAGGGACGAAGAATAATATGTATTTAGATAAAATTGTATGAAGCTTAGTTAGTTAGTTAGTTTCTTGAGATATGTGTTATTCAGTTTATCTGTAGGTAATCTACAAATTACTGTGGACGGCAGTCCACGCTAGGGACGAAGCAGCACGTAAAATAAACACGTATTGTGGAGATCTCAACCCTTTGTCTGACTACGGCTTATGACAACATTTAAGCTAAATTTGGATGCTTTATCTTAAAAAATCTGGAAAAAATTCTATTGATTTAGCAAAATCCACTAGTACAGCAGGACTTACCCATTAAAAATGGGTAAAAATAGGAACGATCGGTTGAAAAATAAGTTTTTGTATAAACAACTTTCTTGTTTTTCAAAATAACTCGACCAAACTCACTAAGGGTACATTTTTTTTTTATTTCTTTTTTTTCAGTATTTTAAATCAATTTCATACTTCATTATTTGTTTTTTTTTTTTGCTCTAGCTCTATTTTGCGCAGCTGAAATTCGTTATCCATTTTTCTTTCTTCAATTTTTATTTTTCTTGCCCTCCATATCAAGCCTTTGCGCTTCAAACCTCTGGCTCTCCACTTTCTCTGACTCCAATTTAAGACGGTTTTCTTCAATTTTAAGTTGACCTTCCCGCAACATCATCCTCAGAGCCTCACCTTCATTCAGCATAGATAAGCTGTTTTTTGTTGATTGCGCCTAACTTTTTGCGCAAAGTTACCTTTCCCAAACAATCCAGCTCCTTCATGTGCACCAGATAAATCCTCATGTTCTACTTTGCTGGAGTTGAAGGAATCTCCAACATCAGATAATGACGCATTGCTGTCGTTGCTAGGCTCAAGACAATTGCCGACCTCGGCTGTCTGCATCACATATGCTGTGACATTGACGCTCTGACCGAAAATGTCAGCCAGCTGGTCATATTTTGTACACATTCTCTATGGTTCTCTCCGCATCGTCGTCCTCAATGCCAGCACCTGTCGAATTTCGCCAATCATTTGCTCCCCTGGATTTGGTGCCAAGATGGCTTACCTTACCTTTGCACATGGTCCATGAGGCATCAATTTTAGTTTCCTCGCACATTTTTTTTGTAAAAAATCTGCGCCGTTGGTTTCTATAAAGTAAAATTGTAAAATAAAGCCAACATTCATACATGATATTTAAAGCTTTACGCAATGAGTACCTTAAAGTGTGGTTATGCTCCTGCAAAAATAAAAAACATTTTTGAAACGTCGTCCACTTCTCCACTTCTTCTGCTTGATCAGACACTAAAATATAAATAATTGGATCAAGTTGCACTGTATTGATTATGATATTCAATAAACCTTAAGTACTTTAATTTACTTGTTCAACTTTTGTCTCTCCGTATGAACACACAGATCTCGGAGACTATAAGAGCTAGAGACACCAAACTTGGCAGGCAGGTTCCTGTATATCGTACACAGATCAAGTTTATTTCAAATTTCGGATGCATCCCCCCGCACCCCCACAATTCGCAAAAAACCCAAAGCCACAATATTAAAGATAAAGCTTTGATTTTTGGTACACATATATGTTGTATCAATTTTGATCAGCTGTGTAAATTTCAACACGATCGGAAAAATAGCACCAAAGTTATGGAAGAATCTATTACCCCCGTCTCAGATGGCAGAAACAACAGTTTGACATGCACTTTACAAGTTAAGCGCACTACTTGCTTGTGTTGCCGCTGAACTGCTTGAAATGCAAGTTGGGAGCAGGGAGTCTCGTAGTCGGGCATACTCGACTAGAGTATTCTTACTTGTTCACTTTAGATTTGACACTTCGTTACTAAATTTCCAAAAAAAATCCCTAATAAAAGGTTGCTACTTTGCCAGTGTGAGTTACAAAGTTATGTTTGTTGTTGAACACTGAAATCTAAATAGGTCTGAGGTTAAAGTACATTTTTTTATTGAGCAAATCAAAAAAAGTACGCAATACGCTACTACTCAACTTCACACACACTATCCACATATGTTGACCAAATTTTTATCAAAATCGGATCACTATATCTTATAGCTTCCATAGGAACGATAGGTTGAAAAATAAGTTTTATTATGCAAAACTTTTCTGCAAGGGTATATATCTTCGGCACGCCGAATATAACATTTCTTTCTTGTTTCTTTTTTGAGTTTGCCGAACCCTGCTTCTTTTGTTTGTAAATTCTTTGGTTTAAAAAGAAAATAAGCTTTCTTCACCCAAGCATAATAAATATATAAACAAATCTGGCCACAAATTAATATAGTAGCCTATGTAATACTTCTCAACTTGATTAGCATATTTAAGGGCAACGAATTCATTCACTTAGTACACAATACACAATACACCATACAATTGTTAACTATAAAAAAATAACTAATAATAAATAAATAAATAAAACTTAAAACAAAAACAAATCAATAAATAAAAAATAAAAATTACAATGCCGTGCTTCACACGTGAAAAGAGTCTATCATTCCGCCCTCGGCGAGATAAAACCAATGATCGAGATGCAATGGCACCCAGGCCAGTTCATCCTCGTGCCATGAAATACCATGGTCTTCTTGGTATGTCTCTTGTGAGACAACATATGATAGTTGACGAGAGGTGGACACCCGATTCGTTGGCTGCCCAATATGTAGGATTCACAGATTTGCTGAGTAAGTAGTTGATTCATAGTATGTATATATTTGGTGCTATTGGTTATACTACCGACTCTGTATCGGCATCTCATCTCATCATATATATATACAATTATCTATATACCAATCTTTCTTGTAGGTCATCGAGTGGTCTACAAGCGGCATGAGACGAAGGCCAATCGCCGAAAACTGTTGGTAGAGAATAAACGCTTAAAGTTGTAGTGTGCTGATGGTCGAACTAAGCTTCATAAGATCAAGACCGGTCATAATGCGCACAAGATACGGAACTTCTTGATCAACCACAGGGATATGCAACGTCTTTACCAAAAGATGCCCATACATTTGGTTGTGGATAATATCAATCAGCGAACGTTTGTTCTGCGAAAGGAACGAGATCGTCTGGAATTTCTCTTGGGTCAGCGAAAACATGAATTAAGAAAACTGCTGGTTAGTAAAAAGTCAGGAATTTACTGATTGATACTTATCATAAATTTACATTTTAAGCTGGATAAAGGCGAGCTGGAAAATCACATTAGCTATGCGAATGAGTTTGTGCTAGAGGAGGAACTTAAATCCCGTATTCTGCTCAAAAAAATTGAAAACTCAAATGTGCGCCTGAAGGCGATTAGGACAATTAATATTACATACAAGAAAATGGTGCAAGTGCTCTTGCAGGATGAAATATTTTATGAACCAATACTTCGCTCACTCGATGACGATATGGAGGATCAGTCGAATTTTATTAAGCACATACTTTATTTGGGCACGCCGGCTATAGCCAAGTTTAAGGAGCTCAATCAGCAGTATCGAAATCTGGAAGAGAAGTCACGGAAAAGTCTTCATGCTAAGATAGAAATGCTGACCTCACTCTTGAATCCCGCCAAAAAGAAAATCAATTTAAAGGTGTCAGAGGGAATTTCTCCAAGCGCCGACCCCAAGCGTTATGTGCGTGAGACGAACAGCATGACGACGCTCAAGAATCAGTTAAGTTCCATCGAAGGGACGATCAAGACTTTAAAAATGGAAGCACTTTGCTCGCAGGCCAAGGAGATATATCCAAGGTGAGTCCTCAAATTCTTATGCTGACAATATTTGTCAAAGTCTCTGCCTGTAGATTGAAGTCTGGATGGGATAATAATATAAAGGTTCAACAATTACTGGAGCGCAAATCGCAGAATCATGAGATTCTCGAGATGAAAATTAAATACACCAATGTATTCCATGGCGTCTTAATTAACAATCTATCCGAGGAGGAAATTAAGTAAGCAGCTGTTGAAATTATAAATATACCCTTGCCCTTACCTTATAATTATGTCACGAAAAAATTATTGTTGACAAAATTTCATGAAAATCGTAATACTATATCTTATAGTTTTCAAAAGAATAATCGGTGGAAAAATTGATTTTATATATACAACTTTTCTGCAAGCGTATGTATCTTTGGCACGTCGAAGATAACTTTTCCTTCCTCTTTTGATTTACTTTTAACATAAACGCCCATAAGTCGTCTTGAGCGCGTTTCAGACTTAAGGAAAACGTTGGAAGTAGAAAACCAATTTGAGCAAGATACTTTTGCGCATATGAAGAATCGTGCCGATATTGTAGTTATGTTCCGGTAAGCCATAGATGTAATGTGTATATTGATTTTGAGAAACATTTTTATTTGCATTTGTCTGTTCTCTTTTCTGCTTAAATCTTGTCTACTTAATATTTAAACTATTTCCATTATATTATATATTTGTATTATATTTAATTCGTTTCTACTTTACTTTCTTTACTTTCACAGCATAAGTCTTTGGAATATTTTAGACATTTTGCGACATGTAGATCGTGTTTCCAAACAGTATCGCACTAACTATCCGAATTCGTACTTGAAGTTGCCACTACTTAAATTTGAAATGATGCATATGTTCGCTCCAGCCCCACATATATTCGAGGAAGACAGTTGAGTATAGCTTGCCTAAGTAAAACAACTTTTCATTGTTATTTTTTCATTCCTAGTTGAAAAACTTATGTTAATGCTCAAGCGTAAAGTATACAAGCTAATCAAGGGCTACAAAGCGAAAATGAAATCGGAAATTAAGGACAGTATAGAAAAGTATCATACCGATTACTTGGATAACATTATTACATTCGAATACGACAATGTACACGATCACCAGGCTGCTGTAATTCAGGAAGATCTGCTACAAGAGCAAAGGACCAATGCAAATATACCGAGTCGCAAACAAATTAAGGCCCTGAGTGCCAAAACTTTAGAGCAAGCTGTCAAAAATGAAGAACAATAATACTAGTACATTTTCCTATACATTAATACCATATTTACATCCGATTATATCCATAATAAATTACTTAATTAAACTCGATCACTTTGCATCAAAATAAATTCAATTCATATAAATTAAGGAGGAACTATTTAAAATTTTAAATAATTTTGATCTGCGTATGTTATTCAGAAGTCTACATGAAAAGTAGTCTCCGGTGATTCTATCTCTTTATATAGTAGGAGCCTTTTACCCATTTTTAATGGGTACAGAGACTAAAAACCAATGTTGTCTGAAATATCCGTCTCTCCGTATGAACGCAGCTTTTTTCCACAGTCCCGAAGCTAGACCAACCAAACTTAGTAAATTCTCGTATGTTGATATATGTACAATGTAATTTAAAGTCTACTTCCTTACGAAATTTGGCATATATTCGCATCTGATAAAATGATTAGATTTTTTGGCCACGACTGCAAATATTATTTGTATAGTTTGTGACGCTCCATACGGCGCACAGAGGCCCGATTTCCAAAACACGTTACAAAAACTAACTCTTGAACCGTTATTGATATCAATTTGAAATTTTTACTGAATATTCCTGTTTCTTCAAAGAAATTTTGGAAAGTAAAATTAGAGTAGGTGTGCCACAGGAGTTAGTTACAGTTACACAGTTAGTTAATTGTCAAACGCAAAATATGTGGATTTTAATCTCATAATGACAAAAAAAAATTTTTAAATGAAACATTGCTCTTCAATTTTTAGTCTACATTTTTAAAAATTTTGAAATTTCTTAAAAAAATGTTAAAAGAAAAAATATTTAGGTAAATAAGTGTGCTTGACCGTTAATTTACCGCTTTTTCTGTGCCACGTCTACTTTTGTTTTCCTTTCCAAAATTTCTTTAAAGTATTGAGAACATATATTTAAAGTTTCAACACGATATCTTACCTAGTTCAAAAGTTGCAGAACTTGTATATTCATTAAAATAAGTAAAATCCAAAAAGAATACATCTTGTAAATGGCTGGTATGCAATACACCGTAAGTTTCTTTATTAAAACCAATTAAAATCTCGGAGGGGCAAATTGTGGCAATGGATTTTTTGCACCCTTGCAGAGGGTATTATAATTTTTACACGAAATGTGTAACGCATTGAAGGAGACTTCCAAAAAAAAAACAAAATTTGTATATTCGTGATCAGGATCAACAGCCGAGTCATGTCCGTCTGTCCGTTTGTTTATATGCGTTTTTCAAGACTTGGTTTTAGGTATATCTTGGTGAAACTTGGTACAGATGCTTCGTCTTCTTGCAGGTAGTATCTATAGTTGAATTGGCCAGATTCGACCACTATATCTTATAGCTGCCATAGGAACGATCGGTTAAAAAATAAGTGTTTGTGTGAAAAACCTTTTTTGTTTTTCAAGATAACTCATCTAAGCTCACTAAACCTAAATTTAAAGACAGATAATACATGAAGACAAAATTTCATTGAAATCGGACTAATATATCTTATAGCTGCCATAGGAACGATCGGTTGAAAATTAGTTTCTGTATAAAATACTTTTGTGCTTTCCAATACAACTCGACCATACTCACTATGTCTAAATAATAGCACGTTCTACACATGTTGACAAAATTTCACCGAAATCTGACTTCTAAATCCTATCGCTGCCATAGGAACGCTCGGTTGAAAATAATTTTCTGTATGAGAAACTTTTGTGTTTTTCAAAATTTCTAGACCAACCTCACTATATCTAAATTTAAGCACGTTACACACATGTTGATCAAATTTTATCAAAATCGGATCACTCTATTTTATAGCTTCCTATTCGTTGAAAAATAAGTTTTCTTGTCTACAAGGTTATATATCTTCGGCACGCTGAATATAACATTTCTTTCTTGTTTTATATCTTATATATATCTTCGGCACGCGGAATATAACATTTCTTTCTTGTTTTATATCTTCTTGAATATATACTTCCTAGTTTTTTTTCTTAAAAGTGAACCCAAAGTTAAAAAAAAGTACCCAAAATTATAGAGAATTATAATTATAGAATTATAAAAAAGTTTTATTTTCTTTGAATTTAATTTCTCTTGACACTTTGTCTGACTATGGCTATGTCTATATAAGCTATATATATCAACATATACACCAAGTTTTGTTGCTCTAGCTTCAAAACTACGGAAAAAACTGCGTTCATACAGATGGACGGACAGACGGACGGACAGGCGGACGTTTCACAAACCCAATATACTCTTTTTTTCAAAAAAATTAAGAAACAAGTAATAATGCTCTAGTCGAGTGTGCCTGACTACGAGACTCGCTGCTCCCAACTTGAACTTCAAGCAGTTCAGCGGCAACGCAAGCAAGCAACGCACTTAGCTTGGGGGGTAATAGATTCTCCCATAACTTTGGTGTTGTTTCAATCGGATCGTAGTGAAACTTACTCATCTGATCAACATTGGTAAAATTTAAATGTGTACCGAAAATCAAAGCTATGTCTTTAAAATTGTGACGGTTGAAGTTTTTTTTTTCCGATTTGACCTGAATCGATTGGAAAAAAGGGAGTTATAAAGTACTACACATGTATGTATCAGGCAGAAGGTAGCATTTCCGACTAAATAAATTATATATATTGTTGATCAGCATCAGCAGCCGATGCGATCCGTCTGTCTGTCCGTCTGTTTGTCTGTCTGTATGAAAACACAGATCTCGGAGATTATAAGAGCTAGAGACACCAAACTTGGCATGCAGGTTCCTTTATACCATACGCAGAATCAGTTTATTTAAAATTTCGGATGAGCCCCCCGCATCCCCACAAAGCTTTGATTTTTGATACACATATGTGTTTTATCAATGTTGATCAGCTGCGTAAATTTCCGATCGAATAAATAACACAAAAGTTATGGATGAATCTATTACCCCCGCCTCAGCAGGCAGAAACAGGCCTGCTTGTGTTGCCGCTGAACTGCTTGAAATGCAAGTTGGGAGGAGGGAGTCTCGAAGACGCGCACACTCGACTATAGCATTCTTACATGCTTAAATTAGACGATTATATGTTATGGCTGCCATAGAAACAATATGTTGAAAATTAAATTTCTTATTCAAAATTTTTCTGAAAGGGTATATATCATCGGCACGCCAAAGATAATTTTTCTTTAATGTTTTTTTTTTTTTTTTATTTAAAAACAAACTTTTAAAAACAGGGCTTATACTTGTTTTTATTAAGAAAAGGATTCTAAGCAATCCATGCTTTATCATTAATTTCAACAGCAACACAATCATAATACTCATTCAAAATATACAAAGAAACTCATACATTCTGATACAAACCCATACAAACTCATACAAAACTCATACAAACTAATACACACAAAAAGATACTTAATTACAAATATACTAACAATGCCGTGCTTTACGCGTGAAAAGAGCCTTGTATTCCGATCTCGACGGGATACAACAAATGATAGGGATGTGATGGAGCCCAAGGCAGTTCGTCCACGTGCCATGAGATACCATGGACTTTTGGGCATATCTCTTGCGGGTCAGCATCTGATAGTTGACGAAAATTGGACACCCAACTCGCTGACTGAACAATATACCTTTTTATCCGATTTGCTGAGTAAGGCTTACCAATATTTCTATTATATCAAGCGATCCTAAGCGCAAGGTCTTCCTCAGGCCGTCGCGTTATTTACAAGCGCCATGAAACTGAGGCCAATCATAAACGTCTCCTTGGAGAGCGTAAACGATTAAAGCTAATGTGCACCGATGGTCGCATCAAGCTTCAGAAGATCTCTACCGGAAACAACGCGCACAAGATACGCAACTTTTTGAGCAACCACAAGGGCATGCAGCGTCTATATCAGAAGATGCCCATACATTTGGTTGTGGATAATATCAACCAGCGAACGTTTGTACTGCGCAAGGAGCGAGATCGTCTGGAGTTTCTCTTAAGTCAGCGAAAACGTGAATACAAAAATTTGCTGGTTAGTGTTATTACCTTGGGGTAAGTGTTTGATACTCGTGCTATTATTATACTCTATTTACAGTTGGATTGCTCAGAGGTGGAAAATCTGATTAGGTATGAGAATGAATTTGTGCTAGATGAGGAGTTGAGATCGCGCGTGTTGCTTAAGAAAATTGAAAACTCAAATGTGCGCCTGAAGGCGATTAGGACTATTAATACAACATATAAGAAAATGGTGCAAGTGCTGTTGCAGGATGAAATATTTTATGAACCTATTCTCAGATCTCTCGATGAAGATATGGTAGATCAATCGAATTTCATAAAACATGTACTCTATTTGGGCATGCCGGCCATAGCCAAATTTAAGGAGCTCAACCAAGAGTATCGACATCTGGAGGATAAGTCGCGCAAAAGTCTTCAGGCTAAGATACAATTCTTAGCCTCGTTGGAAAAACCGACCACTCAGAGGGGTCCACCACCTGTGAAAGATGTACGGGAAACTATAGCCGAAGGTGTCAAGCGTTATGTTCGCGATACGCGGAGCATGACAAAACTTAAGAAAGAGCTGTCGACAGTTGAAACCACAATCAAGGAGTTAAAATTGTTGTCACTTTGCTCGCAGGCCAAGGAGATCTTTCCTCGGTAAGCTTTTTTTAAATCACAGACAGACAAACTAGATATAAATCATCGTTTGCAGCGTTAAGAGTCAAGTGGATAATAATGAATTGCTGCATCGTAAAATTGAAAAAGAGTTGCAGGCTATTAAGATGCTCGGAAACAAAATGAAATGTGCCACTTTGTTTCAGGAAGTTTTGGTCAACAATCTTTCCGAGGAGGAAATTAAGTAAGCCATATTAAAAATGAATTTTGTATATCCTTGCAGAAGTCATTTTTATTTTCTCACAAAATGTGAGAGTGAAGGAGACGACTCTGATACAAAAAAAATATATATAGGCTTCAACAGTATCAATACCAGATCCACGAAAATTTGGCATAGATCTACTTTATACACAGTAAAAAATAATGTTAACAAGTACGAACGTAGCAGTCGGATTCAACCGACTGCGATAGATCTTAACACTTTGTCTGCCTATGGTAGATATCTACATGTATACCAAGTTTGGTTGCTCTAGTTTCAAAACTGTGGAAGAAAACTGAGTTCATACAGATAGACAGACGGACATTTTACAAACCAAATATACTCTTTTTTTTCAAAAAAGGTAAAAAAAAGAGTCGTAGAAAGTAAAGCCATTATGGTTTTGATTGGAGTGAAAAAATATTAAATTTTCATGTATGATTTTTGGTTTAAAATTTTAGGCAAAATGGGAGAGAAAAAAAAACAACGTTGCAGTCGGATGCACTCGACTTCGATATACTCCTATTTTCGCCTCCTTGCGGAGTCAGAAGTGGGCTTAGCAGTTGTATATTTGGTAAAATCTTTCACGTTTGACCGTCAAGATCTTGACACTTTGTCTGCCTATGGTATATACCAACATGTATACCAAGTTTGATTGCTGTAGCTTCAAAACTGTGGAAAAAACCTATGTTCATACGGACAGACGGACGGACAGACTAACGTACGGACGGACAGACTGACATTTCACAAACCCAATCTACTCTCTTTTTTTTTTTTTTTAAATGTAAAAAAAAGAGTATAAAAAACCTGAATTATCTACCCTTAGCCGTCCTTTGGGTTTGAAATGTAAGTAAACCAAAATTGGAGCAAAGAAATATTACTTTCTCAGTTATGGTTTTTGGTTTAAAAATTAAAACCAAAATGGGAATGAAAAAATATTCCATCAGTTTCTATAGTTTTGGTGAGTAAATATCTATTTCTCTCGCATTTCTGGCTTAAAGACGAAACCAGATTGTCATGGCATAGCTTAGTTATAAGTAGCTCCCAAAACCCAAGGCTCCGGGCTCAAGTCCCAGTCCTGATGACATGAACATTGTAAATTAATAATTACTTGTTTTCAATGTAACATAGCTGATGCAATTGATGAGTGTGTGTTGATGATAAGCATTTGAAAAATAAAACTTGTGTACTTGTGAAAGAGAGATATTGCGTCTCACTCACTTTTTCGGACCTCTCTGTTTTGCTCCCTCTCTCATTTTCACTCCTTGACTGGCTTAAACAAAAAACTCTATCTTCCACAGTTTTACAGCTAGAGTAACCAAATTTGACACAAGGGCTATTAATTTCTACCTTGATTGATCTAACTAAAAAAAAGATTGGCCACGCCCACCCCCGCCCCCACAAATGAGCAAAATCTGTATCTCCCACACCCCTTTAGCTAGAATCACCAAACTTTGAAGGTTGAATTCTGTTGCCCTATTAAATAGATTGGAAAAAAATATATTTGTGACACGCCAACGCCCACCCTTGCAATCAAGCAATTTTTGTTTCTCCCAACCAAACTTTAATTTATGGCAAAACTTGAAAGATTTGACTGACTTCGCAAAAAGGCGGAAAAAAGAATATATCGCAGTCGGGTGTATCCGAATGCAACGTTCTTACTTGTTTTCATTATTTTTTAGACGTTGTAATATATACATTTCAAAATGGATTTAAACTTAATCTATTAGTTTTTACTGTGTATAAATTGGTCAAATTTGATTGTAGCTGAACAATCGGCCGAAAATTACGTTTTTTAATAAAATAGTTTTCTGCAAGGGTATACATGTATCTTCGGCACGCCAATGATAGTTCTCTTAACTATTTTTTAATTAATATGTAAAAATTACATACAACAGTCGCTATGAGCGCATTAGCGACTTAAAACTGACGTTGAAAGATGAAAAGAATTTCGAAAAGGACAATTTGGCGCATCTGAAAAATCGCGCCGATGCTTATGTGATGATGCGGTAAGTATTGGATACTAAATTCATTGATATATGTATGTGCCTATTATATACTGCATTTTCATTTTATTTACTTTTAATCTTTTATATTATTCCATTTTTGGATCTTATAATTTAATTTATATTTTTATCTAATATTTATATCTCAGTCTAAGCCTTTGGAATCTTGTTGACATTCTGCGTCATGTAGGATATGAACCCAGAATGCATCGTTATAACTATTCAAGCTCGTATTTAATATTGCCCCTTCTAAAATTCGAGATGCTTAATATGCATGCTGCACCACCAAGTATTTTCGAGGAGGACAGTTGAGTTAAGCTATTTTACACAAATGATTTTTGTTTCATTCATTTTTTCTACACAGTTGAAAAAGTTATGCATGTACTCAAGCGTAATATATACAAGCTTATGAAAGGCTTCAAGAAGACAACGAAGACGGAGATTGAGCTTAGTAAAGAGCGCTATCATGACAAATTATTGGCCACTTTAGATATGAATGAAGTCATCGAAGATACCCAGGAACAGATGGCAGTTGAAGGGGATCTGCTGCACGATAAGACCATGGTCAATATACCGACCCGAAAACAGTTGAAAGCTCAGAGTGCTAGACTTGTGGAGGAAGCGTCCAAACGGGACGAAGAATAATTTACATTCTAGTCTAACAATTAACATAACATAATGTAATAACAGGTATAAGCTTACTAAAATATACACTATACATTATTTATCTTGCTCGGCGTATTATTTGAAAGAATAATGGCCAATTTCTATCATAAATGTAACAAACCCAATTACAACATCCGAACAAAACAAAATGTATTACCAAATCAGGACAAAAATTGATATGGTATCCCATGAAATACTTTTCTGTTGAAGAGCAATGAATTTATTCACATAGTACACAATACACAACACACACTACACCAGACGATTGTTAAATATAAATAAATAACAAAGTAAAAAAAAAAAATAATAAATAATAAAATAAAATAAATATATACTTACAATGCCGTGCTTCACACGTGAAAAGAGTCTATCATTCCGCCCTCGGCGAGATAAAACCAATGATCGAGATGCAATGGCACCCAGGCCAGTTCATCCTCGTGCCATGAAATACCATGGTCTTCTTGGTATGTCTCTTGTGAGACAACATATGATAGTTGACGAGAGGTGGACACCCGATTCGTTGGCTGCCCAATATGTAGGATTCACAGATTTGCTGAGTAAGTAGTTGATTCATAGTATGTATATATTTGGTGCTATTGGTTATACTACCGACTCTGTATCGGCATCTCATCTCATCATATATATATATATATATATATATATATATATATACAATTATCTATATACCAATCTTTCTTGTAGGTCATCGAGTGGTCTACAAGCGGCATGAGACGAAGGCCAATCGCCGAAAACTGTTGGTAGAGAATAAACGCTTAAAGTTACAGTGTGCTGATGGTCGAACTAAGCTACATAAGATCAAGACCGGTCATAATGCGCACAAGATACGGAACTTCTTGATCAACCACAGGGATATGCAACGTCTTTACCCGAAGATGCCCATACATTTGGTTGTGGATAATATCAATCAGCGAACGTTTGTTCTGCGAAAGGAACGAGATCGTCTGGAATTTCTCTTGGGTCAGCGAAAACATGAATTAAGAGAACTGCTGGTTAGTAAAAAGTCAGGAATTTACCGATTGATACTTATCATAAATTTACATTTTAAGCTGGATAAAGGCGAGCTGGAAAATCACATTAGCTATGCGAATGAGTTTGTGCTAGAGGAGGAACTTAAATCCCGTATTCTGCTCAAAAAAATTGAAAACTCAAATGTGCGCCTGAAGGCGATTAGGACAATTAATATTACATACAAGAAAATGGTGCAAGTGCTCTTGCAGGAGAAATATTTTATGAACCAATACTTCGCTCACTCGATGACGATATGGAGGATCAGTCGAATTTTATTAAGCACATACTTTATTTGGGCACGCCGGCTATAGCCAAGTTTAAGGAGCTCAATCAGCAGTATCGAAATCTGGAAGAGAAGTCACGGAAAAGTCTTCATGCTAAGATAGAAATGCTGACCTCACTCTTGAATCCCGCCAAAAAGAAAATCAATTTAAAGGTGTCAGAGGGAATTTCTCCAAGCGCCGACCCCAAGCGTTATGTGCGTGAGACGAACAGCATGACGACGCTCAAGAATCAGTTAAGTTCCATCGAAGGGACGATCAAGACTTTAAAAATGGAAGCACTTTGCTCGCAGGCCAAGGAGATATATCCAAGGTGAGTCCTCAAATTCTTATGCTGACAATATTTGTCAAAGTCTCTGCCTGTAGATTGAAGTCTGGATGGGATAATAATATAAAGGTTCAACAATTACTGGAGCTCAAATCGCAGAATCATGAGATTCTCGAGGTGAAAATGAAATTCACCAATGTTTTCCATGGCGTCTTAGTTAACAATCTATCCGAGGAGGAAATTAAGTAAGCAGCTGTTGAAATTATAAATATACCCTTGCAGAGTGTATTACAATTATGTCACGAAAAAATTATTGTTGACAAAATTTCATCAAAATCGTAATACTATATCTTATAGTTTTCAAAAGAATAATCGGTGGAAAAATTGATTTTATATATACAACTTTTCTGCAAGCGTATGTATCTTTGGCACGCCGAAGATAACTTTTCCTTCCTCTTTTGATTTACTTTTAACATAAACGCCCGTAAGTCGTCTTGAGCGCGTTTCAGACTTAAGGAAAACGTTGGAAGTAGAAAACCAATTTGAGCAAGATGCTTTTGCGCATATGAAGAATCGTGCCGATATTGTAGTTATGTTCCGGTAAGCCATAGATGTAATGTGTATATTGATTTTGAGAAACATTTTTATTTGCATTTGTCTGTTCTCTTTTCTGCTTAAATCTTGTCTACTTAATATTTAAACTATTTCCATTATATTATATATTTGTATTATATTTAATTCGTTTCTACTTTACTTTCTTTACTTTCACAGCATAAGTCTTTGGAATATTTTAGACATTTTGCGACATGTAGATCGTGTTTCCAAACAGTATCGCACTAACTATCCGAATTCGTACTTGAAGTTGCCACTACTTAAATTTGAAATGATGCATATGTTCGCTCCAGCCCCACATATATTCGAGGAAGACAGTTGAGTATAGCTTGCCTAAGTAAAACAACCGTTCATTGTTAATTATTCATTCCTAGTTGAAAAACTTATGTTAATGCTCAAGCGTAAAGTATACAAGCTAATCAAGGGCTACAAAGCGAAAATGAAATCGGAAATTAAGGACAGTATAGAAAAGTATCATACCGATTACTTGGATAACATTATTACATTCGAATACGACAATGTACACGATCACCAGGCTGCTGTAATTCAGGAAGATCTGCTACAAGAGCAAAGGACCAATGCAAATATACCGAGTCGCAAACAAATTAAGGCCCTGAGTGCCAAAACTTTAGAGCAAGCTGTCAAAAATGAAGAACAATAATACTAGTACATTTTCCTATACATTAATACCATATTTACATCCGATTATATCCATAATAAATTACTTAATTAAACTCGATCACTTTGTATCAAAATAAATTCAATTCATATAAATTAAGGAGGAACTATTTAAAATTTTAAATAATTTTGATCTGCGTATGTTATTCAGAAGTCTACATGAAAAGTAGTCTCCGGTGATTCTATCTCTTTATATAGTAGGAGCCTTTTACCCATTTTTAATGGGTACAGAGACTAAAAACCAATGTTGTCTGAAATATCCGTCTCTCCGTATGAACGCAGCTTTTTTCCACAGTCCCGAAGCTAGACCAACCAAACTTAGTAAATTCTCGTATGTTGATATATGTACAATGTAATTTAAAGTCTACTTCCTTACGAAATTTGGCATATATTCGCATCTGATAAAATGATTAGATTTTTTGGCCACGACTGCAAATATTATTTGTATAGTTTGTGACGCTCCATACGGCGCACAGAGGCCCGATTTCCAAAACACGTTACAAAAACTAACTCTTGAACCGTTATTGATATCAATTTGAAATTTTTACTGAATATTCCTGTTTCTTCAAAGAAATTTTGGAAAGTAAAATTAGAGTAGGTGTGCCACAGGAGTTAGTTACAGTTACACAGTTAGTTAATTGTCAAACGCAAAATATGTGGATTTTAATCTCATAATGACAAAAACTATTTTTTAAATGAAACATTGCTCTTCAATTTTTAGTCTACATTTTTAAAAATTTTGAAATTTCTTAAAAAAATGTTAAAAGAAAAAATATTTAGGTAAATAAGTGTGCTTGACCGTTAATTTACCGCTTTTTCTGTGCCACGTCTACTTTTGTTTTCCTTTCCAAAATTTCTTTAAAGTATTGAGAACATATATTTAAAGTTTCAACACGATATCTTACCTAGTTCAAAAGTTGCAGAACTTGTATATTCATTAAAATAAGTAAAATCCAAAAAGAATACATCTTGTAAATGGCTGGTATGCAATACACCGTAAGTTACTTTATTAAAACCAATTAAAATCTCGGAGGGGCAAATTGTGGCAATGGATTTTTTGCACCCTTGCAGAGGGTATTATAATTTTTACACGAAATGTGTAACGCATTGAAGGAGACTTCAAAAAAAAAACAAAATTTGTATATTCGTGATCAGGATCAACAGCCGAGTCATGTCCGTCTGTCCGTTTGTTTATATGCGTTTTTCAAGACTTGGTTTTAGGTATATCTTGGTGAAACTTGGTACAGATGCTTCGTCTTCTTGCAGGTAGTATCTATAGTTGAATTGGCCAGATTCGACCACTATATCTTATAGCTGCCATAGGAACGATCGGTTAAAAAATAAGTGTTTGTGTGAAAAACCTTTTTTGTTTTTCAAGATAACTCATCTAAGCTCACTAAACCTAAATTTAAAGACAGATAATACATGAAGACAAAATTTCATTGAAATCGGACTAATATATCTTATAGCTGCCATAGGAACGATCGGTTGAAAATTAGTTTCTGTATAAAATACTTTTGTGCTTTCCAATACAACTCGACCATACTCACTATGTCTAAATAATAGCACGTTCTACACATGTTGACAAAATTTCACCGAAATCTGACTTCTAAATCCTATCGCTGCCATAGGAACGATCGGATGAAAATAATTTTCTGTATGAGAAACTTTTGTGTTTTTCAAAATTTCTAGACCAAACTCACTATATCTAAATTTAAGCACGTTACACACATGTTGATCAAATTTTATCAAAATCGGATCACTCTATTTTATAGCTTCCTATTCGTTGAAAAATAAGTTTTCTTGTGCAAATCTTGTCTACAAGGTTATATATCTTCGGCACGCGGAATATAACATTTCTTTCTTGTTTTATATATTATATATATCTTCGGCACGCGGAATATAACATTTCTTTCTTGTTTTATATCTTCTTGAATATATACTTCCTAGTTTTTTTTCTTAAAAGTGAACCCAAAGTTAAAAAAAAGTACCCAAAATTATAGAGAATTATAATTATAGAATTATAAAAAAGTTTTATTTTCTTTGAATTTAATTTCTCTTGACACTTTGTCTGACTATGGCTATGTCTATATAAGCTATATATATCAACATATACACCAAGTTTGGTTGCTCTAGCTTCAAAACTGCGGAAAAAACTGCGTTCATACAGATGGACGGACAGACGGACGGACAGGCGGACGTTTCACAAACCCAATATACTCTTTTTTTCAAAAAAATTAAGAAACAAGTAATAATGCTCTAGTCGAGTGTGCCTGACTACGAGACTCGCTGCTCCCAACTTGAACTTCAAGCAGTTCAGCGGCAACGCAAGCAAGCAACGCACTTAGCTTGGGGGGTAATAGATTCTCCCATAACTTTGGTGTTGTTTCAATCGGATCGTAGTGAAACTTACTCATCTGATCAACATTGGTAAAATTTAAATGTGTACCGAAAATCAAAGCTATGTCTTTAAAATTGTGACGGTTGAAGTTTTTTTTTTTCGATTTGACCTGAATCGATTGGAAAAAAGGGAGTTATAAAGTACTACACATGTATGTATCAGGCAGAAGGTAGCATTTCCGACTAAATAAATTATATATATTGTTGATCAGCATCAGCAGCCGATGCGATCCGTCTGTCTGTCCGTCTGTTTGTCTGTCTGTATGAAAACACAGATCTCGGAGATTATAAGAGCTAGAGACACCAAACTTGGCATGCAGGTTCCTTTATACCATACGCAGAATCAGTTTATTTAAAATTTCGGATGAGCCCCCCGCATCCCCACAAAGCTTTGATTTTTGATACACATATGTGTTTTATCAATGTTGATCAGCTGCGTAAATTTCCGATCGAATAAATAACACAAAAGTTATGGATGAATCTATTACCCCCGCCTCAGCAGGCAGAAACAGGCCTGCTTGTGTTGCCGCTGAACTGCTTGAAATGCAAGTTGGGAGGAGGGAGTCTCGAAGACGCGCACACTCGACTATAGCATTCTTACATGCTTAAATTAGACGATTATATGTTATGGCTGCCATAGAAACAATATGTTGAAAATTAAATTTCTTATTCAAAATTTTTCTGAAAGGGTATATATCATCGGCACGCCAAAGATAATTTTTCTTTCATGTTTTTTTTATTTTTTTTATTTAAAAACAAACTTTTAAAAACAGGGCTTATACTTGTTTTTATTAAGAAAAGGATTCTAAGCAATCCATGCTTTATCATTAATTTCAACAGCAACACAATCATAATACTCATTCAAAATATACAAACAAACTCATACATTCTGATACAAACCCATACAAACTCATACAAAACTCATACAAACTAATACACACAAAAAGATACTTAATTACAAATATACTAACAATGCCGTGCTTTACGCGTGAAAAGAGCCTTGTATTCCGATCTCGACGGGATACAACAAATGATAGGGATGTGATGGAGCCCAAGGCAGTTCGTCCACGTGCCATGAGATACCATGGACTTTTGCGCATATCTCTTGCGGGTCAGCATCTGATAGTTGACGAAAATTGGACACCCAACTCGCTGACTGAACAATTTACCTTTTTATCCGATTTGCTGAGTAAGGCATACCAATATTTCTTTTATATCAAGCGATCCTAAGCGCAAGGTCTTCCTCAGGCCGTCGCGTTATTTACAAGCGCCATGAAACTGAGGCCAATCATAAACGTCTCCTTGGAGAGCGTTAACGATTAAAGCTAATGTGCACCGATGGTCGCATCAAGCTTCAGAAGATCTCTACCGGAAACAACGCGCACAAGATACGCAACTTTTTGAGCAACCACAAGGGCATGCAGCGTCTATATCAGAAGATGCCCATACATTTGGTTGTGGATAATATCAACCAGCGAACGTTTGTACTGCGCAAGGAGCGAGATCGTCTGGAGTTTCTCTTAAGTCAGCGAAAACGTGAATACAAAAATTTGCTGGTTAGTCTTATTACTTTGGGCTAAGTGTTTGATACTCGTGCTAGTATTATACTCTATTTACAGTTGGATTGCTCAGAGGTGGAAAATCTGATTAGGTATGAGAATGAATTTGTGCTAGATGAGGAGTTGAGATCGCGCGTGTTGCTTAAGAAAATTGAAAACTCAAATGTGCGCCTGAAGGCGATTAGGACTATTAATACAACATATAAGAAAATGGTGCAAGTGCTGTTGCAGGATGAAATATTTTATGAACCTATTCTCAGATCTCTCGATGAAGATATGGTGGATCAATCGAATTTCATAAAACATGTACTCTATTTGGGCATGCCGGCCATAGCCAAATTTAAGGAGCTCAACCAAGAGTATCGACATCTGGAGGATAAGTCGCGCAAAAGTCTTCAGGCTAAGATACAATTCTTAGCCTCGTTGGAAAAACCGACCACTCAGAGGGGTCCACCACCTGTGAAAGATGTACGGGAAACTATAGCCGAAGGTGTCAAGCGTTATGTTCGCGATACGCGGAGCATGACAAAACTTAAGAAAGAGCTGTCGACAGTTGAAACCACAATCAAGGAATTAAAATTGTTGTCACTTTGCTCGCAGGCCAAGGAGATCTTTCCTCGGTAAGCTTTTTTTAAATCACAGACAGACAAACTAGATATAAATCATCGTTTGCAGCGTTAAGAGTCAAGTGGATAATAATGAATTGCTGCATCGTAAAATTGAAAAAGAGTTGCAGGCTATTAAGATGCTCGGAAACAAAATGAAATGTACCACTTTGTTTCAGGAAGTTTTGGTCAACAATCTTTCCGAGGAGGAAATTAAGTAAGCCATATTAAAAATGAATTTTGTATATCCTTGCAGAAGTCATTTTTATTTTCTCACAAAATGTGAGAGTGAAGGAGACGACTCTGATACAAAAAAAATATATATAGGCTTCAACAGTATCAATACCAGATCCACGAAAATTTGGCATAGATCTACTTTATACACAGTAAAAAATAATGTTAACAAGTACGAACGTAGCAGTCGGATACAACCGACTGCGATAGATCTTAACACTTTGTCTGCCTATGGTAGATATCTACATGTATACCAAGTTTGGTTGCTCTAGTTTCAAAACTGTGGAAGAAAACTGAGTTCATACAGATAGACAGACGGACATTTTACAAACCAAATATGCTCTTTTTTTTCAAAAAAGGTAAAAAAAAGAGTCGTAGAAAGTAAAGCCATTATGGTTTTGATTGGAATGAAAAAATATTAAATTTTCATGTATGATTTTTGGTTTAAAATTTTAGGCAAAATGGGAGAGAAAAAAAAACAACGTTGCAGTCGGATGCACTCGACTTCGATATACTCCTATTTTCGCCTCCTTGCGGAGTCAGAAGTGGGCTTAGCAGTTGTATATTTGGTAAAATCTTTCACGTTTGACCGTCAAGATCTTGACACTTTGTCTGCCTATGGTATATACCAACATGTATACCAAGTTTGATTGCTGTAGCTTCAAAACTGTGGAAAAAACCTATGTTCATACGGACAGACGGACGGACAGACTAACGTACGGACGGACAGACTGACATTTCACAAACCCAATCTACTCTCTTTTTTTTTTTTTTTAAATGTAAAAAAAAGAGTATAAAAAACCTGAATTATCTACCCTTAGCCGTCCTTTGGGTTTGAAATGTAAGTAAACCAAAATTGGAGCAAAGAAATATTACTTTCTCAGTTATGGTTTTTGGTTTAAAAATTAAAACCAAAATGGGAATGAAAAAATATTCCATCAGTTTCTATAGTTTTGGTGAGTAAATATCTATTTCTCTCGCATTTCTGGCTTAAAGACGAAACCAGATTGTCATGGCATAGCTTAGTTATAAGTAGCTCCCAAAACCCAAGGCTCCGGGCTCAAGTCCCAGTCCTGATGACATGAACATTGTAAATTAATAATTACTTGTTTTCAATGTAACATAGCTGATGCAATTGATGAGTGTGTGTTGATGATAAGCATTTGAAAAATAAAACTTGTGTACTTGTGAAAGAGAGATATTGCGTCTCACTCACTTTTTCGGACCTCTCTGTTTTGCTCCCTCTCTCATTTTCACTCCTTGACTGGCTTAAACAAAAAACTCTATCTTCCACAGTTTTACAGCTAGAGTAACCAAATTTGACACAAGGGCTATTAATTTCTACCTTGATTGATCTAACTAAAAAAAAGATTGGCCACGCCCACCCCCGCCCCCACAAATGAGCAAAATCTGTATCTCCCACACCCCTTTAGCTAGAATCACCAAACTTTGAAGGTTGAATTCTGTTGCCCTATTAAATAGATTGGAAAAAAATATATTTGTGACACGCCAACGCCCACCCTTGCAATCAAGCAATTTTTGTTTCTCCCAACCAAACTTTAATTTATGGCAAAACTTGAAAGATTTGACTGACTTCGCAAAAAGGCGGAAAAAGGAATATATCGCAGTCGGGTGTATCTGACTGCAACGTTCTTACTTGTTTTCATTGTTTTTTAGTCGAGGTAAAATATATACATTTCAAAATGGATTTGAACTTAATCTATTAGTTTTTACTGTGTATAAATTGGTCAAATTTGATTGTAGCTGAACAATCGGCCGAAAATTACGTTTTTTAATAAAATAGTTTTCTGCAAGGGTATACATGTATCTTCGGCACGCCAATGATAGTTCTCTTAACTATTTTTTAATTAATATGTAAAAATTACATACAACAGTCGCTATGAGCGCATTAGCGACTTAAAACTGACGTTGAAAGATGAAAAGGATTTCGAAAAGGACAATTTGGCGCATCTGAAAAATCGCGCCGATGCTTATGTGATGATGCGGTAAGTATTGGATACTAAATTCATTGATATATGTATGTGCCTATTATATACTGCATTTCCATTTTATTTACTTTTAATCTTTTATATTATTCCATTTTTGGATCTTATAATTTAATTTATATTTTTATCTAATATTTATATCTCAGTCTAAGCCTTTGGAATCTTGTTGACATTCTGCGTCATGTAGGATATGAACCCAGAATGCATCGTTATAACTATTCAAGCTCGTATTTAATATTGCCCCTTCTAAAATTCGAGATGCTTAATATGCATGCTGCACCACCAAGTATTTTCGAGGAGGACAGTTGAGTTAAGCTATTTTACACAAATGATTTTTGTTTCATTCATTTTTTCTACACAGTTGAAAAAGTTATGCATGTACTCAAGCGTAATATATACAAGCTTATGAAAGGCTTCAAGAAGACAACGAAGACGGAGATTGAGCTTAGTAAAGAGCGCTATCATGACAAATTATTGGCCACTTTAGATATGAATGAAGTCATCGAAGATACCCAGGAACAGATGGCAGTTGAAGGGGATCTGCTGCACGATAAGACCATGGTCAATATACCGACCCGAAAACAGTTGAAAGCTCAGAGTGCTAGACTTGTGGAGGAAGCGTCCAAACGGGACGAAGAATAATTTACATTCATAATGTAATAACAGGTATAAGCTTACTAAAATATACACTATACACTATTTATCTTGCTCGGCGTATTATTTGAAAGAATAATGGCCAATTTCTATCATAAATGTAACAAACCCAATTACAACATCCGAACAAAACAAAATATATTACCAAATCAGGACAAAAATTGATATGGTAGCCCATGAAATACTTTTCTGTTGAAGAGCAATGAATTTATTCACATAGTACACAGTACACAACACACACTACACCAGACGATTGTTAAATATAAATAAATAACAAAGTAAAAAAAAAAAATAATAAATAATAAAATAAAATAAATATATACTTACAATGCCGTGCTTCACACGTGAAAAGAGTCTATCATTCCGCCCTCGGCGAGATAAAACCAATGATCGAGATGCAATGGCACCCAGGCCAGTTCATCCTCGTGCCATGAAATACCATGGTCTTCTTGGTATGTCTCTTGTGAGACAACATATGATAGTTGACGAGAGGTGGACACCCGATTCGTTGGCTGCCCAATATGTAGGATTCACAGATTTGCTGAGTAAGTAGTTGATTCATAGTATGTATATATTTGGTGCTATTGGTTATACTACCGACTCTGTATCGGCATCTCATCTCATCATATATATATATATATATATATATATATACAATTATCTATATACCAATCTTTCTTGTAGGTCATCGAGTGGTCTACAAGCGGCATGAGACGAAGGCCAATCGCCGAAAACTGTTGGTAGAGAATAAACGCTTAAAGTTACAGTGTGCTGATGGTCGAACTAAGCTACATAAGATCAAGACCGGTCATAATGCGCACAAGATACGGAACTTCTTGATCAACCACAGGGATATGCAACGTCTTTACCAGAAGATGCCCATACATTTGGTTGTGGATAATATCAATCAGCGAACGTTTGTTCTGCGAAAGGAACGAGATCGTCTGGAATTTCTCTTGGGTCAGCGAAAACATGAATTAAGAGAACTGCTGGTTAGTAAAAAGTCAGGAATTTACTGATTGATACTTATCATAAATTTACATTTTAAGCTGGATAAAGGCGAGCTGGAAAATCACATTAGCTATGCGAATGAGTTTGTGCTAGAGGAGGAACTTAAATCCCGTATTCTGCTCAAAAAAATTGAAAACTCAAATGTGCGCCTGAAGGCGATTAGGACAATTAATATTACATACAAGAAAATGGTGCAAGTGCTCTTGCAGGATGAAATATTTTATGAACCAATACTTCGCTCACTCGATGACGATATGGAGGATCAGTCGAATTTTATTAAGCATATACTTTATTTGGGCACGCCGGCTATAGCCAAGTTTAAGGAGCTCAATCAGCAGTATCGAAATCTGGAAGAGAAGTCACGGAAAAGTCTTCATGCTAAGATAGAAATGCTGACCTCACTCTTGAATCCCGCCAAAAAGAAAATCAATTTAAAGGTGTCAGAGGGAATTTCTCCAAGCGCCGACCCCAAGCGTTATGTGCGTGAGACGAACAGCATGACGACGCTCAAGAATCAGTTAAGTTCCATCGAAGGGACGATCAAGACTTTAAAAATGGAAGCACTTTGCTCGCAGGCCAAGGAGATATATCCAAGGTGAGTCCTCAAATTCTTATGCTGACAATATTTGTCAAAGTCTCTGCCTGTAGATTGAAGTCTGGATGGGATAATAATATAAAGGTTCAACAATTACTGGAGCTCAAATCGCAGAATCATGAGATTCTCGAGATGAAAATGAAATACACCAATGTATTCCATGGCGTCTTAATTAACAATCTATCCGAGGAGGAAATTAAGTAAGCAGCTGTTGAAATTATAAATATACCCTTGCAGAGTGTATTATAATTATGTCACGAAAAAATTATTGTTGACAAAATTTCATCAAAATCGTAATACTATATCTTATAGTTTTCAAAAGAATAATCGGTGGAAAAATTGATTTTATATATACAACTTTTCTGCAAGCGTATGTATCTTTGGCACGCCGATGATAACTTTTCCTTCCTCTTTTGATTTACTTTTAACATAAACGCCCGTAAGTCGTCTTGAGCGCGTTTCAGACTTAAGGAAAACGTTGGAAGTAGAAAACCAATTTGAGCAAGATACTTTTGCGCATATGAAGAATCGTGCCGATATTGTAGTTATGTTCCGGTAAGCCATAGATGTAATGTGTATATTGATTTTGAGAAACATTTTTATTTGCATTTGTCTGTTCTCTTTTCTGCTTAAATCTTGTCTACTTAATATTTAAACTATTTCCATTATATTATATATTTGTATTATATTTAATTCGTTTCTACTTTACTTTCTTTACTTTCACAGCATAAGTCTTTGGAATATTTTAGACATTTTGAGACATGTAGATCGTGTTTCCAAACAGTATCGCACTAACTATCCGAATTCGTACTTAAAGTTGCCACTACTTAAATTTGAAATGATGCATATGTTCGCTCCAGCCCCACTTATATTCGAGGAAGACAGTTGAGTATAGCTTGCCTAAGTAAAACAACTTTTCATTGTTATTTTTTCATTCCTAGTTGAAAAACTTATGTTAATGCTCAAGCGTAAAGTATACAAGCTAATCAAGGGCTACAAAGCGAAAATGAAATCGGAAATTAAGGACAGTATAGAAAAGTATCATACCGATTACTTGGATAACATTATTACATTCGAATACGACAATGTACACGATCACCAGGCTGCTGTAATTCAGGAAGATCTGCTACAAGAGCAAAGGACCAATGCAAATATACCGAGTCGCAAACAAATTAAGGCCCTGAGTGCCAAAACTTTAGAGCAAGCTGTCAAAAATGAAGAACAATAATACTAGTACATTTTCCTATACATTAATACCATATTTACATCCGATTATATCCAAAATAAATTACTTAATTAAACTCGATCACTTTGTATCAAAATAAATTCAATTCATATAAATTAAGGAGGAACTATTTAAAATTTTAAGTAATTTTGATCTGCGTATGTTATTCAGAAGTCTACATGAAAAGTAGTCTCCGGTGATTCTATCTCTTTATATAGTAGGAGCCTTTTACCCATTTTTAATGGGTACAGAGACTAAAAACCAATGTTGTCTGAAATATCCGTCTCTCCGTATGAACGCAGCTTTTTTCCACAGTCCCGAAGCTAGACCAACCAAACTTAGTAAATTCTCGTATGTTGATATATGTACAATGTAATTTAAAGTCTACTTCCTTACGAAATTTGGCATATATTCGCATCTGATAAAATGATTAGATTTTTTGGCCACGACTGCAAATATTATTTGTATAGTTTGTGACGCTCCATACGGCGCACAGAGGCCCGATTTCCAAAACACGTTACAAAAACTAACTCTTGAACCGTTATTGATATCAATTTGAAATTTTTACTGAATATTCCTGTTTCTTCAAAGAAATTTTGGAAAGTAAAATAAGAGTAGGTGTGCCACAGGAGTTAGTTACAGTTACACTGTTAGTTAATTGTCAAACGCAAAATATGTTGATTTTAATCTCATAATGACAAAAACTATTTTTTAAATGAAACATTGCTCTTCAATTTTTAGTCTACATTTTTAAAAATTTTGAAATTTCTTAAAAAAATGTTAAAAGAAAAAATATTTAGGTAAATAAGTGTGCTTGACCGTTAATTTACCGCTTTTTCTGTGCCACGTCTACTTTTGTTTTCCTTTCCAAAATTTCTTTAAAGTATTGAGAACATATATTTAAAGTTTCAACACGATATCTTACCTAGTTCAAAAGTTGCAGAACTTGTATATTCATTAAAATAAGTAAAATCCAAAAAGAATACATCTTGTAAATGGCTGGTATGCAATACACCGTAAGTTACTTTATTAAAACCAATTAAAATCTCGGAGGGGCAAATTGTGGCAATGGATTTTTTGCACCCTTGCAGAGGGTATTATAATTTTTACACGAAATGTGTAACGCATTGAAGGAGACTTCAAAAAAAAAACAAAATTTGTATATTCGTGATCAGGATCAACAGCCGAGTCATGTCCGTCTGTCCGTTTGTTTATATGCGTTTTTCAAGACTTGGTTTTAGGTATATCTTGGTGAAACTTGGTACAGATGCTTCGTCTTCTTGCAGGTAGTATCTATAGTTGAATTGGCCAGATTCGACCACTATATCTTATAGCTGCCATAGGAACGATCGGTTAAAAAATAAGTGTTTGTGTGAAAAACCTTTTTTGTTTTTCAAGATAACTCATCTAAGCTCACTAAACCTAAATTTAAAGACAGATAATACATGAAGACAAAATTTCATTGAAATCGGACTAATATATCTTATAGCTGCCATAGGAACGATCGGTTGAAAATTAGTTTCTGTATAAAATACTTTTGTGCTTTCCAATACAACTCGACCATACTCACTATGTCTAAATAATAGCACGTTCTACACATGTTGACAAAATTTCACCGAAATCTGACTTCTAAATCCTATCGCTGCCATAGGAACGATCGGTTGAAAATAATTTTCTGTATGAGAAACTTTTGTGTTTTTCAAAATTTCTAGACCAAACTCACTATATCTAAATTTAAGCACGTTCCACACATGTTGATCAAATTTTATCAAAATCGGATCACTCTATTTTATAGCTTCCTATTCGTTGAAAAATAAGATTTCTTGTGCAAATCTTGTCTACAAGGTTATATATCTTCGGCACGCGGAATATAACATTTCTTTCTTGTTTTATATATTATATATATCTTCGGCACGCGGAATATAACATTTCTTTCTTGTTTTATATCTTCTTGAATATATACTTCCTAGTTTTTTTTCTTAAAAGTGAACCCAAAGTTAAAAAAAAGTACCCAAAATTATAGAGAATTATAATTATAGAATTATAAAAAAGTTTTATTTTCTTTGAATTTAATTTCTCTTGACACTTTGTCTGACTATGGCTATGTCTATATAAGCTATATATATCAACATATACACCAAGTTTGGTTGCTCTAGCTTCAAAACTGCGGAAAAAACTGCGTTCATACAGATGGACGGACAGACGGACGGACAGGCGGACGTTTCACAAACCCAATATACTCTTTTTTTCAAAAAAATTAAGAAACAAGTAATAATGCTCTAGTCGAGTGTGCCTGACTACGAGACTCGCTGCTCCCAACTTGAACTTCAAGCAGTTCAGCGGCAACGCAAGCAAGCAACGCACTTAGCTTGGGGGGTAATAGATTCTCCCATAACTTTGGTGTTGTTTCAATCGGATCGTAGTGAAACTTACTCATCTGATCAACATTGGTAAAATTTAAATGTGTACCGAAAATCAAAGCTATGTCTTTAAAATTGTGACGGTTGAAGTTTTTTTTTTTCGATTTGACCTGAATCGATTGGAAAAAAGGGAGTTATAAAGTACTACACATTTATGTATCAGGCAGAAGGTAGCATTTCCGACTAAATAAATTATATATATTGTTGATCAGCATCAGCAGCCGATGCGATCCGTCTGTCTGTCCGTCTGTTTGTCTGTCTGTATGAAAACACAGATCTCGGAGATTATAAGAGCTAGAGACACCAAACTTGGCATGCAGGTTCCTTTATACCATACGCAGAATCAGTTTATTTAAAATTTCGGATGAGCCCCCCGCATCCCCACAAAGCTTTGATTTTTGATACACATATGTGTTTTATCAATGTTGATCAGCTGCGTAAATTTCCGATCGAATAAATAACACAAAAGTTATGGATGAATCTATTACCCCCGCCTCAGCAGGCAGAAACAGGCCTGCTTGTGTTGCCGCTGAACTGCTTGAAATGCAAGTTGGGAGGAGGGAGTCTCGAAGACGCGCACACTCGACTATAGCATTCTTACATGCTTAAATTAGACGATTATATGTTATGGCTGCCATAGAAACAATATGTTGAAAATTAAATTTCTTATTCAAAATTTTTCTGAAAGGGTATATATCATCGGCACGCCAAAGATAATTTTTCTTTCATGTTTTTTTTTTTTTTTTATTTAAAAACAAACTTTTAAAAACAGGGCTTATACTTGTTTTTATTAAGAAAAGGATTCTAAGCAATCCATGCTTTATCATTAATTTCAACAGCAACACAATCATAATACTCATTCAAAATATACAAACAAACTCATACATTCTGATACAAACCCATACAAACTCATACAAAACTCATACAAACTAATACACACAAAAAGATACTTAATTACAAATATACTAACAATGCCGTGCTTTACGCGTGAAAAGAGCCTTGTATTCCGATCTCGACGGGATACAACAAATGATAGGGATGTGATGGAGCCCAAGGCAGTTCGTCCACGTGCCATGAGATACCATGGACTTTTGGGCATATCTCTTGCGGGTCAGCATCTGATAGTTGACGAAAATTGGACACCCAACTCGCTGACTGAACAATTTACCTTTTTATCCGATTTGCTGAGTAAGGCATACCAATATTTCTATTATATCAAGCGATCCTAAGCGCAAGGTCTTCCTCAGGCCGTCGCGTTATTTACAAGCGCCATGAAACTGAGGCCAATCATAAACGTCTCCTTGGAGAGCGTAAACGATTAAAGCTAATGTGCACCGATGGTCGCATCAAGCTTCAGAAGATCTCTACCGGAAACAACGCGCACAAGATACGCAACTTTTTGAGCAACCACAAGGGCATGCAGCGTCTATATCAGAAGATGCCCATACATTTGGTTGTGGATAATATCAACCAGCGAACGTTTGTACTGCGCAAGGAGCGAGATCGTCTGGAGTTTCTCTTAAGTCAGCAAAAACGTGAATACAAAAATTTGCTGGTTAGTGTTATTACTTTGGGCTAAGTGTTTGATACTCGTGCTAGTATTATACTCTATTTACAGTTGGATTGCTCAGAGGTGGAAAATCTGATTAGGTATGAGAATGAATTTGTGCTAGATGAGGAGTTGAGATCGCGCGTGTTGCTTAAGAAAATTGAAAACTCAAATGTGCGCCTGAAGGCGATTAGGACTATTAATACAACATATAAGAAAATGGTGCAAGTGCTGTTGCAGGATGAAATATTTTATGAACCTACTCTCAGATCTCTCGATGAAGATATGGTGGATCAATCGAATTTCATAAAACATGTACTCTATTTGGGCATGCCGGCCATAGCCAAATTTAAGGAGCTCAACCAAGAGTATCGACATCTGGAGGATAAGTCGCGCAAAAGTCTTCAGGCTAAGATACAATTCTTAGCCTCGTTGGAAAAACCGACCACTCAGAGGGGTCCACCACCTGTGAAAGATGTACGGGAAACTATAGCCGAAGGTGTCAAGCGTTATGTTCGCGATACGCGGAGCATGACAAAACTTAAGAAAGAGCTGTCGACAGTTGAAACCACAATCAAGGAGTTAAAATTGTTGTCACTTTGCTCGCAGGCCAAGGAGATCTTTCCTCGGTAAGCTTTTTTTAAATCACAGACAGACAAACTAGATATAAATCATCGTTTGCAGCGTTAAGAGTCAAGTGGATAATAATGAATTGCTGCATCGTAAAATTGAAAAAGAGTTGCAGGCTATTAAGATGCTCGGAAACAAAATGAAATGTACCACTTTGTTTCAGGAAGTTTTGGTCAACAATCTTTCCGAGGAGGAAATTAAGTAAGCCATATTAAAAATGAATTTTGTATATCCTTGCAGAAGTCATTTTTATTTTCTCACAAAATGTGAGAGTGAAGGAGACGACTCTGATACAAAAAAAATATATATAGGCTTCAACAGTATCAATACCAGATCCACGAAAATTTGGCATAGATCTACTTTATACACAGTAAAAAATAATGTTAACAAGTACGAACGTAGCAGTCGGATACAACCGACTGCGATAGATCTTAACACTTTGTCTGCCTATGGTAGATATCTACATGTATACCAAGTTTGGTTGCTCTAGTTTCAAAACTGTGGAAGAAAACTGAGTTCATACAGATAGACAGACGGACATTTTACAAACCAATTATACTCTTTTTTTTTCAAAAAAGGTAAAAAAAAGAGTCGTAGAAAGTAAAACCATTATGGTTTTGATTGGAGTGAAAAAATATTAAATTTTCATGTATGATTTTTGGTTTAAAATTTTAGGCAAAATGGGAGAGAATAAAAAACAACGTTGCAGTCGGATGCACTCGACTTCGATATACTCCTATTTTCACCTCCTTGCGGAGTCAGAAGTGGGCTTAGCAGTTGTATATTTGGTAAAATCTTTCACGTTTGACCGTCAAGATCTTGACACTTTGTCTGCCTATGGTATATACCAACATGTATACCAAGTTTGATTGCTGTAGCTTCAAAACTGTGGAAAAAACCTATGTTCATAAGGACAGACGGACGGACAGACTAACGTACGGACGGACAGACTGACATTTCACAAACCCAATCTACTCTCTTTTTATACTCTGTTTTCCAAAATGGAAAAAAAGAGTATTTTGGGTTTGTGAAATGTCCGTCTGTCCGTCTGTCCGTATGAACGCAGGTTTTTTCCACAGTTTTGAAGCTAGAGCAACCAAACTTGGTGTACATGTTGGTATATACCATAGGCAGACAAAGTGTCAAGATTTCCCCCCCACCCCCACCCCTTCCCCCACAAACCGCAAAAATCTATATCTTCTGCAGTTTTACAGCTAGAGTCACCAAATTTGGCATGAAGACTACTGATGACATTCTCGACCGATCTGTAAAAAAAAAAAATGACACGCCCACTACCGCCCCTGCAAATGAGCAAAATCTGTATCTCCTACACCCTTATAGCTAGAAACCCCAAATTTTGCAGTATGAATACTTTTGATCTCATCGATAGTTTGGAGAAAAAAATTTTGACACGCCCACCCCCGCCCCCGTAAACAGAAAACAGAGTATATCGCAGTCGGGTGAGCCTGACTGCAACGTTCTTACTTGTTTTTTTTTCTTAAATGTAAAAAAAAGAGTATAAAAAACCTGAATTATCTACCCTTAGCCGTCCTTTGGGTTTGAAATGTAAGTAAACCAAAATTGGAGCAAAGAAATATTACTTTCTCAGTTATTATTTTTGGTTTAAAAATTAAAACCAAAATGGGAATGAAAAAATATTCCATCAGTTTCTATAGTTTTGGTGAGTAAATATCTATTTCTCTCGCATTTCTGGCTTAAAGACGAAACCAGATTGTCATGGCATAGCTTAGTTATAAGTAGCTCCCAAAACCCAAGGCTCCGGGCTCAAGTCCCAGTCCTGATGACATGAACATTGTAAATTAATAATTACTTGTTTTCAATGTAACATAGCTGATGCAATTGATGAGTGTGTGTTGATGATAAGCATTTGAAAAATAAAACTTGTGTACTTGTGAAAGAGAGATATTGCGTCTCACTCACTTTTTCGGACCTCTCTGTTTTGCTCCCTCTCTCATTTTCACTCCTTGACTGGCTTAAACAAAAAACTCTATCTTCCACAGTTTTACAGCTAGAGTAACCAAATTTGACACAAGGGCTATTAATTTCTACCTTGATTGATCTAACTAAAAAAAAGATTGGCCACGCCCACCCCCGCCCCCACAAATGAGCAAAATCTGTATCTCCCACACCCCTTTAGCTAGAATCACCAAACTTTGAAGGTTGAATTCTGTTGCCCTATTAAATAGATTGGAAAAAAATATATTTGTGACACGCCAACGCCCACCCTTGCAATCAAGCAATTTTTGTTTCTCCCAACCAAACTTTAATTTATGGCAAAACTTGAAAGATTTGACTGACTTCGCAAAAAGGCGGAAAAAAGAATATATCGCAGTCGGGTGTATCCGAATGCAACGTTCTTACTTGTTTTCATTATTTTTTAGACGTTGTAATATATACATTTCAAAATGGATTTAAACTTAATCTATTAGTTTTTACTGTGTATAAATTGGTCAAATTTGATTGTAGCTGAACAATCGGCCGAAAATTACGTTTTTTAATGAAATAGTTTTCTGCAAGGGTATACATGTATCTTCGGCACGCCAATGATAGTTCTCTTAACTATTTTTTAATTAATATGTAAAAATTACATACAACAGTCGCTATGAGCGCATTAGCGACTTAAAACTGACGTTGAAAGATGAAAAGAATTTCGAAAAGGACAATTTGGTTATATATTTCCATTTTTGGATCTTATAATTTAATTTATATTTTTATCTAATATTTATATCTCAGTCTAAGCCTTTGGAATCTTGTTGACATTCTGCGTCATGTAGGATATGAACCCAGAATGCATCGTTATAACTATTCAAGCTCGTATTTAATATTGCCCCTTCTAAAATTCGAGATGCTTAATATGCATGCTGCACCACCAAGTATTTTCGAGGAGGACAGTTGAGTTAAGCTATTTTACACAAATGATTTTTGTTTCATTCATTTTTTCTACACAGTTGAAAAAGTTATGCATGTACTCAAGCGTAATATATACAAGCTTATGAAAGGCTTCAAGAAGACAACGAAGACGGAGATTGAGCTTAGTAAAGAGCGCTATCATGACAAATTATTGGCCACTTTAGATATGAATGAAGTCATCGAAGATACCCAGGAACAGATGGCAGTTGAAGGGGATCTGCTGCACGATAAGACCATGGTCAATATACCGACCCGAAAACAGTTGAAAGCTCAGAGTGCTAGACTTGTGGAGGAAGCGTCCAAACGGGACGAAGAATAATTTACATTCTAGTCTAACAATTAACATAACATAATGTAATAACAGGTATAAGCTTACTAAAATATACACTATACACTATTTATCTTGCTCGGCGTATTATTTGAAAGAATAATGGCCAATTTCTATCATAAATGTAACAAACCCAATTACAACATCCGAACAAAACAAAATATATTACCAAATCAGGACAAAAATTGATATGGTAGCCCATGAAATACTTTTCTGTTGAAGAGCAATGAATTTATTCACATAGTACACAGTACACAACACACACTACACCAGACGATTGTTAAATATAAATAAATAACAAAGTAAAAAAAAAAAATAATAAATAATAAAATAAAATAAATATATACTTACAATGCCGTGCTTCACACGTGAAAAGAGTCTATCATTCCGCCCTCGGCGAGATAAAACCAATGATCGAGATGCAATGGCACCCAGGCCAGTTCATCCTCGTGCCATGAAATACCATGGTCTTCTTGGTATGTCTCTTGTGAGACAACATATGATAGTTGACGAGAGGTGGACACCCGATTCGTTGGCTGCCCAATATGTAGGATTCACAGATTTGCTGAGTAAGTAGTTGATTCATAGTATGTATATATTTGGTGCTATTGGTTATACTACCGACTCTGTATCGGCATCTCATCTCATCATATATATATATATATATATATATATACAATTATCTATATACCAATCTTTCTTGTAGGTCATCGAGTGGTCTACAAGCGGCATGAGACGAAGGCCAATCGCCGAAAACTGTTGGTAGAGAATAAACGCTTAAAGTTACAGTGTGCTGATGGTCGAACTAAGCTACATAAGATCAAGACCGGTCATAATGCGCACAAGATACGGAACTTCTTGATCAACCACAGGGATATGCAACGTCTTTACCAGAAGATGCCCATACATTTGGTTGTGGATAATATCAATCAGCGAACGTTTGTTCTGCGAAAGGAACGAGATCGTCTGGAATTTCTCTTGGGTCAGCGAAAACATGAATTAAGAGAACTGCTGGTTAGTAAAAAGTCAGGAATTTACTGATTGATACTTATCATAAATTTACATTTTAAGCTGGATAAAGGCGAGCTGGAAAATCACATTAGCTATGCGAATGAGTTTGTGCTAGAGGAGGAACTTAAATCCCGTATTCTGCTCAAAAAAATTGAAAACTCAAACGTGCGCCTGAAGGCGATTAGGACAATTAATATTACATACAAGAAAATGGTGCAAGTGCTCTTGCAGGATGAAATATTTTATGAACCAATACTTCGCTCACTCGATGACGATATGGAGGATCAGTCGAATTTTATTAAGCACATACTTTATTTGGGCACGCCGGCTATAGCCAAGTTTAAGGAGCTCAATCAGCAGTATCGAAATCTGGAAGAGAAGTCACGAAAAAGTCTTCATGCTAAGATAGAAATGCTGACCTCACTCTTGAATCCCGCCAAAAAGAAAATCAATTTAAAGGTGTCAGAGGGAATTTCTCCAAGCGCCGACCCCAAGCGCTATGTGCGTGAGACGCATAGCATGACGATGCTCAAGAATCAGTTAAGTTCCATCGAAGGGACGATCAAGACTTTAAAAATGGAAGCACTTTGCTCGCAGGCCAAGGAGATATATCCAAGGTGAGTCCTCAAATTCTTATGCTGACAATATTTGTCAAAGTCTCTGCCTGTAGATTGAAGTCTGGATGGGATAATAATATAAAGGTTCAACAATTACTGGAGCTCAAATCGCAGAATCATGAGATTCTCGAGATGAAAATGAAATACACCAATGTATTCCATGGCGTCTTAATTAACAATCTATCCGAGGAGGAAATTAAGTAAGCAGCTGTTGAAATTATAAATATACCCTTGCAGAGTGTATTATAATTATGTCACGAAAAAATTATTGTTGACAAAATTTCATCAAAATCGTAATACTATATCTTATAGTTTTCATAAGAATAATCGGTGGAAAAATTGATTTTATATATACAACTTTTCTGCAAGCGTATGTATCTTTGGCACGCCGAAGATAACTTTTCCTTCCTCTTTTGATTTACTTTTAACATAAACGCCCATAAGTCGTCTTGAGCGCGTTTCAGACTTAAGGAAAACGTTGGAAGTAGAAAACCAATTTGAGCAAGATACTTTTGCGCATATGAAGAATCGTGCCGATATTGTAGTTATGTTCCGGTAAGCCATAGATGTAATGTGTATATTGATTTTGAGAAACATTTTTATTTGCATTTGTCTGTTCTCTTTTCTGCTTAAATCTTGTCTACTTAATATTTAAACTATTTCCATTATATTATATATTTGTATTATATTTAATTCGTTTCTACTTTACTTTCTTTACTTTCACAGCATAAGTCTTTGGAATATTTTAGACATTTTGAGACATGTAGATCGTGTTTCCAAACAGTATCGCACTAACTATCCGAATTCGTACTTGAAGTTGCCACTACTTAAATTTGAAATGATGCATATGTTCGCTCCAGCCCCACATATATTCGAGGAAGACAGTTGAGTATAGCTTGCCTAAGTAAAACAACTTTTCATTGTTATTTTTTCATTCCTAGTTGAAAAACTTATGTTAATGCTCAAGCGTAAAGTATACAAGCTAATCAAGGGCTACAAAGCGAAAATGAAATCGGAAATTAAGGACAGTATAGAAAAGTATCATACCGATTACTTGGATAACATTATTACATTCGAATACGACAATGTACACGATCACCAGGCTGCTGTAATTCAGGAAGATCTGCTACAAGAGCAAAGGACCAATGCAAATATACCGAGTCGCAAACAAATTAAGGCCCTGAGTGCCAAAACTTTAGAGCAAGCTGTCAAAAATGAAGAACAATAATACTAGTACATTTTCCTATACATTAATACCATATTTACATCCGATTATATCCAAAATAAATTACTTAATTAAACTCGATCACTTTGTATCAAAATAAATTCAATTCATATAAATTAAGGAGGAACTATTTAAAATTTTAAGTAATTTTGATCTGCGTATGTTATTCAGAAGTCTACATGAAAAGTAGTCTCCGGTGATTCTATCTCTTTATATAGTAGGAGCCTTTTACCCATTTTTAATGGGTACAGAGACTAAAAACCAATGTTGTCTGAAATATCCGTCTCTCCGTATGAACGCAGCTTTTTTCCACAGTCCCGAAGCTAGACCAACCAAACTTAGTAAATTCTCGTATGTTGATATATGTACAATGTAATTTAAAGTCTACTTCCTTACGAAATTTGGCATATATTCGCATCTGATAAAATGATTAGATTTTTTGGCCACGACTGCAAATATTATTTGTATAGTTTGTGACGCTCCATACGGCGCACAGAGGCCCGATTTCCAAAACACGTTACAAAAACTAACTCTTGAACCGTTATTGATATCAATTTGAAATTTTTACTGAATATTCCTGTTTCTTCAAAGAAATTTTGGAAAGTAAAATTAGAGTAGGTGTGCCACAGGAGTTAGTTACAGTTACACAGTTAGTTAATTGTCAAACGCAAAATATGTGGATTTTAATCTCATAATGACAAAAACTATTTTTTAAATGAAACATTGCTCTTCAATTTTTAGTCTACATTTTTAAAAATTTTGAAATTTCTTAAAAAAATGTTAAAAGAAAAAATATTTAGGTAAATAAGTGTGCTTGACCGTTAATTTACCGCTTTTTCTGTGCCACGTCTACTTTTGTTTTCCTTTCCAAAATTTCTTTAAAGTATTGAGAACATATATTTAAAGTTTCAACACGATATCTTACCTAGTTCAAAAGTTGCAGAACTTGTATATTCATTAAAATAAGTAAAATCCAAAAAGAATACATCTTGTAAATGGCTGGTATGCAATACACCGTAAGTTACTTTATTAAAACCAATTAAAATCTCGGAGGGGCAAATTGTGGCAATGGATTTTTTGCACCCTTGCAGAGGGTATTATAATTTTTACACGAAATGTGTAACGCATTGAAGGAGACTTCAAAAAAAAAACAAAATTTGTATATTCGTGATCAGGATCAACAGCCGAGTCATGTCCGTCTGTCCGTTTGTTTATATGCGTTTTTCAAGACTTGGTTTTAGGTATATCTTGGTGAAACTTGGTACAGATGCTTCGTCTTCTTGCAGGTAGTATCTATAGTTGAATTGGCCAGATTCGACCACTATATCTTATAGCTGCCATAGGAACGATCGGTTAAAAAATAAGTGTTTGTGTGAAAAACCTTTTTTGTTTTTCAAGATAACTCATCTAAGCTCACTAAACCTAAATTTAAAGACAGATAATACATGAAGACAAAATTTCATTGAAATCGGACTAATATATCTTATAGCTGCCATAGGAACGATCGGTTGAAAATTAGTTTCTGTATAAAATACTTTTGTGCTTTCCAATACAACTCGACCATACTCACTATGTCTAAATAATAGCACGTTCTACACATGTTGACAAAATTTCACCGAAATCTGACTTCTAAATCCTATCGCTGCCATAGGAACGATCGGTTGAAAATAATTTTCTGTATGAGAAACTTTTGTGTTTTTCAAAATTTCTAGACCAAACTCACTATATCTAAATTTAAGCACGTTCCACACATGTTGATCAAATTTTATCAAAATCGGATCACTATATTTTATAGCTTCCTATTCGTTGAAAAATAAGTTTTCTTGTGCAAATCTTGTCTACAAGGTTATATATCTTCGGCACGCGGAATATAACATTTCTTTCTTGTTTTATATCTTCTGGAATATATATGTAGGAATGGGAGATTAAAGGGAAATGAGGGGCATAGACTAGGCAAAACTGAATGCAACTGAGAGCGAAGACACGAAGAGAGCGAATTAAGTCAGTCGCTTGTGAGTCGTCGCCGAGGTTGCAGCTAAGCACTGACGCGTACGAATTTAAAGAGTTGCTTAAAGAATCGGAAAGTGAAATATCTCATTACTTTTGTTTGTTAAAATCATATTCAATGTATTCATTTATAAACTATTCATGAACTATTCAATAACATCAAATAAACAATAATAAATTTGTAACCCTACAAATTTAATGGGGGCTCATCCGGGATAGTTCTTAAAACAATGAATAAAGTATGCGTTAACATACAGGTGAAATGATTTACATATGAACAAAATAAGTGAAAAAAAAGCAACAAAATTTTTCACAAAAAACCAAAAGTGATCTGTATGTGTGTATTCGGTATACACAAGAAGCGACGAGAAAAGACATAACACCAAAAGTGATCTGTATGTGTGTATTCGATATACACAAGAAACGACGAAGCATACAAGAAACGACGAGAAGTGACCTGTGTATGCGTGGAAGCATACAAGGAACGACGAGAAGTGACCTGTGTATGCGTAGAAGCATACAAGAAACGACGAGAAGTGAGCTGTGTATGCGTAGAGGCGTACAAGAAACGACGAAAAGTGAGCTGTGTATGCGTAGAGGCGTACAAGAAACGACGAGAGGTGACCTGTGTATGCGGAGAAGTGTGCAAGGAACGACGAGAAGTGGCCGTGTATGTGTGCGTAGAAGCGTGCAAGCGTAAAGGAAACGGCGAGAAGTATTTGCGACGAAGCAAATAAGAGTACGCTGCCTGCACGTAAAGACAACGAGGGAGAGGTTAACAGCAGTGCTACCAATCAGTATAGACAACGAGGGAGAGGCAGACATCAGTGCTACCCATCAGTGGTGTGGCACGTAAATACATCGAGGGAGAGACAAGCTGCAGTGCTACCAATCAGTGGTGTGGCGCGTGTACACAACAAGGGAGAGGTTAACAGCAGTGCTACCCATCAACGGTGCTGCCACGACAACAACAAGACGCTGGTATCACGTATTTTTAATATTTTTATAAATTAGTTAAAATTTGTAAAAGTTCAAAATTAACACGTTTCATAATAATTTTTCACATATTGTAACCGATATCTTAAAACAAAGCAATGGATGCTAGATCCATTTTGTCATTAACAGTGCCCTTACTAAGGCAGAAGCTGACTGAATTGGGTTTAAGCACAGTGGGCAGAAAAAGTGTTCTGCAAGACAGACTTTTGGACCATTTCCAGTTAGACGATGTTGAGGTTGTAGAGGCAACAGAAGATGCAACGAGCGAAGCAAGTACAAACAGCGAGCATGTTATTAATCAGAATGCTTCAAAATTCACACTTCGAGATGTTCAAGATAGCATTTCTTTTTTCTCCGGATCAGACCAGGAAGACGTTAATCACTGGTTAGATGAGTTTGAAGATGTAGCTATTACAGTTGAATGGGATAATCTGCAAAAATATATTTATGCTAAACAACTTCTGAGTGGAGCAGCTAAACTTTTTGTTAACGGCTCAAGCGGTGTCCAGGGTTGGGATAAACTTAAAAGTTTGTTGCGAAGTGAGTTTGGAAAGGAGTTATGTTCAGCAGAAATACATAAGATGCTAAGACTCAGGCAGAAACAGCCAAAAGAAACGTATATGGAGTATTTGTATAGTCTGATGGAGATATGCAAGCCGATAAAGTTAGAAGAAGAAAGTTTAATAGTATACTTTATCGATGGCATTTCTGATAGCAAGGCTAACAAGGCAGGGCTGTATCGGGCAAATAATGTCAAGGAGTTGAAAAAGGAAATAGCCATTTACGAGAAGGTTAGAGGTAATGCACCAATTAAAGATTGGAATGGATCGAGTCATGGTCAGAGTAAGAAAGCTGTAGAGCAAAAGAATCAAGGTAATTCTTCGAAGAAATGTTTTAGATGTGGTAAAGAGGGTCATATGGTTAAAGACTGTACCAAGGAAATTGTGTGCTATAATTGCAACAAAAAAGGCCATACATCAAACAATGTGAGGAAAGAAAACTGCCAATTGTTGTAAAACAAGAAACTGCTAACATTGTCCAGATTAAACCACCACAAATGAGTTTAATTTTCAAAAACTTTGTTGCCCAGGATATTTCATTCGATGCAATGATTGATTCTGGATGTGACTTATGCTTGATGAGAGAAGACGTGTTTCGTAAGTTTAAAGGAATAAATCTGACGTACAACAGTAAGCAACTAAAAGGCATTGGAAATGGTACTCTAGCCACCATGGGATTCTTCGATATAAATTTACCAGCAGACGATACGAGTTTTAATGTAACTTTTCATGTAGTTAAACATAATGAGTTAGATTATGCTGCCATTATCGGAAACGATGTACTAAAAAATGTTGATATCTTGTTTAGTACTTCAGGTGTTCAGTTTATCAAAAAGGAAAACGAAGTCGGGTTTGCAACACCATTTAGAACAATGTGTGTAAAGGAGATCGTCGAAGAGGGTCAGATAACGAATGCAATTGATTTGCAACATTTGGAGGATAATCTGAAAGCCGAGACGGAGAAATTAATTGAGCAGTACAAGCCATTAAAATCAATAAAATCACCAGTTGAGATGAAGATAATACTGGTTGATGATGAACCAATTTATCAACATCCAAGACGTACTTCGTTCGAAAACAAGTGTTTCATCGAAAAGCAAGTTCAGGAGTGGTTGGACGAAGGGATTGTTGTGCCGAGCTCTTCCGAGTACGCATCGCCAGTAGTTTTGGTGTCAAAGAAGGATGGTTCGAAACGTTTCTGTTGCGACTATAGGAGACTAAACTTGAAAATAAAAAGGGACAATTTTCCGATGACATTGATAGATGATGTGCTGGATCGCTTGCAGGGCTCAAAGGTGTTCACGACCTTGGATTTAGCAAATGGATTCTTCCATGTGCCAATCGAAGCTGGGTCAAGAAAGTTTACTTCTTTCGTCACGCACAACGGGCAATATGAGTTCACACATGTACCGTTCGGTATAAGTAACTCACCTGTAGTATTTTGCCGTAATGTTGGAGCTATTCTCAGGGAGCTGATGCAAGCAAAGAAAATTGTTGTCTACATGGACGACATAATTATTCCAACCAAAGACGAGCATAGCGGATTGACGATCTTGAAAGAAGTTTTAGAAGTAGCATCTAAAGCTGGATTACATATCAGGTGGGAAAAAGGTCAGTTTTTAAAAAGGTCAATAACTTTTCTAGGATATGTAATTGAAAACGAGACTATTGCACCAACTAAATCGAAAATAAATGCTTTCGTTAATTTTCCCGTTCCCAAAAGCCGCAAAGCGCTAGAGAGATTTCTGGGATTGACATCATATTTACGTCGTTTTATAAAAGGATATGCTCTTGCAGGAAAGCCGTTAAGTGACCTGCTCCGCAAAGAAAGTAAGACACATGATGGTAAAAGCATCGAGCTAAATGATGAGTGTTTAATATGCTTTGAAAATTTAAAGAATCTGTTAGTTACTGCTCCGGTTTTAAAACTTTACGATCCCACTGCAGTAACGGAGGTGCACACAGACGCCAGCAAGTATGGATTTGGCGGAATTCTTATGCAGAAGGACTCGGAGGATCAACTTTTTCATCCAGTCGAGTTTATGAGCCGGAAGACGACACCATGCGAAGAAAAATACAGTGCTTATGAGTTGGAAGCATTGGCAGTTGTAAACGCTGTAAAGAAGTGGCGAATCTATCTATTAGGAATTGCGTTCACCATAGTCACAGATTGCCATGCGTTTGCGATGACTATAAAAAAGGATGATGTCCCGCCGAGAGTAGCCAGATGGGCAATGTATCTACAGGAATTCAAATATACAGTTGAGCATCGATCTGGAAGCCAGATGAAACACGTGGATGCGCTGAGTCGATTAAATTGTTTTCTTATCGAGGATTCGACAAAATATCGTTTAAGAAATGCACAGGACAATGACGCCTGGATAAAAGCAATCAAAAGAATTTTGGAAAGTTTGGAGATCTACGAAGATTATTTTATGAAAAACGGTGTACTCTATAAGGACTTAGTAAAAGAGCTGTTAGTCGTTCAAGATGCCATGCAAGATGAAATAATTGGAATAGTACACCGAGAAGGACACTTCGGAGCCAAGAAAACTCGAGAGTTGCTGGAGAGGTCGTATTATTTCCAGAACGTTCAACAAAAGGTTGATAAGTTTGTCAAATCCTGCATTGAGTGTTTGGTCATTGATGCCAAACGAGGCAAGAAAGAAGGATTGTTGACACCTATCGACAAAGCCCAGGAGCCACTTGGAACATTTCACATCGATCACGTTGGTCCTTTGACCGATACGAAGAAAAAATACAACCACATAATGGCAGTTGTTGATGGATTTTCAAAATTCGTATGGTTGTATCCAACTCGATCTACAGGCACTGATGAAGTTATAGCCAGATTGGATAAGCAAGCAGCTATTTTTGGAAATCCTCGACGCATCGTTACTGACAGAGGCACAGCTTTCACTTCTACATCGTTTAAGGAATACTGCAGTGAACAAGGAATCCAGCTTTTACATATCACAACAGGCATGCCAAGAGGAAATGGACAAGTGGAACGGATTCACAAAATTGTTATCCCGATGCTCAGCAAACTAAGCCAATCTAATCCATCGAATTGGTACTCTCACGTAGAAAGAGTTCAGCAAATAATAAATGACACGCCACCTAGAACTACAAAGTATTCACCTTTTAAGATTCTTACTGGCTTAAACATGCGAAGACCAAATGATGATCTAAGGAAACTGTTAGAAGATTTAGATATAGAAGAACTAATAGGCAAGCGCGAGGAAATAAGAAAGAAAGCTCAAGAAAACATAGAAAAGATCCAACAGGAAAATAGAAATAGCTTTAATGAGAAAAGGAAACCAGAATTTAACTATGAAGTAGGTGAGTTAGTAGGAATTAAGAGAACCCAGTACGGAACTGGCATGAAACTCAGACCTAAGTTTTTCGGACCCTATAAGGTCACAAAAAAGATGAGACATGGGCGCTATGAGGTAGAAAAAGTCGGAAATCAGGAAGGACCTAAAATTACTACTACAGCCGCCGAATTTATGAAAAAATGGAGTTCATTCAGGGGCGAATGAAATTGCAGGATGGCCGAATGTAGGAATGGGAGATTAAAGGGAAATGAGGGGCATAGACTAGGCAAAACTGAATGCAACTGAGAGCGAAGACACGAAGAGAGCGAATTAAGTCAGTCGCTTGTGAGTCGTCGCCGAGGTTGCAGCTAAGCACTGACGCGTACGAATTTAAAGAGTTGCTTAAAGAATCGGAAAGTGAAATATCTCATTACTTTTGTTTGTTAAAATCATATTCAATGTATTCATTTATAAACTATTCATGAACTATTCAATAACATCAAATAAACAATAATAAATTTGTAACCCTACATATACTTCTACAAAAGTCAAACCTACCCGCACTTCTAGTTTTTTTCTTAAAAGTGAACCCAAAGTTAAAAAAAAGTACCCAAAATTATAGAGAATTATAATTATAGAATTATAAAAAAGTTTTATTTTCTTTGAATTTAATTTCTCTTGACACTTTGTCTGACTATGGCTATGTCTATATAAGCTATATATATCAACATATACACCAAGTTTGGTTGCTCTAGCTTCAAAATTGCGGAAAAAACTGCGTTCATACAGATGGACGGACAGACGGACGGATAGGCGGACGTTTCACAAACCCAATATACTCTATTTTTCAAAAAAATTAAGAAACAAGTAATAATGCTCTAGTCGAGTGTGCCTGACTACGAGACTCGCTGCTCCCAACTTGAACTTCAAGCAGCAATTATATATATTGTTGATCAGCATCAGCAGCCGATGCGATCCGTCTGTCTGTCCGTCTGTTTGTCTGTCTGTATGAAAACACAGATCTCGGAGATTATAAGAGCTAGAGACACCAAACTTGGCATGCAGGTTCCTTTATACCATACGCAGAATCAGTTTATTTAAAATTTCGGATGAGCCCCCCGCATCCCCACAAAGCTTTGATTTTTGATACACATATGTGTTTTATCAATGTTGATCAGCTGCGTAAATTTCCGATCGAATAAATAACACAAAAGTTATGGATGAATCTATTACCCCCGCCTCAGCAGGCAGAAACAGGCCTGCTTGTGTTGCCGCTGAACTGCTTGAAATGCAAGTTGGGAGGAGGGAGTCTCGAAGACTCGCACACTCGACTATAGCATTCTTACATGCTTAAATTAGACGATTATATGTTATGGCTGCCATAGAAACAATATGTTGAAAATTAAATTTCTTATTCAAAATTTTTCTGAATGGGTATATATCATCGGCACGCCAAAGATTATTTTTCTTTCATGTTTTTTTATTTTTTTTATTTAAAAACAAACTTTTAAAAACAGGGCTTATACTTGTTTTTATTAAGAAAAGGATTCTAAGCAATCCATGCTTTATCATTAATTTCAACAGCAACACAATCATAATACTCATTCAAAATATACAAACAAACTCATACATTCTGATACAAACCCATACAAACTCATACAAAACTCATACAAACTAATACACACAAAAAGATACTTAATTACAAATATACTAACAATGCCGTGCTTTACGCGTGAAAAGAGCCTTGTATTCCGATCTCGACGGGATACAACAAATGATAGGGATGTGATGGAGCCCAAGGCAGTTCGTCCACGTGCCATGAGATACCATGGACTTTTGGGCATATCTCTTGCGGGTCAGCATCTGATAGTTGACGAAAATTGGACACCCAACTCGCTGACTGAACAATTTACCTTTTTATCCGATTTGCTGAGTAAGGCATACCAATATTTCTATTATATCAAGCGATCCTAAGCGCAAGGTCTTCCTCAGGCCGTCGCGTTATTTACAAGCGCCATGAAACTGAGGCCAATCATAAACGTCTCCTTGGAGAGCGTAAACGATTAAAGCTAATGTGCACCGATGGTCGCATCAAGCTTCAGAAGATCTCTACCGGAAACAACGCGCACAAGATACGCAACTTTTTGAGCAACCACAAGGGCATGCAGCGTCTATATCAGAAGATGCCCATACATTTGGTTGTGGATAATATCAACCAGCGAACGTTTGTACTGCGCAAGGAGCGAGATCGTCTGGAGTTTCTCTTAAGTCAGCGAAAACGTGAATACAAAAATTTGCTGGTTAGTGTTATTACTTTGGGCTAAGTGTTTGATACTCGTGCTAGTATTATACTCTATTTACAGTTGGATTGCTCAGAGGTGGAAAATCTGATTAGGTATGAGAATGAATTTGTGCTAGATGAGGAGTTGAGATCGCGCGTGTTGCTTAAGAAAATTGAAAACTCAAATGTGCGCCTGAAGGCGATTAGGACTATTAATACAACATATAAGAAAATGGTGCAAGTGCTGTTGCAGGATGAAATATTTTATGAACCTATTCTCAGATCTCTCGATGAAGATATGGTGGATCAATCGAATTTCATAAAACATGTACTCTATTTGGGCATGCCGGCCATAGCCAAATTTAAGGAGCTCAACCAAGAGTATCGACATCTGGAGGATAAGTCGCGCAAAAGTCTTCAGGCTAAGATACAATTCTTAGCCTCGTTGGAAAAACCGACCACTCAGAGGGGTCCACCACCTGTGAAAGATGTACGGGAAACTATAGCCGAAGGTGTCAAGCGTTATGTTCGCGATACGCGGAGCATGACAAAACTTAAGAAAGAGCTGTCGACAGTTGAAACCACAATCAAGGAGTTAAAATTGTTGTCACTTTGCTCGCAGGCCAAGGAGATCTTTCCTCGGTAAGCTTTTTTTAAATCACAGACAGACAAACTAGATATAAATCATCGTTTGCAGCGTTAAGAGTCAAGTGGATAATAATGAATTGCTGCATCGTAAAATTGAAAAAGAGTTGCAGGCTATTAAGATGCTCGGAAACAAAATGAAATGTGCCACTTTGTTTCAGGAAGTTTTGGTCAACAATCTTTCCGAGGAGGAAATTAAGTAAGCCATATTAAAAATGAATTTTGTATATCCTTGCAGAAGTCATTTTTATTTTCTCACAAAATGTGAGAGTGAAGGAGACGATTCTGATACAAAAAAAATATATATAGGCTTCAACAGTATCAATACCAGATCCACGAAAATTTGGCATAGATCTACTTTATACACAGTAAAAAATAATGTTAACAAGTACGAACGTAGCAGTCGGATACAACCGACTGCGATAGATCTTAACACTTTGTCTGCCTATGGTAGATATCTACATGTATACCAAGTTTGATTGCTGTAGCTTCAAAACTGTGGAAAAAACCTGTGTTCATACGGACAGACGGACGGACAGACTAACGTACGGACGGACAGACTGACATTTCACAAACCCAATCTACTCTCTTCTTTTTTTTTCTTTTTTTTAAAATGTAAAAAAAAAGAGTATAAAAAACCTGAGTTATCTGCCCTTAGCCGTCCTTTGGGTTTGAAATGTAAGTAAACCAAAATTGGAGCAAAGAAATATTACTTTCTCAGTTATGGTTTTTGGTTTAAAAATTAAAACCAAAATGGGAATGAAAAAATATTCCATCAGTTTCTATAGTTTTGGTGAGTAAATATCTATTTCTCTCGCATTTCTGGCTTAAAGACGAAACCAGATTGTCATGGCATAGCTTAGTTATAAGTAGCTCCCAAAACCCAAGGCTCCGGGCTCAAGTCCCAGTCCTGATGACATGAACATTGTAAATTAATAATTACTTGTTTTCAATGTAACATAGCTGATGCAATTGATGAGTGTGTGTTGATGATAAGCATTTGAAAAATAAAACTTGTGTACTTGGGAAAGAGAGATATTGCGTCTCACTCACTTTTTCGGACCTCTCTGTTTTGCTCCCTCTCTCATTTTCACTCCTTGACTGGCTTAAACAAAAAACTCTATCTTCCACAGTTTTACAGCTAGAGTAACCAAATTTGACACAAGGGCTATTAATTTCTACCTTGATTGATCTAACTAAAAAAAAGATTGGCCACGCCCACCCCCGCCCCCACAAATGAGCAAAATCTGTATCTCCCACACCCCTTTAGCTAGAATCACCAAACTTTGAAGGTTGAATTCTGTTGCCCTATTAAATAGATTGGAAAAAAATATATTTGTGACACGCCAACGCCCACCCTTGCAATCAAGCAATTTTTGTTTCTCCCAACCAAACTTTAATTTATGGCAAAACTTGAAAGATTTGACTGACTTCGCAAAAAGGCGGAAAAAAGAATATATCGCAGTCGGGTGTATCTGACTGCAACGTTCTTACTTGTTTTCATTGTTTTTTAGTCGAGGTAAAATATATACATTTCAAAATGGATTTGAACTTAATCTATTAGTTTTTACTGTGTATAAATTGGTCAAATTTGATTGTAGCTGAACAATCGGCCGAAAATTACGTTTTTTAATAAAATAGTTTTCTGCAAGGGTATACATGTATCTTCGGCACGCCAATGATAGTTCTCTTAACTATTTTTTAATTAATATGTAAAAATTACATACAACAGTCGCTATGAGCGCATTAGCGACTTAAAACTGACGTTGAAAGATGAAAAGGATTTCGAAAAGGACAATTTGGCGCATCTGAAAAATCGCGCCGATGCTTATGTGATGATGCGGTAAGTATTGGATACTAAATTCATTGATATATGTATGTGCCTATTATATACTGCATTTCCATTTTATTTACTTTTAATCTTTTATATTATTCCATTTTTGGATCTTATAATTTAATTTATATTTTTATCTAATATTTATATCTCAGTCTAAGCCTTTGGAATCTTGTTGACATTCTGCGTCATGTAGGATATGAACCCAGAATGCATCGTTATAACTATTCAAGCTCGTATTTAATATTGCCCCTTCTAAAATTCGAGATGCTTAATATGCATGCTGCACCACCAAGTATTTTCGAGGAGGACAGTTGAGTTAAGCTATTTTACACAAATGATTTTTGTTTCATTCATTTTTTCTACACAGTTGAAAAAGTTATGCATGTACTCAAGCGTAATATATACAAGCTTATGAAAGGCTTCAAGAAGACAACGAAGACGGAGATTGAGCTTAGTAAAGAGCGCTATCATGACAAATTATTGGCCACTTTAGATATGAATGAAGTCATCGAAGATACCCAGGAACAGATGGCAGTTGAAGGGGATCTGCTGCACGATAAGACCATGGTCAATATACCGACCCGAAAACAGTTGAAAGCTCAGAGTGCTAGACTTGTGGAGGAAGCGTCCAAACGGGACGAAGAATAATTTACATTCTAGTCTAACAATTAACATAACATAATGTAATAACAGGTATAAGCTTACTAAAATATACACTATACACTATTTATCTTGCTCGGCGTATTATTTGAAAGAATAATGGCCAATTTCTAACCCAAACCCAATTACAACATCCGAACAAAACAAAATATATTACCAAATCAGGACAAAAATTGATATGGTAGCCCATGAAATACTTTTCTGTTGAAGAGCAATGAATTTATTCACATAGTACACAGTACACAACACACACTACACCAGACGATTGTTAAATATAAATAAATAACAAAGTAAAAAAAAAAAATAATAAATAATAAAATAAAATAAATATATACTTACAATGCCGTGCTTCACACGTGAAAAGAGTCTATCATTCCGCCCTCGGCGAGATAAAACCAATGATCGAGATGCAATGGCACCCAGGCCAGTTCATCCTCGTGCCATGAAATACCATGGTCTTCTTGGTATGTCTCTTGTGAGACAACATATGATAGTTGACGAGAGGTGGACACCCGATTCGTTGGCTGCCCAATATGTAGGATTCACAGATTTGCTGAGTAAGTAGTTGATTCATAGTATGTATATATTTGGTGCTATTGGTTATACTACCGACTCTGTATCGGCATCTCATCTCATCATATATATATATATATATATATATATATATATATATACAATTATCTATATACCAATCTTTCTTGTAGGTCATCGAGTGGTCTACAAGCGGCATGAGACGAAGGCCAATCGCCGAAAACTGTTGGTAGAGAATAAACGCTTAAAGTTACAGTGTGCTGATGGTCGAACTAAGCTACATAAGATCAAGACCGGTCATAATGCGCACAAGATACGGAACTTCTTGATCAACCACAGGGATATGCAACGTCTTTACCAGAAGATGCCCATACATTTGGTTGTGGATAATATCAATCAGCGAACGTTTGTTCTGCGAAAGGAACGAGATCGTCTGGAATTTCTCTTGGGTCAGCGAAAACATGAATTAAGAGAACTGCTGGTTAGTAAAAAGTCAGGAATTTACTGATTGATACTTATCATAAATTTACATTTTAAGCTGGATAAAGGCGAGCTGGAAAATCACATTAGCTATGCGAATGAGTTTGTGCTAGAGGAGGAACTTAAATCCCGTATTCTGCTCAAAAAAATTGAAAACTCAAATGTGCGCCTGAAGGCGATTAGGACAATTAATATTACATACAAGAAAATGGTGCAAGTGCTCTTGCAGGATGAAATATTTTATGAAACTATACTTCGCTCACTCGATGACGATATGGAGGATCAGTCGAATTTTATTAAGCACATACTTTATTTGGGCACGCCAGCTATAGCCAAGTTTAAGGAGCTCAATCAGCAGTATCGAAATCTGGAAGAGAAGTCACGAAAAAGTCTTCATGCTAAGATAGAAATGCTGACCTCACTCTTGAATCCCGCCAAAAAGAATATCAATTTAAAGGTGTCAGAGGGAATTTCTCCAAGCGCCGACCCCAAGCGCTATGTGCGTGAGACGCATAGCATGACGATGCTCAAGAATCAGTTAAGTTCCATCGAAGGGACGATCAAGACTTTAAAAATGGAAGCACTTTGCTCGCAGGCCAAGGAGATATATCCACGGTGAGTCCTCAAATTCTTATGCTGACAATATTTATCAAAGTCTCTGCCTGTAGATTGAAGTCTGGATGGGATAATAATATAAAGGTTCAACAATTACTGGAGCTCAAATCGCAAAATCATGAAATTCTCGAGATGAAAATGAAATTCACCAATGTTTTCCATGGCGTCTTAGTCAACAATCTATCCGAGGAGGAAATTAAGTAAGCAGCTGTTGAAACTATAATTTTTAATTTTCTTTTAACATAAATGTCCAACAGTCGTCTTGAGCGCACTTCAGACTTAGGAAAAATGTTGGAAGAAGAAAACCAATTTGAGCAAGATACTTTTGCGCATATGAAGAATCGTGCCGATATCGTAGTTATGTTCCGGTAAGCCATAGATGTAATGTGTATATTGATTTTGAGAAACATTTTTATTTGCATTTGTCTGTTCTCTTTTCTGCTTAAATCTTGTCTACTTAATATTTAAACAATTTGCATTATATTATATATTTGTTTTATATTTAATTCGTTTCTACTTTACTTTCTTTACTTTCGCAGCATAAGTCTTTGGAATATCTTAGACATTTTACGACATGTAGATCGTGTTCCCAAACAATATCGCACTAACTATCCGAATTCGTACTTGAAGTTGCCACTTCTTAAATTTGAAATGATGCATATGTACTCTGCAGCCCCACATATATTCGAGGAAGACAGTTGAGTACAGCTTGCTTCCCTAAAATAACTGGTTTTGATTGTTGTTTTCTCTTCTGCAGTTGAAAAGGTTATGAATGTGCTTAAGCGTAAAGTATACAAGCTAATCAAGGGCTACAAAGCGAAAACGAATTCGGAACTTACGGACGGTATAGAAAAGTATCATACCGACTTCTTGAATTCCATTGTCAAATTGGAATACGACAATGTACACGATCAACAGGCTGCTGTAATTCAGGAAGATCTGCTACAAGAGCAAAGGACTAATGCAAATGTACCGAGCCGCAAACAAATTAAGGCCCTGAGTGCCAAAACTTTGGAGCAAGCTGTCAAAAATGAAGAATAATGGCATATACTAGTATAATTATATATAAATTTGTATGTAATAATAAGATATACACACACGATTATACCCATACTGTTGTATCCGATTATTTTGTACACCCTGCACCCATTAAAAGCGCGCAAAAGGGGGTAATAAAGTTCTGGAAGAATAGGCAACAGACTGAAGGGTACGTCTTCCACTAATTTAATTAATTGCACTATAATTACAAATTACAAATCGGTCCTTGTCGTGGGAAGACCTTTTTTCGTGCGCTCTTGGTTTTGATTCGGTTTTGCCGAAGTTGTTGCTGTTTGATTGCTCTGCCTAAGCTGTCGTACATTTGTTTTTGTTCTTCGCCTAGCTTTGTTGCTGTTCCGTTTCTCGGTTGTTCCGCTTCGTGTCGCGCGCTCTCCAACATTTCGCTGCTACGCGAGTTGAATTTTATCTGATCTCTCGTGAACTTATAACATCCCTGTAGTTCGGGGTGGCGGCTACATCGCCGGCGACATCGCCACCGTGGCATCCACCACTTTGTATATGTTTGTCAAAGCCTTTTTTTACTTAATTATTAATTAACTATAATTTACTTAAATAATTTAATTGATACGAAATATCATGTCCAAATTAAGTTAATAACCATTGTTTCCATATTTATATAAAACAGGCAACTTTAAAATACACACAGCCTACGAACCTCGGATCGCCAATGTTATGTCTTATAGCGTTGCAGTTAAAGGTTTCGCAGGTTGAGAAGTCTGTGGAGGCTCTTCCGCACGCGGTGCACGCTGCTATTGTGATACCTTTTTTTGTGAATTAAGCAATTGCCTTCCTCGGACGCACCTGAAAGTAAAGTTCTGAATTAGTCGTGTTAAAAATTAAAAAAATTACATTTATGTTTACCAATAATTGCATCACAGGCATCAGCAGTCCTCTTATAGCCAATATCTGTTAAAAAATAAAATTTTTAAATTACCCACATTAGTATAAAAAATATAAATATTTGTTTTTATATTGTACTTATGTGCACATGTAAATAATAAGTAAAACATGGTAAAAATCACACAAACTTACCGTTTTTATTTTATAACAACTAAATAACCACGAATAAAAAACAAGTAAGAACGTTGCAGTCGGATGCACCCGACTGCGATATACTCTTTTTTTCGCCTCTTTGCGGAGTCAGTGGGCGTGGCAATTGAATTTCTGCTCAAATCTTTAAAGTTTTGCCATCAATTAAAATTTGGTTGGGCCTGTTCTACAGGTTTGGGAGAAACAAACATTGCTTGATTGCAAGGGCGGGGGTGGGCGTGGCAAAAATATTTTTATCCAATCTATTAAATAGGGCAACAGAATTCAACCTGCAAAATTTGGTGATTCTAGCTAAAGGGGTGGGGGAGATACAGACTTTGCCTATTTGTGGGGGCGGGGGTGGGCGTGGCCGAATTTTTTTGCCAGATCAATGAAGGATGTGATTAGTAGCCCTTGTGCCAAATTTGGTTACTCTAGCTATAAAACTGTGGAAGATATAGGCTTTTGCGGTTTGTGGGGGAAGGGATGGGGGTGGGGGGGAGATCTTGACACTTTGTCTTACTATGGTATATACCAACATGTATACCAAGTTTGGTTGCTCTAGCTTCAAAACTGTGGAAAAAACCTGCGTTCATACAGACGGACAGACGGACAGACGGACAGACGGACAGACGGGCAGACGGGCAGACGGACAGACGGACAGACGGACAGACAGACGGACGGACGGACATTTCACAAACCCAATATACTCTTTTTTCCTTTTTTTTCAAAAAAAAAAAGTTAAAAAAAGAGTATAAAAACAATTGTCTTGCTTCAAGCACTCAAACGAAACTGACGCTGCGCACGCGTAATTAAATGCAGCGTTCCTTTTTTCGTTTTTCCATTACACTTCTACGTATACACATCCCGGTCGCATCCGGTCGCATCCCACATCGCCGGTCACTTCTGATCGAGTAGCCGCTGGCGAACTACTGGGATACGTTGTTATTGTAAAAGTTTTTGCTTTATTGTTGCTGTATTGCTTTTCACTTTTTTCGTTGTTTGTCTCTTACACAAACAACAACACTGCGCTTGCTGCCTTTGAATTTGTCTTTAAGTGTTTGTTGTTTTGAATAACAATTTTTTCTATAACTATGAGTATTTGCTGCGCTGTTCGTTGTGTTTATAATCACAAGTTTAACGAACGTCAACCTTTTGTTTATTGTTAGCTATGTGATAATGCTGCTTATGCTAGTTTCTCCGACTTTGGCCAGATTGGCGGTCGTGTAGATGATCTGATGAGAGAAAAAAAGGGTCTCAGTTGGTCGTGCTGGTCTTGCCGTAATCTGGAAATTGATCTACGTTTGTTTATGAGGCCAACTCAGCAGAAATTTGATAGCGTTAATTCTGGATTCCGAGAACTTAATGCTAAGTTTCTGGACATGGAGTCACATTTAAAAAATTTAAAAGTGACAAGTGTTTCTCCGAAACGAAAGAAAAGCAATCTTTCTTTACCAGAAATTGATTTGCCTAATAAATGTAAGAAATCTTCTTGGGAAACTGCTCGTCGTGGTGGTGGTGTCCTCATATCGGTGAACATCGATCATAGTTCCGATACCTGTCGACCCTGTGAGCTCGTTTTATAAATGCCTGGTTATAAGAATTTCGCCTCTCTCTGTACCGGAAGATGTTTATCACCCCACTTTACAGCTTTAACGTGAGCAGGATAATGCCTCGACCTGTGACAAACCATTTATTCCAATACGTTCTCGTTGTTTCCGTAAAACCAAATTCCTTATGTTAAATAACTTATTCTTTGACGTTGATTGGTGATTGATGTTGATTGGTCTTGTCTTGATGATTGTTTTGACGTAAATGTTGCATTTAATCATTTTAATATGTTTTCAAACTCATCTTTTAATCCGTGTGTACCGTATTCTGTGTGCCATCCTGTCTCTAACCTTCCTCCATGGTTTACGAGGCAACTTTCTACATTAAAAAATAAAAAATCTAGGCTTTCTAAACAATTTCAACAATTAGGTACACTGCAGAGGTTTTCTAAATTTTCTGATGCTCGAGTACATGTTTCTAATCTTAATAATATTTGTTACCGAAACTACCTTGCCCGATGCAAGATTAATTTTAAAAATAATCCACAACAATTTTAGTCGTTTGTAAACTCAAAACGTAGAACGTCGTTTTTTCCACCGAGTATGTCCTTTAATAATGGTACGTGTGATAATGACACTGGGATAGCTTTTTGCTGCCTTTTTCCAAGAGACATCAACAAAATTTACTATATCCCAACAACTTATGTAGTTTCAGCTGTATTTATTCTCCTATTTTTACTCCCAGTTCCCATTAAAAATGGGAAAAAGGGAGTTATAAAGTATTGCAAATGTGTGTAACAGGCAGAAGGAGGCATTTCCGACTAAATAAACAATATATATTCTTGATCAGCATCAACAGCAGAGTCGATCTAGCCATGTCCGTCTGTCTGTCCGTCTGTCTGTCCGTCTGTCTGCTTGACTAGAAGAGCTAGAGACAACAAACTTGGCATGCCGGTTCCTGTTAACCATATGCAGACCAAGCTTATTTCGAATGAATGGGAGCAGGGAGTGTCGTAGTCGGGCACACTCGACTAGAGCATTCTTACTTGTTACCAGTGAGATAGTGTGCGGTTAAGTATTGTGACGAGTCTCTTTGTGTCCCTCTAAATATTCTCTTTAATGCATCAATAAATTCTTTTTCATTTCCTGCTGCTTTCGAAATTGTCAGCAATTCCAAAACTTCTTGAGCAAATGTTGGTTGCTCACCTGCAACATTTATGTCTCTGTCAAGTTAGCCTGACACAACACGGATTTATGAATCGCCGATCCACTACCACTAACCTTCTGAAATTTGCCAGCTTTATTAATAATGTTAAGCTTTGCTTCACTTTCAATGATCCATCCTGTCATCGTCTGCATCAGAACGATATTAATTCCTTGAGTACCTGGTGCTCATATAACTATCTGTTGCTTAACCACTCTAAATGTACTGTTATGTCTTTTTACCGTTCTAATGCCTGCATTTTACCGTACACGATTAGTAGTGTTCAACTTGAGCGTATCTCATCTATTATTCTCCTGGGAGTGTTACTTAATCATTAATTATGTTTCAATGATCATATCGTCACCATGGTTAATAAAGCCAATAGTGCTCTTAGATTTACTAAGAGATGGTCTATGGAGTTTGATGATCCATACACTACCAAGCGCTCCGGCCTTGAGTACTGTTCCTGTATTTGGAGTTCTCAGTATTCAGTTTATCAAGTAAAGATTGAATCCGTGCAGAAGACGTATCTGCTCTTCGCGGCCTGAATTGGAATATATCTCTTAGACAACCATCTTATTCAAGTAGAATGTTGCTGCTTGATTTGCCTTCTCTTAAAGATAGGCGGACTTGCCATGGTGCCATGTTCTTATTTCAACTTATTAATGGCCTTGTTGACTCTTCAGTGCTGCGTTCTAATATAAAGTTTGCTGTCCCATCTCGAACAACGCGTAATTTTACGCGAAGTTTATGCTTTGAATCTTCATAAACAGTTTAAGAATCTATTTAGCTTCTGGATTAAAAAAATGTTTTCATAAAATTGGTGTTATGAAAAACTAATAGTGAATCGAAAAAACACATCATGAGAATTTGAAATTAGATAAAAGGTTTTTAGGAACCTATGATTTTGCTTTCCACTTGTTTTATTTATTCAGTTTATATTTATCCTTTCAGTTGATAAGTTCACTACAAAACATTTGTTCAATATAAATAAAAATAAATAAAACTACAAAAAAATATTACAATAATTAATCATAAAACATATTCACAATGCCATGCTTTATGCGAGAGAAGAGCTTATCATTTCGCCCGCGACGGGATAAAACGAATGATAGGGACGTGTTGGCGCCCAGGCCAGTGCATCCTCGATCCTTACGATTCCATGGACTTTTTGGCATGTCCTTTGTGCGCCAGCATGTGATGATCGACGAACGCTGGACGCCCAACTCGTTGACCGAGCAATTTGGTGGCATGACAGAATTACTGAGTAAGTTTATTGAAGAAATTCATATTTCAGAGAAGAGGGGGAACGGAGATTTGCAGGGAGAGTTAAATGGCCAATGCGACATAGCTTAGCTAACCCGGTTCCAACAGTCTCATCGGTCCCAGAAATTTCTGAAAAATTAAAAAAAAATAATTATTAAATTGATATGGTCAGAATATCAGACACGCGCGATAGTTTGGGACAAGGACAATCGAGATAGGGATAGTAGCCAATTTTTTCCGTGCATCCTGTGATTTTGAGCACAAACTGTTTTTTAGGCCGTCGCGTGATATATAAGCGCCATGAGACGAAGGCTAATCGGCAGCGTTATATTCGGGAAAGCAAGCGACTGAAATTGCAGTGTCGAGATGGACGGACCAAACTTAAGAAAGTCCTTACTCAGGATAATACGCACATGATACGCAATTATTTGATCAATCACAAGGACATGCAGCGACTTTACCAGAAGATGCCCATACATTTGGTTGTGGATAATATCAATCAACGTACGTTTGTCCTGCGCAAGGAGCGAGATCGTCTGGAGTTTTTTTTGGGTCAGCGAAAGCATCATTACAGAGAATTGTTGGTTTGTATTTTATTTGCAAGAAACTAATTTCATATTGATTATTGTACTCAATATACAGATGGATCGCGCCGTGCTAGAAAATCGTATTAAGTATCAGAATGAGTTTGTGCTGGAGGAGGAGCTTAAATCACGAGTTTTTATCAAGAAAATCGAAAACTCAAATGTGCGCTTGAAGGCCATCAAGACAATAAATAATACATATAAAAAAATGATACAAGTGCTCTTGCATGATGAAATATTTTATGAGCCCATTTTACGCTCCCTGAGCGGCGACATGGAGGATCAGTCGAATTTCATAAAACATATACTCTATCTGGGCATGCCGGCCATAGCCAAATTTAAGGAACTTAACTACGAGTACCGACAGTTGGAGGACAAGTCACGCAAGAATCTGCAGGCCAAGCTGCAAATGTTAGCTTCACTTAAGAAGCCAATTAATCAAAACCTAGCTCCCAGACATAGAGAGGAGATCTCTGCAACCGCAAATCCCCATCGATATGTCCGTGAGACGCGGAGCATGATGATCCTAAAGCTGGTGCTTAAGTCTATCGAGAAGACCATCAAGGAGGTCAAATTTGTAACACTATGCTCGCAGGCCAGGGAGATTTATCCTCGGTAATTGCTAATAGATTAGTATTTAATTGTAAGTATTAATACGTTTTTTGTTGTAGCATGAAGAGCCAGGTGGATAATAATGAGAAGCTTCATCGTTTCATCGAGAATGATATGCTTACACATGAGATGCTCGAGACCAAAATGAAATGCGCTAATGTGTTGAGGGGCGTACTGGTAAACAATCTATCCGAGGAGGAAATTAAGTAAGCAACTGTTTTAAGTCTTATGTTTCTAATATCATATAAAACGTTTTTATTGACCAACAGTCGACTTGAACGCATTAAAGACTTGAGAAAAATTTTGAAAAAAGATGAAGAATTTGAGGAGGAAACGTTGAGTCATCTGAAACTTCGTGGTGATGCTTATGTGATGTTACGGTAAGGATTTTTAATTTGTCGCGAAATTTTTAACGCATTTTTGAAGAGGCGTTTCCCACCCCATCAATTGTTTTTAAACCTTTATAATTTTGTTACAAAATGTGACTCACCCTATAAAGTGTGTATATTCTTGATCAGCATCAGTCGAACTAGCCATTTCGATCTGTTCGTATGTTTATGTGCGTTTCTCAGTAGTTAGCTTAAGCTTTGAAAGCACTCTTAATAAAACTTGACACAGATGCTTCTCCTTTCTGCATGTAGTACGTTTGTCGAAATCGGCCAGATCGGTACACTATCGGGGGTGTGACGGAAACCTCTTCCAACCGAATGGTTGGTTGGTTTCAAAGCTCTCGTGTTTTCTCAAGAGATTTGAATAAATTCACACAGATAACATTCTTATAAATAACTGAAAAACTGTTTTATTTTTATATTTATATTTTTGAATTATATTTTTTTTTTTTTCGAAACATTGGTTTCCAGTTATTAATGAATTTTTTATTTAGATTTTTTAAAATGAGATTGAAGCTGATCGGATGATAAACAAAAAAGTTGCTTTCTACGGTTTTCCGCGAATTTTCGACATTTCCCGACCGAATTTTCCAAAATCCGATCTTTGTACGCACTTCTAGCATAAGACGAAACTACTGTGAAAGATTCAGCCTTCTAGTTCTTATGGTGTGGGCTGTGCGACAATTGTAAATCAGTCAGTCAATCACTTTTATATATATAGATCATCATCAACAGCCGAGTCGATATAGCCGTGTCCGTCCGTCTGTCTGCCCGTCTGACCGTATGAACACACAGATCTCGGAGACTACGAGAGCTAGAGACACCAAACTTGGCATGCAGGTTCCTCTATACCATTCGCAGATCAAGTTAATTTTAAATTTCGGATACACCCCCCCTCACTACCGCAAATCGAGAAGAACTCCCACTGGCACAATTTTAAAGATACAGCTTTGATTTTTTGAACACATATCGGAAAATAAACACCAAAGTTATGGAAGAATCTATAACCCCCATCTCAGCAGACAGAAACAACAGTTTGACATGCGCTTGACAAGTTAAGTGCGCTGCTTGCTTGTGTTGCGGCTGAACTGCTTGAAGTGCAAGCTGGGAGCAGGGAGTCTCATAGACGGGCACACTCGACAAGAGCATTATTACTTATTTCCATTGATTATTTGAATAATTATTTAAAATAATTTAATGACGTATTTATATTAATACTTCTAATCAAACGCGTATTTAATGTGAATTTTTTACAAATTGTTTTGACAATCCTATGGATGCAGCCATGTTGCTTTCGAAAACAGAAGTTCGAAAAAATGAAATATCTCGAACTTCTGTAACACCTACAGTTTTTTCAAGAGATTTGCAAATCAACCGTATAACACAAAGCAACCTTAGAAGTCATCGGATGAAAAACTAGAAAAACATTTTTGCTTTTTTTTTTTAATAAATCAATTAATTAGCTAAGGCACCTTCCTCATATGTTGACAACATTTTATCAAATTCGAAAACATTTCTTTTTATATAGATATTTCAACCATCTCACTAGTACTCAATTTTATAATGTTCCACACAGTTTGATTTAATTTTATCAAATCGGGTGGCTTTATCTTATAGCTGTCATGGGAACAATCGGTGGAAATTTATGTTTATACTCTGACTACTTATGACATCCTCGACCGATCTGTAAAAAAAAAATGCCACGCCCACTACCGCCCCTGCAAATGAGCAAAATCTGTATCTCCTACACCCTTATAACTAGAAACTCCAATTTTTGCAGTATGACTCCATTTGAACTCTTCGATAGATTGGAGAAAAAAAAAATTTGACACGCCCACCCCCGCCCAGTAAACGAGCGATCATTTTGCCAAGCACCCGTCTCGATCTGCTTTGGGCGTTTGCAGCATTCTGCACTTAGTAGAAAGAATTTTATAGTTCGTAGCATATATATATAAGTAGTCTTTAAAAGAATTTAATTTAATATACGTACAGAAAACAGAGTGTATCACAGTCGGGTGAGCCCGACTGCAACGTTCTTACTTGTTTTTGTTTGTTGTTTTCAGTTTAATTATATTTCATATAATTTGGTTCGTCAATAATTTCATTTTTGCATGAAAAAATTACTATACAGAATTTATATAGAAATTTTATTAGGATCCCTAGAAGGGTTTTACACATTCACTTATTTTCTTATTACTCTCGCAGGGTAAGCATTTGGAATCTTGTTGAAATACTCCGACATGTAGATCGTCAGCCAAAGGCTCTACGTAATCAATATCCAAATTCGTATTTAAAGCTGCCCCTTCTCAAATTCGAGATGCTCAATATGCGTGCTGCTGCACCAGAGATTTACGAAGAGAACAGTTGAGTTGAACTACACATTACACACCAAAAGAACTAATTTTAAAAAATCTCACTAATTTTACACACAGTTGAAGTTGTTATGCATGTGCTTAAGCGTAAGGTATACAAACTGATGAAGGGATACCTGGTAGAGATGAAGACCTCGATGGTTAAGCGCAATAAAGATGAATATCATTCCGATTTCTTGGCCAGTCTTGATATGTACGAGCATATTGATGAGGAGGATCAAAAGATCGTCTCGCATGAAGAGGATGTACTGACGGAGAACAAGACCATGGCCAATGTACCGAATCGCAAACAAATTAAAGCAATGAGTGCCAAATTTTTGGAAAATCTTGCCAAACGTGACGAATAGATTACTTGATCTGATCAAAATCCACGTATAAATTTTAGCTAGTCTATCAAAATTGTAAGCCATAAGACACAGAAATACAAAGAAAATAGCTATGAAAGAAAAATGAAGAATATGCTCGACAAGGAGATGCCCTGCATTCATATGTTTTTAAATACACACATATACATATGTATGTATGTTTATATTATAAACATTGTAGGGACTTCTATGCATATATACATATGAACATATGTACATATGTATATCTATGTATGTATTAACTTCACTCTGCTTCTCTCCACCAAAATCAGTAACGTGATCGCTTTAAACTTTTAATAATAGATAATTTAAAAAATATGTATGTAGATGTTACTAAAAATAAGAGTAAGAAATTGTGTTTTTAATTGAGATCTTTCGATTTGCAGATGTGAAAAGTTGGGTGTTGGTAATGGCAAATTTATTTTTATCCAGTCTATTTAATAGGGCAACAGAATTCAACTTGAAAAATTTGGTGATTGTAGCTAAAGGGGTGTGGGAGATACAGACTTTGCTTACTTGTGGGGGCGGTGGTTTTTTTTTTAGTCAAATCAATCGAGGAAGTGACTAGCCCTTGTGCTAAATATGGTCTAGAAAAACTGTGGAAGATACAAATTTTTGTCGTTTAGGGGAAGTGGTTGGGGGTGGGGGGGAGATCTTAACACTTTGTCTGCCTTTGGTATATATGAACATGTATGCCAAGTTTGGTTGCTCTATTTTCAAAAAAAAGCTGCTTTCATACAGACGGACATTTCACAAACCCAATATACTTCTTTTTCTATTTTTTTTCAAAAAATTAAAAAAAAAGTATAATTAAAGTTTTATTTTTCAAATGCTTATCATCAACACACACTCATCAATTGCATCAGCTATGTTACATTGAAAACAAGTAATTATTAATTTACAATGTTCATGTCATCAGGACTGGGACTTGAGCCCGGAGCCTTGGGTTTTGGGAGCTACTTATAACTAAGCTATGCCATGACAATCTAGTTTCGTCTTTAAGCCAGAAATGCGAGAGAAATAGATATTTACTCACCAAAACTATAGAAACTGATGGAATAATATTTTTTCATTCCCATTTTGGTTTTAATTTTTAAACCAAAAATAATAACTGAGAAAGTAATATTTCTTTGCTCCAATTTTGGTTTACTTACATTTCAAACCCAAAGGACGGCTAAAGGCAGATAATTCAGGTTTTTATACTCTTTTTTAATTTTTTTGAAAAAAAAAGAAGAGTATATTGGGTTTGTGAAATGTCCGTCTGTCTGTATGAACGCAGTTTTTTTCCACAGTTTTGAAGCTAGAGCAACCAAACTTGGTATACATGTTGGTATATACCATAGTAAGAGAAAGTGTCAAGATCTCCCCCCCCACCCCCACCCCTTCCCGTAAAAAACCTTTATCTTCCACAGTTTTATAGCTAGAGTAACCAAATTTAGCACAAGGGCCACGCCCACCCCCGCCCTCACAAATAAGCAAAGTCTGTATCTCCCACACCCCTTTAGCTAGAGTCCCCAAATTTTGCAGCTTGAATTCTATTGTCCTATTAAATAGATTGTATAAAAATCATTTTGCCACGCCCACCCCCGCCCTTGCAATCCAGCAATGTTTGTTTCTCCCAAACCTGTACAACGAGCCCAACCAAACTTAAATTGATGGCAAAACTTGAAAGATTTGAGCAAAAATGCAATTGCCACGCCCATCGCAGTCGGGTGCATCCGACTGCAACGTTCTTACTTGTTACTACCTGTTCCCATTAAAAATGGGAAAAAGAGAGTTATAAAGTACTGCAAATGTGTGTAACAGGCAGAAGGAAGCATTTCCGACTATATAAACTATATATATTCTTGATCAGCATCAACAGCCGTGACGATCTAGCCATGTCCGTCTGTCTGCCCGTCTGTCCGTATGAGCACACAGATCTCGGAGACTACAAAAGCTAGAGACACCAAACTTGGCATGCAGGTTCCTGTATATCGTACACAGATCAAGTTTATTTCAAATTTCGGATGCATCCCCCCGCACCGCCGCAAATAGCAAAAAGCTCCAACAGCCACAATTTAAAAGATAAAGTCTTTTAATTTGACAAGCACCTTAACTTTCATGTAGTTAACAGATACTGCAAGTTTCAAAACAATCAGCTCATAGGCAAAGAAGTTATTAAGGAAAACAAAAATATAATTTTTACTGCTTGGCCTGAGCAGATGTGCAAGCGAGCGCGAGCACTCTCTGTTAAGTACATCAAAGAACGTGTGCGAGCGAGCGCAAAGTAAAAATGTATGTAACTGTATGTAGTATGCAGATACATAAACATATACACTCAATGTGCAAAGTTGCGTGTACTTATATACATATGTAAGTACATGTAAATGTGTATGATAATGTATGTATGCATGTTGGTTTATATATATATATATATATATATATATACATAAACGCATATTCCAATGGCTAGCATATAAATATGTATGTACGTATGTACACACGTATGCCTGCCCAGCGTTGCCATTTTGCAGTTCCATTTTCTCAGCGTTGCCACTGTCAAAATGTAAAGATGTGGCATCTTAGCATTTTGCAATACTGCCCGTTATACCAAGATTTTAGCCCGACTACATATAATTTGCACATTGGCTTGTGTACACCTTATTTATTTTGTAAGCATTATAAAATAAAATAAAATATTCTTGCTGAAATAAAATATCGTATTGGTTCTAGTCGATATTTTGCATTGATACGTATCGATGTATCGATGAGCTTCACCCATCGCTGTCTTGCGGCTGCGATTTTTCTAACGTTTAACACGGTCGCCGTCAATCGATTTTTAATTTAATAAACGCAAATTGAAAAAAAACTCTCACAGCCACAATTATGTTGTATCAATATTGATCAGCTGTGTAAATTTCATCACGATCGGATAAATAACACCGGCATTTTTTCCTGGAATTTTCTGACCGCAATCTTTGAAAAAAATAAATTTCTATTAAATTCCGAGCGATTTTCGAAAAGTTAACGATTTTCGGCTAATCGCAATTTTCGAATTTTCTAATAATTGAAGTTTAAAAGTAGCCAGAACTAGCTATGAAATATCCAAATTGGCATCAGTGATTACATGTTTTAGGCAAGATCTTTTACTATATTGTCTTTAAAAGTAACAGTAGCTAATTAAATTCAATTTCAAATGTAAGAAATCAGTTAGAGTTTTCGGAACATTCATCCCTCTGAAGAAATTAGTGAGGAATGCCAAGTTTTATCACCACCTACCTGACAGCCAACACAAGCTGTCAGGCTGTCAGGTTGCCTAGCAACATAAATGACAACAAAGAATCTAAAAGGAAAAGGAATTGAAGAAAACAATTGAATTAGTTGAGAAAATTGAATCAGCAAAGAAATTAAAATATAAAGTTATTCGCATGCATACACAATGGGCTACAAGGGCAACTGCAACTTTCCGCAGATGATGCGAGAGGCGGGCTTCAAGCTGCGCCAATATCGTGATGTGCCGCTGGATTGGCGTCAAATGGGTAGGTTTCTTAAAAAAAAAAAAGTAAAACTCGCTTTAAAATTGCCATGTTCTATTCAGGCTCCTACGAAACGGATCGCATTTTGTGTGAACAAAATTTGGAGTTGGTGGATGATGCACTGCAGCACTTGTCAGAGGCGCCACTAGGTACGGCCTTAGATACACATATACTAGACAGCGGCATAGCCAAGTACTTCATAATGTCACAGTATGCTATACAGTATTTGGTCTGCTGTCGCACCTATCTGGATGAGAGCGTTGGGGAGTTACGTGAGGCGCATGCAACGGCCCAGCAGGAGCTGGCCAAGCTGCGCAAATCCCTTAGTGAATCCAATAATGAAATTGTACAGCTGCACAAGAAGATCACACAAATTGAAACCATACGCGAGGTCGTGTTCCCTTGTCACTTATGCACCAAGAACTTTATAAGCAACGAGGCTCTAAACATACACATTGGGCGAAGGCATCGCGTGGGCACACCCACCACAACATTGGCTGGTGGTGCTGGTGTCAAGGATAAAGACTACGATGTGCAGCTGATCAATACCATTAAAATGGAGCTGGAGATTAAGCAGCTGAAGGAGCGCCTCAATTCAGCTGAACGCAATATTAAGGATCGCAATGGCAGCTCTAGGAGGCATGCCAGCCCACGGCAGGATCAAGCAACAGCAATAATGTCCCAACGCCATGTGGGCATACAAAGTAATTTGGCGGAGTGCAAGGAGAAGGATGAGCTCAGCAGCGAGGCGTTGGATAGCGAAGCTAGCGAGCGCAAGGAGCAGCTCCATTGTCTGGCCGAGCGCCTGAGCAGCTTTGAGGCCTGGCAGACGCAGCTTAAGCAAAGCAATGAACAATTTATCCAGGACATTGATCAAAAGCTGGAGGATCTAAGAAACTCGCTGGAGCAGACCAAACAGTTTGCAGAAACCAAAGCAATGGCTGTGATGCAAGCAACAACGGCTGAAGATCGGGTGGCCACACCTTGTTTGGAAGATTTGGAGCGCATTCTTACCGAAAAGGTGGCCGAAATTGGCAAGGTCAGCGCCAACAAGCTGGAGGAAGTGGTACACCATCTAGAAGTTGGCTACAAGGACAAACTAGAGGCGTTGGAACAAGAGCTCAGGCGACTTAGCGTGCGCAAGGAGCCGAAAGTCGAGGCAGTGCATCATGCCACGACCGCTTCCAAAATACCTAAGCCGCTGCCTAAGAAGGAAGAAACGGACATGGAGCGCATTAAACGGCTGGTGGAAAGCGAGTTTAACCAAACAAAACGCGACGATGACACTTACTCCATAGAAGAGTTGCCAACTAAGCCGGATCAAAGACCAGCTCAGTCGATTACGAGTCCAGCTCAGCCGCAGCCGCAAACACCAAATCCATCAATTGCCCATGTCACAGAGCTTCCCAATGGCAGCAGCTCGGGTAGTCATCCAACCTACACAAAGCCAATAATAACTACGCCCTCACCCAAATCCAGCCAGGCAGAGTTGCGTGAAACGACCGACATAAGCGGAAGCCTCAGCGAGGAGGTTAGCCTTAGCGAGGAGGGTAGTCTCAGCGAGGAGGGCAGCATTAGCGATGAGGGCAGCGAGCTCCTGACTTCCGAAACAGAACGTCAAGTCTTCAAAACGCCAAAAACAAAGTAAGTAGACACTTTCCAATTTACTCAATATATCGTTGGGACACAGATGTTCCTATTTTCACTTGCGGCAGCATTTTGCAGAATTGAAATGTTTGAAATGTTCTTATTCCTCTTCATCTACTATATTGGAATATGTAGATCTCAATGCAAGTAAAATCAATCGTTTATCAAGTGAATTCAATCCACATACTCTTGTCATAAGGGAAAACGGGAACATGTGAGGGCATTTTAAATTCGAAATAACGAATGTGAAAAGAGAAAAGGGCTTGTACTTATTTGAATAAACTTCTTATTCTAAGTATTGAAAGTATGCCCTTATAATTTACTGCGCTAGTCACAATTATTAGAAACACAATTTATTAAAAAATATTGAAATATGTTGGACAAAGATTGTTGCCTTTTCACTACAAATATGAGACTTTATCCAAACTAGTTGTCTAATAGTTTTACTCCCTGTTCCCAATAAAAATGTGCAAATGTGTGTAACAGGCAGAAGGAGACATTTCTGAATACATAAATATATATATATTCTTGATCAGCATCAACAGCCGAGTCGATATAGCCATGTCCCTCTGTCCGTCTGTCTATTTGAACACACAGATCTCGGAGACTACGAGAGCTAGAGACACGAAACTTGACATGCAGGTTCCTGTATGCCGTACGAAGATCAAGTTTGTTTCAAATTTCCGATACACCCCCCCGCACCCCCACACATCGAAAAAATCGACCACATCCACAATTTAAAAGACATAGCTATAATTTATGGTACACATATGTATATGATGTATCAATGTTGATAAGCTGCGTACATTGCATTAAGATCGGATAACAAACACCAAAGTTATGGAAGAATCTATTGCCCCCGTCTCAGCAGGCAGAAACAACTGTTTGACATGCACTGTACAAGTTAAGTGCGCTGCTTGCTTGTGTTGCCGCTGAACTGCTTGAAGTGCAAGTTGGGAGCAGGGAGTCTCGTAGTCAGGCACACTCGACTAGAGTATTCTTACTTGTTTTTTCTACTTAATGTTGAATATTAACAGTAGACTCTGGAAAAAGAAATGAAATTTACAAAGTTAACAAAATTTAAAAATGAATGAAAAAAATTAAATTTACAAAATTAACCAAAATTAAAAATGAATTTAACATAAGAATAATATGATAAAAATAAAAAATAAATGAAAAATAAAAATAAAAAAGGGAAAAAAATTAGCTGGGGGTGTTTTAGCTTCAATAAAATGTATCCTGTATTTTTTCCAGGGATTGGGAAAAACCCAACCAAATCAAGAAGTAACTGAGAGTTATTAGACAAAAAAGTGAATTTTAGATACAAAATAGTATAGTAATATGCTAAATAAATAATATAGTAATATACAAATGAGATAAATGGGAAAGGAGTAAAGTTTTAAGTGTAGGAATAGACGTAGCATTAGTTATAATATGGAAAAGGTTGTTATATCAGAACATAAGATGCGAAATGGGCTATGGATAGCATAGTTAGTAATACAAGATTGAAAAGAAAAAGGTAAAAAGTTTCTAGTACTTTTAAGCGGAATAGCACAACTAATTTGGTTGATTAGTTCAGAGAAAAACATAACGGCATACAACATTTATGGAATCCTTATATTAAAATCAGAATAACCATTTTTACAATATTAAGGATTAAAAGCTCATGGAAGTCGACACAGCCGCTGACTCGCAAGGATGTTCGCAAACTGATCAGTTTTAAGCTAAAACCGCATGGCTTTAACATGAAGTCAAAGAGTATTACCAACACATCTTTAACACGTGTGAATTCCGAGATGGCTGAGCATCGCAACTTGCTTAAAATGGTATGAATTTAAAAAAACCGTTAAAAACCAAGTATGACTTAAGACTACAGCTGGCAATTATTTACAGAAATATCCTCATTTCTATGCAACGCGTAATCGTATACGCAAATTTGTGGAGAAGCTCTGCTCTGCTAAAATGCCGGAGCGTGCCCAGGTGCTTTTGAAGAATAAGACGCCGCTGCAGCCAATAGATATGCCCAAAAGTAGTCGCGCAGATAACGATGATGAGGAAAATGAAGAAACTGGGCGAGCATCGACATCACCGGAAGAGGATGTTGAAGAGGACGAGGAGGAGGAGGAGGTATCAGCTAGCAGTGAACAGTCGCCCAGCTCCAGTCCGCGGCGACAGCAGCAACATCACAATTTCGAGGCGCAGTTGGAGCAAATGCTATCCAAGCCCGCTGCTCAAGTAACCAAGTCCGCTGTTACGGTGGTGCAGATGCATCAGGCAAGACCGATGCCGTTGCCACGCAAACGTGTCATGTTTAATACGCTGGGTATTGATGATGATGAAGGTAGATTCAAATGAGATTCAAATAAATGAATTATTTAATTAGATAAAAAGCAAATGTTCGTTATACTTAAACTATAAGATAACCAGGGTCACACGCTTAAACGCGTTATGCTGTCTGGCAAGGCTGCTTAGGTGGCAATTGGAGCGATGATGCTTACGACGATAGATTAAAATGATATTCAAATAAATAATTAACAAGAAAACAAGTTAGAATGCTCTAGTCGAGTGTGCCCGACTACGAGACTCCCTGTTCCCAACTGGCACATCAAGCAGTTCAGCGGCAACTCAAGCAAACAGCGCACTTAACTTGTGCAATGCCCCTAAAACTGTTGCTTTTGCCTGCTGAGACGGGGGGAAATAGATTCGCCAATGACTTTGGTGTTTATTTTCCGATCACAAAGAAATTTGGTAATTGTTTAGTTGAAAGCATGCACTCCAAAAATTAGCCAAAAATTATAGTTTTGCTCTCAAAAAATCAGAAAACATTAAAAAATGCTACAAACCAAGCCCTGTTGTCAACTAACCAATTACCCAAAATTTACGCAACTGATTAACATTGATAAAACAAATATGTGTACCAACAATCAAAGCTAAATCTTTAAAATTGCGGCTGTGGGAAGTTCAGCGATTTGGGGTGGTGCGAAGGGATGTAGCCGAAATTTGAAATAAACTTGATCTGCGTTTCTCTAGCTCTTTTAGTCTCTGAGATCGACGCGGACAGATGGACGGACAACGGAAGCAGGCACAGTTAACTAGAGCATTCTTCCAATTGCGATGTCGCTAGCAAACAAATAAACGTTTGCTTCCAAAACATAGCGCGATTTGTGTGATGTCTTAAACGCACAGACCATATATAACGCTATGTCTACCAATTGGCTGACCTTTTCTTGACTTATTGGATGAAATAAATAACACTATTTCTACTTCACAAAATAGGGTTTCTGTTTAATAAACTAAGACTATCTGCTACATTAAGAACATATAATATTGTCTGCAAAATATATAGAGCATTCAATTTGGAGAGACATTTTCGATACACGCTGTCCGCATTAAGAGTCAACTTCCTTTACCATTAAAAACAATTAATACCGCCACACGATTACAAATAAAAGTAAAAACACACCTTCAGTGAACTAAACAGCTAACAGTAAGTTAAAAATCATAAATAGCGCTAGGAATCTCAATAATTAAATAAATAATAAGCTAACCAGGGCCACACGCTTCGGCGCGTTATGCTGTCTGGCAACGCTGCTCGGTGCCGATAGCCATCGATATTAGTGCATGCACGGCTATCGATACGCTAACACGGCGAATTTGCAATGCGGCGAAGTGAGGTTGCGCGAAAAAATTTCTTTACGTCGCAAAAATCTTCATTAAATTGCAATAAATGCTTTAAAACGCAGTTGAACAGCACGCAAACCAGTGAGAAACGCTGAACGTACATGGCGGGTAAAGTGTGGCATTGAAAATTCGCAGCAGCAGCGCTGTTAAGTACATATATTACCTGACGACCACACACAAATACACACACACACACTCCTGCACACTCACTAAAATACCTCCGCCCCTGCCCCCCACCAAACATCGATGAAATAACATACATAACGTATACCGAAAAATACATAAGCTTACGCTCAAATAACGGAACCAAAAGCACTGTCGTCGTCGTCGCAGACGCAGGTAAACAGATAAGAAAACAGACGCAAGTAGTATCAGCAGTAGCAACAACAACAGTAGCAGCAGCAACAAAAACATGTCGGACATCATGAACATTGACAGCATTATCTCGCGTCTTTTGGAAGGTAATTGTGACCCCCAAACAACATATATGCATACAAATTACATATATCTACATAAAATATATATATATATATACATATATATTTTCTTTATGCATTTCAGTGCGTGGTGCTCGTCCGGGAAAAAATGTGCAACTTTCAGAGAGCGAAATACGCAGTTTGTGTTTGAAATCGCGTGAAATATTTCTATCACAGCCAATATTGTTAGAATTGGAAGCGCCGCTTAAAATATGCGGCGATATACACGGACAATACTATGATCTGTTGCGTCTGTTCGAATACGGTGGCTTTCCGCCCGAATCGAATTATCTATTCCTTGGCGATTATGTGGATCGTGGCAAGCAGTCATTGGAGACGATATGCCTGCTCTTGGCATATAAAATTAAATATTCAGAGAATTTCTTTTTGCTGCGCGGTAATCATGAATGTGCCAGCATTAATCGCATCTACGGGTAAGTACTATCGATAGTCAAAACAATCGATAACCTCGAAAGCCGACATGATTGGTAAAACCGATATTTGGATAATTTAGACTCGATAATATCGATAGTCGACACATCGGTACTATAAATAGTCGGTACACTCGATAGTATCGGTAGTGGACACAATCTATAATCATAATAGTCGTACACTCGGTAATATCGATTTTCGAAACAATCGATAATATAGATAGTCAACAGTTTTTAAGATTTAAAGTGTAAAAACAGAAACAGACAACGGCAATCTTATTATAAATTAAACATATATTTTAAATCCATTTGCATATATGTATGTATGTATTCAAGAAAACGACGGTTAAATCGAAAGTGGTAAAAAACAATCAAATACTATCTATAGTGATGTAGTAAATTCACGAAATGATTTAAATCACAAAAAGCTAAATAAATGTGATTTACAATAAAAAAATTAATAAGTTCCAATTGCAAGTACGACTCTCCTCAAAGCAGGGGAGTTATTTGATTCACATTAAAAGTCTTTCATGAAATGTTTCTGAATTTATGTTCAACTTGTCTGTTGGATCAAATTGATGAAATTCTGTTTACGCACGAGTTTTCCTATATTACTTTTGTATTTAAGAATTTAGTGTGTTGAATAACTGCTCACAGTATGAAAAGAACAGCTGTTTTTATATCGTGATATGTGCTAATCATGAAATAGCCTTTCGTGACAGGCAGCACAACACGCTTAAATATTTAATCACGCACCATTTATATGCTTTTACGTATGTATGTATTTAGTTATGTCCATTACTGATATAATTGATTCGTTTTTAGCTTTTACGATGAATGCAAGCGACGTTACACCATCAAGCTGTGGAAAACATTTACCGATTGCTTCAACTGTTTGCCCGTGGCGGCAATTGTGGATGAGAAAATCTTTTGCTGTCACGGCGGCCTGAGTCCCGATTTGTCATCGATGGAACAAATACGACGCATAATGCGACCCACGGATGTGCCAGATCAGGGCCTACTATGCGATCTGTTGTGGTCCGATCCTGACAAGGATACCATGGGCTGGGGCGAGAATGATCGCGGTGTAAGCTTCACATTTGGAGCAGAGGTACGAAAACAAAACAAACTAAAATGAAAACCAAAACTAAATTCTTTTCAATATTAGGTTGTGGGCAAATTTCTACAAAAGCACGAATTTGACCTCATATGTCGTGCACATCAGGTTGTTGAAGATGGCTACGAGTTCTTTGCCAAGCGGCAGCTGGTCACGCTCTTCTCGGCGCCCAACTATTGCGGTGAATTTGATAATGCGGGTAAGTGTGTTCACTGATATATACATATATATATATAGTACTTAAAATGACGGTAGACTTTGGACAACTCAGATGTGGATGTTATCTCTGATGCGACTTGTTTATTTGCGCAAATATACTTATGCTATAATATATATATATAGATAACTAAGATTAGCACTGATTTCGGAGATAACCTTGCAGCCGGACCGAAATAACAGGTTACAGTTCAGTTGTATATAAACGAGTACAAATGTAAACGTAGACAACAGTAATTTTTTTTTGTTTTAATATGATTATAGAAAGAACAGCTTCAGATCAGCAATGCTTTAAAAACAGGGGTCTGAATTCACCATAACAACTTGAAAGCTGATAATTAAAAAAATACCTAATATAGTTTAAATTCCACTGTTCGTTTTACTTGATAGTACAAATAGAAGTCAACTAATATAAACAACGCTCAAATATCAAAACTGAAGTTGGAATCTGCTAGCTAGATGACAATTCAGTTTTCTAGTCTACGTTTATTGCATTATTAAGATTACATTATTTCGAATGAAATTCTATATAATATTCATAATAATACTTGTTTATTTTATTTTAGGTGCCATGATGTCCGTAGATGACACATTAATGTGCTCCTTTCAGATATTGAAACCCGCCGACAAGCGACGTTTTGTTTATCCAAACTTTGGTAGCTCAGGGCGTCCCTTGACACCGCCCCGCGGCGCCAACAATAAGAATAAGAAAAAATAAGCGACACAGAAAAAACAGCAATAATATACAAAAAAAAAAAAGAAGATAAAACACACAAAGCAACAACAAGAAAAACGGCCACACAAAAATGAATCCAATTTAATGCGCAGAAATGTTTGTTTTTATCGAATATGTGTAATCGAATCGTGAGCAACGTTATAAGGGTATAGAAATTAATCAAAATTAGCCTATTTTTCATTTGAAAAACAAAAAGAAAAGAAAAATACTATAAACACACAACACAAACACACACACACACACACACAAATTGAGACACTTTAGTTCAAACTAATTGTAGTGTTAAACACTGCATAAGCAAGAATATCTCTTAATGTATTAATTTTATTTTGTTATAGTTTTTCTTCCTTGCGCAATGCGAACACACACACATACACATATACATATATATATATGTGTATATATATATATATATGTATATATATATATATATATATATTTAAATTCATTATACGTACAGTAGGTATGAAAGTGCACACACAACGTTGTATTAATTGCATTTTTATCTTGCACAGCATTTTTCGGTTATTTGCATAGCACAAAAAGCCACATGTTTTTATCTTTAAATGTAGCAAAATGGTACAATGTTAATTTTTATAATTCTTTTTTTTATTTTATTTGATGCTTTTAAATACTATGTGTGTGAGTTGAATATTAATGAATATACGTATTTTAAGCGCAATTTATTTTATATATATATATTTTTTTAATTTTATTCATCATTGAAATTCTACTAAATGTTTACTTAGTTTTAAAAGCAAAAGTAAATCTAGCTGCAAGGTACATAAGTTTGAATTGTTTACACCAAAAATATTTAAAATAAACAAAAAATGTGTATATTTTTAAATTGTATGCGTTGACGATAATATGTAACCCACAACACGTACATATGATGAAAAAATTACAAAAGAAAATCACAAAACAAGAAACACAATAATTATAATTAACTTAACATTACAAGTAAATTGCAAGCATCAAAATTTGTTTAACATAAAGAAAATACTGCAAAAAATACTTCATGAAGCAAACAATTTTTGAGTAAAAGTTAAAGAGCGCGTTGAAATAGCTGCATACTTGTTAGTGTCACTGTGTGCCCTATGTTGACCTCAGCGACGCGACAGATAAAGTTACAAACAAGAACTACAAATTTCAAGTATATAAATACGTATATATAAAATCAAACTGTAACTTCGGTACATTCTAGTGCTAAAGGCCGCCACATTGAAGTATTATACTTATTATTCATGCATGTAGTACTATGCCGAGGCAAGTGAATAGCCCCCATTTAGTTAAGGATATATGTACTTCTTGTCTATCTCTCACTTGCTCCTGGCAAAATTGACACCCAAAAATGGTTTCGTTTGTATAATCCCCCCCGCCCGAAACAATCGCGTATAGAACTCGAGTTTTTCAACTTGAATGTCCAGCTATAGCCTAACCTAATCCTCTTGTCGAAACCACTTTAGTACTCTGTTTAATGTTGTGTCGAATTCTACGTACGATATGCAAAGAAAAATTTATTTAATATTATAGTTGATATCGGCTGTTTGAAAACAAAAAAAAAACACAAGAAAAACACATAAAAGAATTATAATGTAATATCGTACGAATAAATTGCGTAAAACAGCAAAAAAAAAAAAACAAAAAAAAGAGAAGATAAATAAATTGTAATAAAAATGTTTGAAAATTCGAAAAGACAACTTAACGAAAATAAACTTTATTACAAACTAACAACTGCAAAGAAAAAAAATATAATAAAAATAAAATAAAACAACATGAAGCACTTGTAACAAAATAGCACTGTTTTATTTAAAAGAAAATGAAATACATACTAGCAATAAAAAACTAATGGTAACGCGTGGTTTTAAATGGAACTGGGAAACGGCAGCGTAATGGGCAAATACGTTTAATTCATTAATTAATTGCAATTTAATTATTTTGCAATATTTGTCTTTTGACGGAAATTGGCTTAGTAATGGTAATTGCACTTTAAGTTTATATATTTAATATAATGTAGAAAAATGTAATAAATTGATTTAATGTCAGGCAACTGTTATTTGACTATTTAGTCATTACCACTTCATGTTGATGATAATAAATGAGCTTAGATATATACTAAATTATTTTAGAAATTAATCAGGTGTAAATTAATATTGCATTCCGATTATAGCATACAAAATTAAAGTTGTCAAGTGTTCTAAATTCCAAAAAAACGAGTGAAAAAAGACTATTCAAAAAAAAAGAAATAGTAAATGAAACAAGTAAGAATGCTCTAGTCGAGTGTGCCCGACTACGAGACTCCCTGCTCCCAACTTTCAAGCAGTTCAGCGGCAACACAAGTAAGCAGCGTACTCAATTTGCACAGTGCATGTCAAACTGTTGTTTCTGCCTGCTGAGACAGGGGAAATAAGTTCTTCCATAACTTTGGTGCTATTTATCCGATCGTGTTGAAATTTACATATCCGAAAGACATTGATTAAACATACATGTGTACCAATTAAATTAAAATTAAATTAAATTAAAGCTTTATCTTTAAAATTGTGGCTGTGGGGGTGCATCCGACATTTGATATAAACTTGATCTGCGTATGGCATACAGCAACCTGCATGCCAAGTTTGGTGTCTCTAGCTCTTATAGTCTCTGAGATCGACGCGTTCATACAGACAGACGGACAGACAGACAGACGGACAGACAGACGGACATGGCCAGTTCGTATCGGCTGTTGATCGTGATCAAGAATATATATAGTTTATATAGTCGGAAATGCCTCCTTCTGTCTGTTACACACATTTGCAGTACTTTATAACTCCCTTTTTCCCATTTTTAATGGGAACAGGGAGTAAAAAATCAAATATCATAATAATCAGATCTGGTTTCCACTTCCGGCAACATATTGCGGAATTGAACTATTTTAAATGTACAAAATTGTATTATTGTTGTTAAGCTTGGGAATTGAATCCTAGCTTAAAGAAAACTTTATTTAATCCTAATCAATTGCAAATGAATTCAATCGTCAATATCTTGTCAAAAGGTAAAACGAGAAAGTGAAACCGAAACACGCCTTTAAAAGAGCTTAGAAACGACAACTTCGAAGTAAATTAATAGATGAAACATATCTTAATTATTATTATTATTGATCGGTCGTTATTGACAATTGAACCTTAGCGCACAGCTGCGCTCCAATGGTGCACATAGTGCACCAGAGCCTCTGCCTCTCGCATGCTCCTCCTGGAGTTGTAGCTGGAGTAGTTTCTGACGCAGCGCATAGGGCGTTGGAGCAAACAACGTTGTCACCAGCGCCGCCTGCCTGCACTCATTCGCTTTGTTTTTCTGCCCCTTGACGTTGTCAGTGATGGTCAGTTTGTCGTAGGCGCGCTGCAGACGCAGCTCATCCTGCCGCTGGACACTGAAACAGTCGCTGGCATTGAGTAGCCTGAACTGTTGTAATGTAAGCAGACGCTGCATATCGTCAGTGCAGTCCAGATTGGGCGTTGGGGGCAAGGGTGAGGGCGTTGCAGTGTTCCTAGTATGAACTTGAACCTGACCTTGATTTATCAAATGGCTGGCGACGCAGGCGCGTTGTTCATAGTTACGTCGATTGCCGGTGTGCTCGCAGTGGCTGATGGTGCTGTGGCTGCTGCTGTGCCGCTCTCCCGTACCCCAGCTCAACACCTTGACGCGACTTTCGCGCTGTTGTCGTTGTTGTTGTTTCGCAAAAGCGCAGGAGCTGTCGCAATGACTCAAAGTTGTTGTTGCAGAGTTGCGTCTGCTGAAATCCCGACTCAGCTCGCTGTTGGAGTGACCCAGGCCCAGTTCCACGGTACGTTTTACGCTCGGACGCTTTACAAATTGCGTTGGCTGCATGCTCTGCCTGGATGATGACGTCAGCGAAAGCTGATCTCTGCGTGGCTGTAGCTGCTGCTGCGACTGCTGTTGGAGTCGTCTGATGTGGCTAGTTGACTTTAAGATGCTGCTGCCGCTGCCTGCGAAGCTGCCACCGCTGTGTCCACAATAGCATCTTTGCATTTTGGTGCAGCTCAATTGGTTTTCCTTTGTTTTGTAATAAATATTTGGAAATGATTTTGGTCTTTGCCCGTGCCCCAAAACAGATTGCGTGCTCACAGAATGTTAAGCGACGACTGCTGAGCGGAGGGGCAACCGGTTTCCACGCACACATCATCGATACCGACATCAACAACCGCAGCAGCAGCGTCGATGGCGGTGGCAGTAGCGGCCAGTGTTCCCATGCCCAGCACCGTTACATGGCCTAGCCGCCGGCTCGCCACGTTTGTTTATATTTGAACAACAATTGCGACAGTTACCATAGACACATGCCAAACTCCAACTTTCCGGCCGAGGACCTCGTGTTGCTGCTGTTTTTGGCTGCGCGGCGTGATGAAGAATTTGCTGGCCAAACCAAAAACTTAGGCAACAAACTTAAATTATGGACTTTTAGTGGAGTGTTGCATTAGTGATTAGAACTAATTGGTTGGGTTTTTTGCTGCCATGGGAACTTACTGGCATTTGAGGTGTTGAAATATGACGGGATTCTGTTGTCATGGCTACTATTTTTTATTTTCCTTTTATTAGCTTCTAATAATATGCTTCAAGCAAATCCGGCATGGTGTTTTAGCTGCTGTGCAGTTGCACAAGGCTCAGCAATCGATTCGGTTGTAACGAGGGTAGGCCAAGTAAGTTTTTAATGTTGTGTCAATGTAATAGTCAGTTCTTGTCTAAACGTATAAACACATTTTTAGAGATGGTCGCTAAGTTCTAAATCTGTATTTAATGATTAATCTTCAAACGTAACAACTAAAAGGCAATGAATTAGAAACTTTTTTAAAAAAGGCATAAAGTGAAAAAGCATTCCACGAAATTTTATTGTTATCAGCGTACTCTTAATGGAAAAATAGCCCATTGGAAAATTTTTAAAACATATCATCATTTTTAAAGCAAGCTACGTCAATTAATTAATTTCCGCATTTTTTATACACATACATATGTATGTAAACATACATCTGTAATTATGTTTTAGCAAATCTGAATAAAAGCTCGACTTTTTAAAGCCCTTTGTTAAGGTCAGCGTAACTATTGTAAAACATTTCATATCTTACCAACTTGTAAACTACTACCATTTAAATAGCACCCCAATTAAGGTTTACATTTGTGCTTGCCTGTAAGGTTCATTGAACCGTAACTAAAACCGAAAGGGCATTACAGGGTTGCGATGGTCCAGTCACCTTTGAACACCTGTTTCCACTATTTTGACAGGCAACATGAGCGAACCGACACAACTGCAACTGCATGGTCGTGTATGGGTATGGGTTGCATTGCCCAAAGCGGTCAGGCGGAAAGCAAAAGTTGCCGCATGTGCCATGTTTGTGGGCCAAAGCTCTGCGTGGTAATGATTGAAACTTTATCATACATGCACAAACAAAAATAGTGATATGTTTGACAAGACCACAGGACTGAAGATTGCTTGTGAATTGTTGACTGAAATATAAAAAATAAAATTGCTGTGTAAAAAATGCTTTACCACGTGGCTTGTATTTCATAAACACACGAAGAAGAAAAAGTAGCTTTAATTATTTAGTTTAACGACATTTTTATTTTATTATTTGCTTTTTTATGGCTTGCTAATGTGTAATTTTTAGATATGGTCGCCTGCCCTTAAGGCGACAAAAATCACAACACTGCGTTTGAAATAGTAGTTGTGTGTATATATTATTTATAAACATATAATTGTAGTTCATGACTGGAATTTGAACCCGAAGCTTTGTTTGTTAAAAATAGGCATTGCCCTATGCACATTATTTAAAGAACATATTTTCAGCCATGTCAGATAACGTTTATGCATGGGCATTTCCACTGGAAAGTCCATTAGCAGCGGAAATTTTAAAGTCACTAATGCTTTAATCGAAGTTATTTGTTATACAAAATGAAATCTAACAGTTTACAATCCAGTTCAATAAACATCATGAGCAAATCGACTGCAATCTGGAAAAATGTTTTTTTTTTGCTATTATTTTATTAATTTTTAAACCGTATTGTCTTTAGTATCTACTTTGTCACTATTTGACGAATGCTATTTCATAAAAATGAAATAACAAAAAGCACAAACTAAAAAAAATATAAAGAGATCCATTTAACCTAGCGGAACTGAAAAGTGAACAAAAATTTGAGTAACGTAACGCCATGTAACGTCACGCCATATAGTGCTACTTAATTACTTTGCAAATATAAAATAAAAAATTTTAGATCTTAATTTTTTTTTTTTTTTTTAGTATTTTGGAAATGTCACTATTAAAACTAATTTTTAAACAGCAGAATTAAATTACAACTTGAGTGATGCTGCCAAAATAATCGATGATAACAGACTACAGCGCACCACCGATACTATTGATGATGTTAATGCATACCAAACAATATTCAATAGATTATATATGTTTTCAAATGGTTTTAAAAAGATGCTCAAACCGGTCTCGGTCAAAGCTAGCATGTCTAACTTACGTACTTCTTTAAACAATAATTTTTCGCAGTGTACATACATATGCATATTTGGCCAGAGCAAAAGGAAGCTTTTTTGGGCTGACGTCGCACCGCAGCACCGAAGCTCAGTATAAAATTCGAACGCATGGAGCATCCCGCGAGCATTGTGTTGTGATAAGTCGTCGTGCTGAGAAGAATCGCTCAGCTAAGATCCGCAGCAACAGCAATCGTCCGTTTGTTTGTGCGTGTGTGTGTGCGTTTTGCGCGTGTTTTGATCAGAGTTAACAATTGTGGAAACTCCAGTTTGCAATACTTTTCGCACTGCATCCGACATCAAGCGACATACATCATGTCAAAACAGCCAACACTTTTATTGTTGCTGCTAATCGCTGTGGTTGCGCAGGAGACGTCAAGATTTGTAACGTCAGCGCTAGATTTGCGTAAGTAACAACAAAATCAAAAAAAAAAAATGTATTATTAATAAAAATGTGCAAATTATTTGTAGCTTGTGGGTTTTTTTTGTAATGTTAACTGTGCGTTTATTTGCGCATTTAGCTTTAGCTTTGGCTTTGGCTGCTTATGAGCCCAGGCCCAAGAGAGCTCTTTATGGCCAAAACGTGATAAATATTGCTTATGAGTGGTTTGTTTGATTTGATTCGGCCTTTTGGCTCTTTGCCGAAGGTTAGACACTGTAATATTCTATAATGGGCTGGCAGGGTGACAACTTAAGGCTTGTTTTTCTAATGCTAAAGCGTGAAAAAAACACTTGCAATAAAAATTATATAAAAAATAAATAGCAAGCAGTTTTTAACTGACTTTTTAATTTGATTTCTACCGCTCTGACAACTTATCGATAAATTGCTACCAACAAATTGACAAAGCGATGCCAACAAATTGACAAAGCGTTGCCAACAACGATTCGTTGTCATTCAACGTAGCACAATTGAGCTGCACGACAGGCTTATCTTTAACATATGTGTAACTACTGTAGAAACAGGCCCAATATGCATCATGCAATCGATACGGCTGCAGCGATAAACTTCAATGTAATTGTTATGCAATCGAAACTGGTACACAGCATAATGGACATATCGATATCGGTAAACGAGTTTGCAGTCAGTCAGTGGATCACTTCCGCACAAAACGGTGACACATTTTTTTACAACTATGTATGTATGCATGTATGTATTTATATTGCTTTGTTGCCGTAGGTCATGATTGACTTTGTTTTCTCGCTACATTTTTAAGATAAAATACCCATGCGCTGCTCCGACTTGACATTGAGAGTCAATAACAATATGCTGGCTCATTTTTTTTGTTTTGTTGCTACAATTTGTTTATGTCTAAGCTTTTATTGGAAACACGTTTTGTGACCAACGAACTCTATGTGAAGTACCTGTGGATGTTGAGCCACTATTACATACTCCCCAGGAGACTTCCGCATAAAGTTTCAATGTCATTATCAAAGTGATTTTATTAATTTATTTTTATTCTTTTTTTTCAGCCGACAACTTCCCCAAGTGCAAGCGCGATGATAACTTTGACAAGTGTCTGGTGGATGCTGTTAACCAGGCCATTCAATTGCTCAAAAGTGGTAAGTACTGGATACTGATCCACTAATATATACTTACTAATAAGGGCTACTGAACTAATTGAACTATTTTGACAGGTAATAAAGAATTCAGCATTCCGCCACTGGAGCCGCTCACCGTGAAGAAACTAGTTATAGACGCCGGTAATGCGCCCATAAATCTGCGTCAAGCCTTGAAAAATGTGAAGGTGCATAATATGATTTCGACCAGTAAAATACAGCGGTACAGGTAATTAACAGATTTCCGCCAATTTTGAGCAGAGTTAACAAGATTGCATTGCAAAAATTACCAATTTCTTGTTAATCTTACAGAACCGATTTAACTAAACATTTAATAATCTGTGATAGTAAAACTGATCGCATCGAAATGATTGGCGATTATGAAATGTCTGGTCGTATTTTACTGCTGCCGATTACAGGTCATGGTAAGGCCAATATCACTTTAATAAATACAAAAATCGAGCACCGTTTGATTGGCGAACCCTATGAGAAGGATGGTGTTAAGTACATGCGTCTCAAGGAGTATCGCGTTGCTATGGAACCTAAGCGAGTTTATTTACAATTTGAGAATCTGTTCAATGATAAAACACTGTCAGAGGGCATGAATCGTTTTCTAAATGAGAACTGGGAGGTAGTTTTCAATGAATTGAAAGTGGGCTACTCGAAGAGCTTTGGCATAATATTCAGAGAACTCTCAAATAAAATATTTGAGAAAGTGCCTTTTGATAATATATTTTTAAGTTAATTAAGTGTTTGGCAATAATGTAATTTAAGTATGTTTTAAATTAGTCAATAAATTTTACAAAACGGTTTCTGATCATAACTATTGTTCGAATTTAAAAGATAGTCATTAAAGTGAATAATAAAGATGAACACGTCTGATTTTTCCACATGCAAACTAGATTTAGTTTTGTAATATTGGTGATCTGTTGTGAAAATTTCAAAACGAATTTCATTTATTTAAGACCCGATTTCCGAAAGATAACTTTTTTGCAGTATATGACAAAAAGGCAATGTTTCGTTACAACTACCACAAGTGAAATTTGGAAAGAAAGCTCCATTTGGTTTTGGGCTCTAAAAATTCAGAATAATTCTAGGATGTCAAAACTTTGCTGGAAAATGGCTAATTCTTTGTGAGGAATGCCCGTAGGTTAAAGAGCGGTCAAAAACAACGGATTTTGGGCTCGACAAATTTGAAAAAATTTGAGAATGCGATTCGGGCGGCGGATGTTGACAAGTGACCACAAACAGCAAAATTAAAGCGTAAAAGAGATCGACTTTAAGTTTTTGGTCAAAAATCAAAATTAGATCATGAAATTTCCATTCATTCATTTTTATTTTTATTTCAAAATCCACACCCAAAACCATAAAATTCCGCAAAATAAATAAGTGCTCTTTATGTGGGGTGGCTGTACTGCAACATTATATGTAATAAATAAAGTGTCCACCTGATGTGAATATAAGAAACTGGCCGAGAACAGCTTGGAGGTGCTTGCATACTTGTGCGTGCACCTCTAAGCCAACGACGCTCCTATGTATATTTGCTATAAAAGAGAAAATTGTGGAAATATTGTTAAGGAGTACTCGCCGATTTGAGGTGCAGTGCCCTCGCACGTTAGAACGCGCCAAAAACAGCTGTTTGTATTTTGGCTATTTTCGTAGCTAGTTCTGGCTATTTAAAAAAAAAGCCAGATCTGCGAATTTAACAGACATTTTATTATTTTTCAAAAATTGCGGGCTTTTAACAAAGAAATGTTAAGCCTCTGTTAGAAAAATGTTAAAAACAACAACAAAATCGCGGCAGAAAATTCCAGGAAAAAATTCCGTTGTTCGTTTTCAATTTTGCGATTTTTTCGAACATTTGTTTTTTTGATGTACTTCGATTCGAAATAGCATAAAATGGCATGTGAGTAAAAAAAAGTTGTTCTAGAGGGCCACTAGTTTAGTGGCAAATAAGCAAAAACCGAAGTTACCGAAGGACATGCGTTCACAAACAGCAAAATTAAAGCGTAAAAGAGGGTGATTTTAAGTGTTTGGACAAAAATCAAAATTAGATAATGAAATTTCCCTTTCAAACATTATTCATTTTATTTCAAGATCCACCCTCAAAACCATAAAATTCCACAAAATAGATAAAAAATGGCAAAACAGTTCAACAAAATGTTAAGTTGTTTTGTGCCAACCAACAAACAGATGACGAACGGAACTAGTTCATAAAGCGACTAAAACCGACTTTCTTCTCGCTGGGTTTTCGGAACAAGCAGCTGGACGAACGGAACCAATCAATCAACTAGTTCATCTGAGCCGAAAACCGACTCAGAGCATAATAATTTTTAAACATTTTAAACAATTAACTCTGGAGTGTGGAGCGAACACGTCTACGTGTTGCCTGCCTGCATGGCAGAGAAAATAGCCAGCATGGATGGCGCAGTGCCACAGGCCAAATACCAGAAACTGGCAAGCGAATACTCAAAGGTAACAAAAAATAAACATAAACGAAAACAGCAACAGTTTACGCCCCATTCGCCAGCGTGTTATTAATCTAATTTAATCCACATCCGCTCGCGTACTTTAGCTGCGTGCACAAGCTCAAGTGCTGAAGAAGGCGGTGCTGGATGAGCAGGCAAAGGAGGGCAGCCTGCGAGAACAATTGCAACAGAATGCCACATCGCTCCGGCGGACGGAACAGGAAGTGGACTCGCTGGGATTTCGGAACAAGCAGCTGGAGTCGAGGGTTTCTCAATTGCAGCAGGAGCTAACTTTGCACGAGCAGGTGCGCAACAAAAAGAAGGAAACGAGCAAAAGGGGTCTGTTGGGTGGCAGCAAAACGGAGCTGCCAAATGAGACGCAAAACACAAATGCGGCGCAGGAGGCGCTCATATTTGAGGAGCTGCAAAAAAAAATTATGGAAAACGCACAGCTGACATCATTGGTAAGCTGACCTCATTGGCAAATGAAGAATACACACGCACACTTTAAATTACCACCCACCACCCATAGATCGATGACAAGGAACGCGACTTGTTGCTGCACACGGAACGTATATCAGAGCTGGAACATAAGCTGGAGAAGCGCATTGGCGACCAGAATGAGCTGGAAAAACGTTTGCGCAAAGACGTGGAAACGCTGCACAACAGAAACTGTGAACTTGAAACAAAGCTGGTGGAGGCGGCCAGCATGGTAAGTTCATGCTTCAATTGCCACATTGTCATTATTAAAATTGAATCTCATGGTTGCAGCTGGGCAGCGAGGATGCTTTGAGTGCAACGGGCAGCGATAATACGCCGCTGCACAATGTGCAGCACCAGCCTAATAACATTGCCGCCTTAACACTCACTGCCGAGGATCGCATTGCGCAGCTGGAAAAGGAGGCGGCATACTGGCAGGCCCAGTACGAGGTGTCCAAACTTAGCCAGAACTTAAACATTAACTCGAACACGAACACAAATATGGATCTCAGCAAAGCGTTGAGCGATGCAAGCAGCATTTGTAGCTGCAGCACAGCTGCTGCCGGTGTCACCGTCAAGTCATGCTGCGTGGAAAGCAAAGGTAGCCAGCGTACGCGTGATTCGCAGCAGGAGCCACCAGAGCCGCCCAGCAAGGAGCAGTTGATATATAGCGCTTTTAGCAAAAAGTATGAAGATATTTTAGCGCTCAAGGCGCTGGCCGAGTCTCGTCTGCGATTCTTTGAACAGGGGACATTGCATTTGCAAATCTGTCTGGAAAATGCAACGCATGAACTGAAAACCAAGGACGAACAGCTCTCCAGCTTGGGCGGTGCGCTGCAAATGCTCGAAGAAGAACTGGTAAGTAACATTTGAGCTGATTTATTTCAATAATGAATTGATATATTTACAGACCACAACACGCATCAACTATGAGGAACAAATCAGCGTTTTAACGGAGCAAGTGATTAGCTTAAGCGACCAATTGGCTGCCTGCAAATGAATCTGTCTGCCCTCGCTTTATATTGTATATTTAGATAAGCAGGCAACTGTCCAATTGCAGCGTTATTATACAGCTGTTCTGTCCTGTTGTAGTCTAGTTGGCTATCGGATTATTGTCATAAAAGTAATGCGTTTATTTAAAAAGACAGTTTTAATACCTAAAGATGATAAGCTTCATTTAATTGGCCTTAAATCCCATAATCAACTATCCGTGAACAGGACAGCACAATCCCTTTTTTAGGTCCGAGATCAATGCATTCTGTATATAGCCTGAACATATATATATATATATTGATAATGTATATATTTTAAATATTTCACTAAAGCTTAACAAGCTACAACGTATAACAATTATATAATAATTACAATTTAAGTGCAAACGATGAGCCACAGGAACAGCCCTGCTCAGCCAGCGGATTGGCAATCATGCGAAAACCCGCCCGTATTAGCTCTGTGTGATAGTCGACGGTTGAGCCACTGCAATAATCCAGAGATATTGTATCAATGACCACCTTGGCCTGATCCTCGCCAAACTGCAGATCATCTTCATTCATTTTGCTATCCAAGTCAAATTTATATTGGAATCCCGAACAGCCACCACCCTCAACCGTAATGCGCAGAAAGCTGCCATCAACGCAAATCTCCCGCAAACGTTTCAAGCAACTCACGCTCACTTGCAGCTGCTGCTGCGTATTTGTGCTGGCTGCAGCCGTAGCTTTTGCGGCAGCATCTTTGGCGGCTAGACGCAGCGCAGCCGTCGTATGTAGCAAATTTCTATAATGCAAACTTCTTTAATGCCGTTAGTTAGTTAGTTGATATGTTTATATTTACCTTTGCAGCGCAGGGATTGCTAGCTGACGCAATAGAAACGCCATCACAGTAATTGTTTGAAATCCACAAATAATATCTAGCAATTTTCAATCTCGTAATCCAAAACAAAGTATCAGCTGTTTTGTCAAGCATGCGATATTTTTGACAGTTTCAGTGCAAATGCCAATTATCGACTACAAAAAAAAACATCGACAAAAAAATGAATCAGTGATGCCATTTTTCTTTTAAGCAGAAAATAGCTGTTTCTTAAGAGATTTTAACGACTTTGCAATTTCTTATTTATTTTGCGGAATTTTATGGGCTTGGGTGTGGATTTTGAAATAAAAATCAAAATGAATGAATAGGAAATTTCATGATCTAATTTTGATTTTTGACCAAAAACTTAAAATCGATCTCTTTTACGCTTTAATTTTGCTGTTTGTGGTCACTTGTCAACATCCGCCGCCGGAAATCGCATTCTCATATTTTTGAGACCAAAACCCACTGAAAATCGAACCCGAGGATTTGTGTGTTAAGGCAGAATGCCTTCCCAGTATTCCCACTAGGCTATAGTCATCCTCTTGAACGCATTTATGAAAAAAAAAATGTTAGCGAGATACTCCATCGATACTTCCACAATACAGATTTACTATTATTTGCAATTCATTCATTCACCTTGAATGCAGCATTATGCAATCCGACAAGAGATTGAAGTAAAAAAGCAAGAACTAAGCCTAAACCTCTTAAAATAACTATAGATTTGCAGATAGCTGGTTTTGATAACTTTTCCGTCAAAGAGAAAAAAGCTAAATTAGCAACACTGCTGCATCCGCATACCTAAAACGAAATTTTAATCGCACTTGGTATCGGCCTATCGATATATAAGCGAATGCAAGGCTGCGTCTGCGCTTATTGTTGGCTTCTTGAGGAATTTGTTGGGCGGTTGGCGTTTGATTTTATACTCAAAAAAGTGCTCGTTTTTATTAAATGTTAGTGAATGTTTTTATGGTTTAGTATAATTTAGAACTGGCAATGGCGCTGAAAATGAACCTAAATGCGAAGCTTGATAACAACAACAAAAGACGCCATCGATATCTGGACGACCCTGAGCGCGTCAAAAAAGAACTTGAAAATGAGCGTCGCATAACCCGTTTACAGCAGGTAAGACGCATTTTGTATTTAACATTGTTTACAATTGCTACATTACGAAATCAATGTTGAATGTAAGGTGCGTGAAAAATCCAACAACTTGGCTCGCCACATACGTCAAGAAGTAGCCGCAGAGAAAGCGCGTCAGATAGAAAAACTGACAAAGGTGAAGCAGCAGGAGTTTAATACGTGGCGTGAACATGTTTTGGCCAAAAAACACCAAGACTACCGAACGTCAGTATTTCAGGTGGGCGCCGCCCATCGTGCAGCACAGGCCGAAACCGAAAAAATGGAGCAGAAAAAGCAGCTGCGTGCCGAACAAATGCAAAACTGTCGTCGGCGTGCTGCAGCCAAAACTGCGTCAACATCAAAGACTATGCTGCGTGCAACGGTTGCGGGCGTAAATGTTGAAGGACGTGCCACGGCGGGCACACAAAAACCATCGAATGCGGATGAGAAGGGCAAGGAGAACAAATTGTGCAATAAACAAAACTGTAAACTGCGTAATAGAGCTGGAGCAGGTAAGCGCAAGCGTGATAATGCAAATTGCCATTGTGTGGAGGAGGAGGAGCAAGAGACGTTATCTGAGAGCAGCAGCAGCAGTGATGAAACCTCTACTGCGCTGCCCACAACAACTGAGCGCGGCAGACAGCTGCAACGAACGCCGCCTATCATTTTGGATGTGGACATTGAAAGCGAAGATTCGCTGGAGCTTTGCACACGTGATGGCATAGAGATTAATGATCGCCATATGCAAACCAATCGCAAGTTTAGTCGTGTAGTGCGTCCAGTGCCTGTCCAGGAGCAAGGCGCAGCAGCTGCTGCACGCCCGCGTTTTACACAAATTTCGGACTTGGTGCGACGCAGCACACAGGTCTCGGTAAGCAGACATGAGCCACAGCTGGAGCAGCCAAACCGCAGTCCTACCAGATCCTTGCCACGCACACCCACCAAAACCAGGCCAGCTGAAGAGACAGCTGGCTCGCCTGGCAGGCTAAACGCCGCAACAACTGGTTCACCAAGAAGGCTAAGTGCCGCCACAGCTGGTTCACCAAGACGGCTAAGCGTCGCAACAACTGGGCCTAATCAGGCAGCAAGCCGTCGCCAGGCGCAGCCTGAAAGACGCTCCTCATTAAGAAACAACAGCAAACAGCCCGTTACTGCCAAGGTCATAGATGCTGGCCTCCAACGTGGCTCAGCATCAACAGCGAAATCGTGTGTGCAAGCGGAGCCATTACACCCAATGCCCAGGCCAAGGCAAGACCCGCTCATACAACAATCGCGTATGCAGCATACGCCTATGCAAGCGCCTGTGCAGCCGCTGCCCCTGCAACAGCAGCAGCAACAACAGCCACTGCAACAACATCCCCTGCCACAGCATCCCCTGCCACAGATGCCTCTGCAACAGCCGCCTATGCAACCTTACCTGCAACAGCCCATGCATCCACACGCTTTGTATGCACCGCAAATGATGCAACCATATACCATGATGCCTTATCCCATGCAATCTTATTCCATGCAGCCCATGCGGCAATATGCACCACAGCCCGCCTTTGCAGCTCAACAACAACAAGAAGTGCCTGCTGCGACAGCCAACTCAACTGCCGCTCCAACACGCACCACGGCCACCCAATCAAGCGTCACTGCAACCACTTATGTGCTGCGGCAGGGGCAGAGCCAGGCACAGAACACAGAATCCAATACGGCTGGACGCGTGCAGTTCTATGATCACAACAACAAATATCAACGCAACTATCAGGCGCCCGCAACGGTCGTCCAGGTGAACGCACAGAATACCACACAGCTGAATGCCATGGATCATGCACTCATTGAGACACAGCTGCGGCAGCTGCGAGAACAGGAGCTGGATAAGTTGCGGTAGGTGTGAAACTGCTTGATTAAATCGTAATTAAATCTTTGGCTTTATGTTTAATAGAAAAGTGACCGAATCACGCGGCGAGAAGGCGCTGCAGCGCGAGCAAGTGCGTCGAGATTGTGCCGAGCTAACAGAAAAATTGGACGCATTAACGCAGCAGCAGCCACAACTGCTGCCAAGTGATGTAAGTTAAATCTTTTATAATTAAACTTGATTAAATAACTATTTATTTATTGTTAAAACCAGGCCAACTTTATACCCAGCCATCGTTTTGCGGATTTGGCCTCGAGACGCGAGCATAGAATGAACGAGGCCATGGAGCAGATGCTGTTGCGACCGGCCATAGTAACTTGTCCCGAGGTGGGAGTGGCCACGCGGCACATGCCCAAAACGACAACAACAACAACGCAAACGAAATCAAACGCAGCACAGGCCATCAATGTAGCTGAACCGCCAGAGGACAAAGGAGACGATGCTGTCAGCAGCGCAAGCTGTTGTTCCTTGCTGCTCGACTATGTGAATGATCAGAGTAAACAGCTGCGCACGGAGCTAAAGGGCATCAATAATGTGAATTCAAGCAAATCCCTCAAATTAAAATATTTACTGCAGCGCATTGAGAAAATACGCGCACAGCTGCTGGCTGAGCTACAAGCGGGCGATATGAGCGAACAGAATGCACAAATGGTGATAGAATCCATACGCAAGGAACGCGCCAATTTGAACACAGACACCGCACGCAAGCTGGACGAACGTGAGCTGGAATTGCAGAGAAAGGAGGCGCTGCTGGAGCAACATTTGCGTCAGTTGTACAAGCAGCAAAGCAAAGCTGCTGCCCAGCCAAAGGAACGCAGAAAGCATGATGACAAGCCGGTGGAGATTATAATCAAGGTGAAGAGCGATGGCACTGTCAAGCAGTATGTACCCAAAAGCAAGCTGCAAGGCAAACAAACGCTCAAGCCAGCAACTGAGCAGTGCAGCAGCAGCAGCAGGCCAACAACATCTTCAACAACGGCGGCAGATAACGCAACTTTGGCAGCAACTGCAACTGGAACTACAACTGCAACAAATGCGCTGAATCAACGCCAGCTTTCCATTGACTCCAATTCCACATCGTATCGGGAGCTGCCCACTGTGAACTATGAGAATCAGCGAACGGCAGCCGCTGCAAATGCAGTGCCAACTCAGCGCCAAACTGAACCACTGGATCCAATCATTGCACAGTATATTCAGCGCTTGCTAGTCATGTCGCGCAATTCCATAGATCAGCTAGCGGTAAGCAGCTCGGATGTGCCGTCGCCACCGATATCGATTATCAATCAATCTCGCAATGCATCCTCTGGCACCACAGTGGATGAGACGCTGCTGGACAATCAGCGCGTGGAGCGCGTGCAGGCCTTTATACAAGACAATCGGAGTTTTGTTAATGAGCTGGAAGATACGCTACGCAATCAGCAGCAGGAAAAGGAGCAGCAACAATTGCAACAGCAGCTGGATATGGATAAGGAGAGTAGTCTGCGTGCCTTTGATCAAATTTGGCGAAAGCGTTTTGATAATAATCAACATCTGCGTCCAAAGAAGCAACAACCAGCTGAACCAGCACCTCAACCGGAACAAGAGGGACCTACGTCCAGTCGTGTGGAAAGCGCTGGCAGACACTCTGTGGTTCCGAATGCTGCCAGCGCAAAAAATACAGCACGATCTGTGGCCAGTAAATTGCCCCAGCAACAGCTGACCATCACTGAAGCCACGTCCACCACAAGATCACAAGCTCAACCTAACGTTGTGAAGAGCAGTTCAGGTCAAACTCGAACTCAAACATCCAGTGAAGAATCTGCTGCATTGCAAATGGAGCGCTATGCAAAGCTCACCGAGAATTGTACGTCTCGCATTGCGGAGCTGACTGATCTGATAACCAAGGTGCGTGAGGAGAAGCAGCGTCTTGTGGAGGTTACACTTACCTCGGCCAGTGATGGTGAACGTCATTCCACCGAGTACTTAGATTTGCCGCCGCCACAGCGTCAGCAATTAGAGCAGAACGGAGTCAGGGAGCAGTCACGTTCACGCACGCACTCGGAGCATAGTGATACGCCTTCACATTCAGAGGCACAACCTCTGCCGCTGCAGAAGCACAAGGCAACTGGTGCCAGCCTGGATAGTGGCATTTCTGTTTCACGGCCTTTGACAGCTTTGGGTCAAGATCCGGCAGATACAGAGCCCATGTCGTTGCCCTTATCCATACAGAGTGGATCGCAGCGTGGTCGTGGCAAAGTGCCGCCCGCCACAATACGTCGCTACAGTCCACAGCTAGCCACCGAGGAGCAGGCACATGAGTTGTCCACTATTACGGAGGTGGATACACCTGCCCAGTCACATATTGTGGCTGCACCGTTGCCCTTTCCCAGTTTTGAGCAATATGCACTGGAGCTGAAGTTGGATCTGGCCCAGTTAAATGCAGATCAAAGCATACGCCTCCAGCATGAATACCAGGAGCTGATCACAGCCATTAGACGTCAAAATCACAATGTGGATTATCGTGAATTTCCCAGCATCAATGCCTACCTGCAGGAGCTAACGGCCACAATGACTCGCGTTCATTTCGAAATGCAGACGGAGCAGCCATCGGTTACAGCCGACGAACTGTGGGAGCAGCTGCGTCTGCCCAATCTCAGTGTACGTGAATTTCCCAATCGTCGCGAGTATATGCAGCAGCTGCTGGCACGCGAGCCGCCGGAACAGCGGGAGCTGCTTGATAGTGCCAGCTTGGAGCTGAACAGCAGCGATTCATTCAACGTTGAGGCGGAGCTACGTCAACGCCGTATACTCAAGAGCTCATTTCGGCGAGGGCCTGGCGCAGATGCACTGCAGGACGTGGAAGTAGCTAGCAGCACGCGACGCGAAAGTATTCCACTGCAAGCGAGCATAAATGCACCCAATGAGAGCGGCATAGAACCCTTCTCCCGCTCGCCTTTAAGCCTCGATAGGCAGGAGCAGCAGGGTCAACGCCAAATGCAGCGACACGAAAGCAACTTCCGCAGCGCTTCACCAGAGCCAGGACATCAACGCAGAAGTATCGGTGGTGCTGATTTCTCGGCCAGACAGTCTGTGGATGCACCGCAGGACGCCAGCCAAATAGGACGTTCGCTTAATTTGCGCGAATTTCTCACCAAAGAGCTCCTTCGTCATCGCCAGCTTGAGCGCAACATCGACTCCGATAGCACTTCAGATGATTCACTGAAAAGCAGCTTTTTGCAATCGGTCATCGCATCTTTATCGCTGTCCAGTTCGCCACAGACTCCAGCGCTTGGCCATGCCACCAATGGCACCAACGATAGACAAAAGACATCCACGCCTGTGGGATCACTTATCGCCGGTCAGGATAGATCCGGTTCGATGAATAGCATGGACACGCAGCTATTCTCTGTGGAAAGTCGCATTTCAGCGGTACACTATGCCGATGGAACACCACCAGTGCCCTATGAAATGCCACCACCATTGTCAGTTCATTCAGTGGGTCGCAGCCAGAAGACAAAAAGTACAAAAACACCAAATCGAAAGTGGCGCAAATGATGCATAGATTATTTTTTATCAAAATTCCTTAGATTATTCTTCCAATTATTTATTATTCCCCAATTTAACTTAATTCACATATTTTAACAACTTTTATGGAAATTTTTAATTATGTATATTTTTAATAAACAATTTTTTTTATTAAATTTGCATACAGTTTTGTAACTAATGTCTCAAGTTCATAAGTTCACAGTGCGATTGTTATTTGTTGCTCAGATTATATCTGCTCATGATGTATAGATTAACTAATCCCAAAAGTGGGTTAAGTGAAAAATTCGAAGAATATGCAAAAATGCGAAGTTTTAAGTAACGCTGTCATATAAAAGAAGAAATATCTTCAAAGTTTCTCAGTTTAGTCAAGCCTGTTCTCGCAAGTTATGTTCGATTACTTTCATCTTTCTCAGAATGATTAAATCGGTTTCGGAAATGAGAACAGGCCTGATTATTATGTTAAGCAATCAAGTGATTATAGCACTCAAATAGTTAAATATATTGTTAAGTTTGAGTTCAAATTTAAATCGTTGGGTATTTGTGATACGTACTAATATATATCGCACCGATATTGTCTGCAAATTTACAATACAATCCTGGGGTACGATTGACGTACGTATGTTTAACTTAGGAACTTTTCACTTAGCCCTTTGATTCAGCATTCAATTTGCATTTTACACTTGCTCATAAGATACTTCTAAGTACAATGCTTTGACTTTACTTATATATAAGGCAGTATATCTAGAGTTTGTAAGTAAATAACCTGTAAAGAAGAGTTGTGAGTGACAATAACAACCATTAACTCATAACTAAACTACACAAATCATACATAGCTTAATTACAATTGTACAATATACATACATAGATCAGTTTTGTACGGCTTATGATTAGAGAATTAATTTCATATATGATTATACCAACTCAAAAATGCTATTATTGATTAATAACATGTACACTTTCATTTGAGTGCTTATTAATATTTGTGAAACGGTTTTCAAGATTAAGACTTTTTCCAATTTCAAATAATATTCATTGTTTTCATTTCGCTAAGGCAAGTCTTTCAAGTGATTTGGGAACAGGTCCTCATCAAATCTGAGCCACTAAAGTTACTCTTGGAATAAATGCGAATCGAAATGATCCACCCACTACTGTTGCTGTTGCTTCTCCTCACGTGCTCTTTGCTCCTCCCGCTGATGCTGCATACGTTTAAAGGCATCACTGGCCACCTTTTTGAGTGCGTCGGATTCCCCACCAGTGGCTTCGACCATCTGTCTCAAGGAGCCCATCGATTTCTTAAGCAGCAAATGTGGCACATCAAATTCCACCGCATTGCCGGCGTCCATGACTATGATCCGATCCGAATCCATCACAGTATGCAATCTGTGGGCGACAGTGAGCACTGTGCAATGCTGGAACTTGACTCGAATCGTGCGCTGAATTAAAGCATCAGTTCTGCAAAGATAAAATGGTGAATTATAAGCGTTAAGTTCCCTTCATTTATTACTAAATACTAACTGTGGATCCACATTGGCTGTGGCCTCATCCAGCACGAGCACCTTGTTGTTGCGAAGGATCGCACGCGCCAGGCAGAGCAGCTGTCGCTGACCCACACTGAAATTGCTACCACGCTCGGTAACCATATAGTCCAGACCTGGAATGGCAGTCCGTAGTTCGACATCTTCAAGAGCTCGCCAGAGCTCTGCGTCGCTGTAGCGTTCAAAGGGATCGAGATTATAGCGAATGGTTGCTGAGAAGAGCACAGGATCCTGCGGTATGATGGAAATGCGGGTGCGCAGCGTTTCCAGCGATATGCTGCCAGTCTCAATGCCATCTATGTAGATGCCACCCTCAATATATGCTAGACGGAAGAGTGCGCCAATCAGCGAGGATTTGCCTGCGCCCGTGCGACCCACAATTCCCACCTTCCAGCCAGGATCAATAGTTAGGGTAAGATGCTTGAGCACGGCTGAGCCATTGGGATCATAGCGACAGCTCATGTCACGGAACTCCACCTGTCCAAGCGTTGGCCAATGTTGAGATGTCTCCTTGCCCTTGGCTGTCGACTCCTGTTCCAATTCCGTATACTGAAGCACACGTTCCACACTGGTCATCTGTTGCAGTGATTCGGCCACCTGACGGACGCCATACTGCACCATGCCAGTGAGTATCATGGCCTGCGAGATGGCTAAGCCAACGTTGCCGCTAAAGGTAGCTGGAAGAATTGAATAAGTATCTATTTCTGGTTCCTAGAGATTTAACGCTTACTTTCGTTGGTGACGATGAAACTAAATGTTACTGCCGTGAGAAAGGCGCAGCTGACGCAGTCCATCCACAATCCCAATAATGTATTGCATGCCATAGTCAGCTGCCAGACGCTGCTGTGCACATCCTGCAGCAGATCGAACTCCTTGGCTACCACATCCTGCATCTGACGTGAGCGTATAACAGATAAGCCCGTCAAAGACGAGCTGAGGTGCGAGAAGACGGGACTACGGCAAATTCCCTCCAGCCTCTTCAGATCCTGCGAAGGTCGCAGATATAGCTTGAGTATGAGCATATCGATGGCCGCCACAATCAGCATGGCAGCTACCAACACGGGATTCACCACTGTGATCACAATCAGTATGCCAAACATGACAAGCGCTATTTGTATAAAGTCCATCATGGCACGCGGAAGCAGCTCATCAATGGCACCCATATCCTTAGAAAACCGGTTGAGTATGCGACCCGATGGATTGGTATCGAAGAACCGCATCGTCGCATGCAGTATACAACTGAACATTCGATCATGCAACACTTTCGAAGCGTGCATGCATACCTTAAAGAACAAAAATCCACGAAAGATGGTCATAACCACCACGCCAATGATAAGACCACCATAAATGTACATGCACTCGTAGGTGGTGAAACTGGTGGATTCGTCCTGAGATCGCAGATGTTCCTGCTGCGTCCAGAAGTTGGCAAAGTAATCCGAACTGCTGCACACCAGCTGAGAAAGCAACATGATGCATACCATGAAGCTAAAGCTTAAGAACGTGCTGCCCGCGTGAAAGTACTCATACCAGACACGTCCTGATATACTTCCCGAAGCTTGTGCCTCGGCTAAATCCTCATCATCTTCATCGACGTCTACTTGATCACTGCTGCTGACCTGTGGAAGAAGAAAATATGCATTTTAAAACATTGAAAAAAAAAATTAAGAAATCAAATTTTTACTCCCTGTTCCCATTAATTATACTCTGTTTTCCAAAATGGAAAAAAAGAGTATAATGGGTTTGTGAAATGTCCGTCCGTCCGTCCGTCCGTCCGTATGAACGCAGTTTTTTTTCACAGTTTTGAAGCTAGAGCATCCAAACTTGGCATATATGTTGGTATATACCATAGTCAGACAAAGTGTCAAGATCTCCCCTTTGCTTTAGGCGTTTGCAGCGTTCTGCACTTAGTACAGAAAACAGAGTATATCGCAGTCGGGTGAGCCCGACTGCAACGTTCTTACTTGTTTTTTTTTATGTTATTAAAAAAATTATCTTTAATTATAAAAATTAAATTAAATAATTGAAATAAAAAGTAATTATTACATTTCGACTTTTATTTAAAAAACAACTTTTATTTTCAGTTTTTATTTAAAAAATTAAAGATAAGAACTATTTTCCAATTTGTAAAATAAAAATTGAAAATTAAAATTGAACTCAAATAGATAGAAATAATTATTTTTAGACAAGCAACAGACAAGAACATATAGTCAAAAGTATATTTACACAAATTTAAATATAACAAAAAATTTCTGCAGCTGTTGCTTGAATAAAGCTGCAATATTTGTTGTTGCAAGAACTGCAGAACATTTTTTTTTTTTTAAATATTTAAAAAATATTCGTGTGTAAAAACTTTTGTCTATCACTGCACACCTAATTAATTGCAAAAAAAAAAAAAAATAATTTATTTTTACTCCCTGTTCACATTAAAATGCAAATGCATGTAACAGGCATAAGGAGGCGTTTCCGACTATATAAACTATATATATTCTTGTTCAGCATCAACAGCCGAGTCGATATACCCATGTTCGACTGTCTGTCCGCATGAACACACGGATTTCGGAGACTATAAGAGCTAGAGACACCAAACTTGGCATGCGGGTTCCTGTATACCATACGCAGATCAACTTTATTTCAAATTTCGGATGCGCCCCCCGCACCCACGCAAATCGAAAAAAAACTCCCACTTAACAAAAGCCTGCGTGCAATTGGTGACAGAAGAAAAATTGACATTCCAGCTTTTTGATTCTGCTCTTAGACATGAGTCCAATAACATCGCGGAATGTGATGCAACACGTCACCGAAAAATATGAGCGCAAAATGTCGTCTTAGAAATCGACTAAAAAATAAGATGCTTTCGCTTAAAATCGACATCACTTCCCGACATTCTAAATGCATACTGGGTGTAAACGTTCAGTATTACCGCAATCAAGCCATTAAAGTGAAGACATTGGGTATAATTGGGGGCTCAATTTGAGCATGGAAATTGAAAACATTTTGGCAGAGTTTTCCATTTCAAAACAGCAATTATATACCATAACTTCAGACAATGGTAAGAATGTATTAAAGACAATCGAGTGCTTGAACGAAGACCCCGAAAGTGTACTTGGTATTGATAATTGATATCAAAAATGAAGAGCTGATGAAAGATATAAATATTATTTCAATTTCATCAATCCGATGTGCTGCTCACTCTTTGCAACTACCAGTAAAAAGCCTTTATAAATGTTGATGCAAGGGATAACATTTTTGCAAGTGCGCGAAAACTTGTGAAAACAATAATGATTAGATCTGTGAGTAGCAATATTCATAGTGAAGATCTAGCCAACATCTTGGAGAGTCGAGAGGAAATACTTACAACAAATGAAGTCATTCTCTCAGCGATTTATTTGGATCCCAGACGGCGGATTCTTCTTAAGAATCCTTTTTAGCAGGCGGCAGCCAAAAATCATTTGGTGGATTTATTGAGTAAAATACTTCCCCTTAATAAACAAGTAAGCTTAATGACCCTTTACATATTTACATGACAATTAACATTTATGTTTTTTTTTTTTGTTTATCAGGAAGGCTCAAATAGTGGGAATCGGGCTTCATCAGAAACCTCAGAGAATTCGTCGATTCAACCGGATAATGGCCTTGAATTGACGTCACAGAGCACATGCTCACTTTTGAGTGAGTTTTGAAGTTCTATTGAGGTAGGGCTCTGGATGTGAAGAGTCAGAGGATGAGGACGAACTTGAGCTCAAGTTGGCAATAACGGAAATTTATGGGTATTATATATGGACTGATTTAAGAAGCAACCTGTCTGCAGAATCTGTAAACAAATTGTGTTCCTCAAATTAAATAAATAGATAACATAATAGCGTATGAATTTTTAAATCTATTGGTACTGTAAAGTCTGGGAGCAACAAACAATATGTACAATGTACATTTGTACATAAATACTATATATCAACTGAAAAGTATTAATGCATAGATTATATATAAAGGCCGATATATGATCTGAGTCTCTCGGTTCAAAAAAAATTTAAACTTAATTTTTATTTTTAATTTTTATTATAAAAATTGGCAAATAATTCTTATTTTTAATTTTTAAATAAAAATTTTAAATAAAAGTTATGGCTTAATTTTTATATAAAAATCGAAATATAACAAGTAAGAACGTTGCTGTCGGGCTCACCCGACTGCGATATACCCTGTTTTCTGTACGTATATTAAATAAAATTCTGCAATCTACTTATATGTATATGCTACGAACTATAAAATTCTTTCTACTAAGTGCCCAAAGCAGAGCGAGACGCGTACGGGGGAGGGGGTGGGCGTGGCAAAATTTTTTTTCTCCAATCTATCGAAGAGTTCAAATGGAGTCATACTGCAAAATTTGGGGTTTCTAGCTATAAGGGTGTAGGAGATACAGGTTTAGCTCATTTGCGGGGGCGGTAGTGGGCGTGGCATATTTTTTTTGCCAGGTCGGTCAAGGATGTGGTCAGTAGTCTTTATGTCAAATTTGGTTACTCTAGCTGTAAAACTGTGGAAGATATAGGTTTTTGCGGTTTGTGGGGGAAGGGGTGGGGGTGGGGGGAGATCTTGACACTTTGTCTGCCTATGGTATATACCAACATGTTTACCAAGTTTGGTTGCTCTAGCTTCAAAATTGTGGAAAAAACCTGCGTTCATACAGACGGACGGACGGACAGACAGACGGACAGACAGACGGACAGACGGACATTTCACAAACCCAATATACTCTTTTTTTCCATTTTGGAAAACAGAGTATAAAAATCGAAATATAATAATCATTTTGTATTTTTACTCCATGTTCCCATTAAAAATGGGAAAAAGGGAGTTATAAAGTACTGCAAATGTGTGTAACAGACAGAAGGAGGCATTTCCGACTATATAAACTATATATACATTCTTGATCAGGATCAACAGCCGAGACGAACTAGCCATGTCCGTCTGTCTGTCCGTCTGTCTGTATGAACGCGTCGATCTCAGAGACTATAAGAGCTAGAGACACCAAATTTGGCATGCAGGTTCCTGTATACCATACGCAGATCAAGTTTATTTCAAATTTCGGATGCACCCCCCCGCACCGCCGCAAATCGCAAAAGACTCCCACAGCCACCATTTTGAAGATAAAGCTTAAATTTTTGGTATACATGTATGTTTAATCAATGTCTTTCGGATGTGTAAATTTCAACATGTGTCAATAAATAACACCAAAGTTATGGAAGAACTCTTTTCCAGGTAGAAAAAACAGTTTGACAGGAACTGCTTGTGTTGCCGCTGAACTGCTTGAAATGCAAGTTGGGAGCAGGGAGTCTCGTAGTCAAGCACACTCGACTAGAGTATTCTTACTTGTTTTTATAATCTTTTTTTAATTTTTTTGAAAAAAAAAGAAAAAAGAGTACATTGAAATGTCCGTCTGTCCGTCTGGCCGTATGAACGCAGGTTTTTTCCACAGTTTCCCTCCCACCCCCACCCCTTCCCCCACAAACCGCAAAAACCTCTATCTTCCTCAGATTTATAGCTAGAGTAACCAAATTTTTCACAAGGGCTACATATCACATTCTTAATTGATCTGACTAAAAAAAATTGGCCACGCCCACCTCCGCCCCCACAAATAAGCAAAGTCTGTATCTCCCCCACCCCTTTAGCTATAATCACCAAATTTTGCAGGTTGAATTCTATTGCCCTATTAAATAGATTTGATGAAAATAATTTTGCCACGCCCACCCCCGCCCTTGCAATCAAGCAATGTTTGTTTCTCCCAAACCTGTAAAACAGGCCCAACCAAATTTAAATTGATGGCAAAACTTGATAGATTTCCGCAAAGAGGCGAAAAAAAGAGTATATCGCAGAGCATCCGACTGCAACGTTCTGACTTGTTACTATTTAAATTAATTTTAATAATTAAAAGTAGTTTTAAAATAAAAAGTTGAAAATAAAAGTTTATCATATTTTCGAATTTTCCGTAAAGGAATAACTTATGTTTATTTTTCACACTCTTATTAGAGATTTTTTTGAGCTTTAATTTTTTTCAACTCATAACTATTATGTGAGGTCCCTGATTAAAATTGAAGAAAATTCTAATATTCAGATCTTATAAGTTAAATTCAGTAAAAATACAGAATATTTCCTACTCTTTTTTACGTATAATGAATTGCTTGTTAGATATAATTGAAATATAAAAAATATATTAAAAAACAACTAACCAGGCGTGTTCCCGTTTCCTATAATTGTTCATTCTGAATTGATTTCGATTTTTTTATCCTATTTTCAAAAGAAATGGCAATCGGTATTCAATTTTGAAGAAAGGTTTGACTTCTTCTCATTCCACTACATCAAAGGCACAACTTTTTATCCCGAACTTTTCACCGATATTCGGAATACAGAACAGCTAATTATTCCGATTCTGAATGTTTGGATCGGAATTGGAAATGGAAACAGGCCTGAATATTTTAAGTTTATGCGAGCGCTCTTAAGTCTATCTTATGTGATCATTTAATTTGAAAACGCAATATTTAGCTGTCCTCAGTTCCGAGAAATGCCATTAAATATTCAGTTACAAAAACTTAGTTGTCAATTTCAAAACTGCTTCAATCCATAAACACATCTAACATAACTCCAACTGTAACTCACCGACTTGCTGCCATGTGTGGAGTTGCTTTGCTTTCGCAGTGGTTCATAACCATCGCGAACACCATCAATATAGGGTATTTCATCGTCTTCCTCCAACTCATCATGTGTGCTCAGGGTTGTGCTAGAGCTGTTGTTGGTCTTATCCGCCTCCTTGGGACGCTCTAGTAACTTGGCAAAGTCCAAATCACTGTTGATGAGATCCTCATATGTGCCCTGCCTTAGAATACGACCTTGATCCACAATAACTATCCAATCGGCCTCGGAAAGGAAGTGCACTTGATGAGTGACCAGCACACGGGTAGCCTTCTGCTGAGCCAGTCTTCCACGCGGACCAATTACCTCGTCAAAGAGATGTCGTCCGACATGGGCGTCTACGGCACTTAGTGGATCATCTAGCAGATAAATGGATGCGGTCTTATAGACAGCACGTGCCAGGCTAATGCGAGCACGCTGACCACCGGATAAAGAAGCACCACGCTCTCCGACAACCGTTTTGTCAGCACTGCTCAGCTGCTGGAAATCCGTAGCAAGAGCACAGCATCTGGTTACCTCCTGGTAACGCTTGCGTTCATACTCTTCGCCAAAGAGTATGTTGTTCCGAACGGTGCCAGTAAAGAGCCAGGGCTCCTGTGATGCATAGGACAAAGCACCCTGCATAATGACGCCACCATCGATGATGGGCAGCTCACCTAGTAGCAACTGAAGCAATGAACTCTTGCCAGCACCCACCGGACCAATTACAGCACAGAGGTGTCCTTTCTTAATCTCCAGATTGAAACTCTGAAGCGTGCGTTGTGGTTTCTCTTTTTCCCAGCTGGCAACGATATTCTTGAGGACAATAGCTCGTGTATCACCACCATCCTGCTGATGCTTATGGGTTAGCCCCTGCACCTTCTCATCCCGACCCTCCAATTGGAGAAAAGACTGAACGCGACGCAGGGAGACCAGTGCTTCAGCTCCAAAAGTAACTGCAAGAGGATACCAAATGGCCGCCACCAATTGCAATATATTATAATAGCTGGCTGCCGAAAAAACAAAGTCTGCCGTAATCCTTTGGCCCATTATAGCTGCTGCCGCCAGTGTAATATACAAGGTGGAGCGCTCCGTGAAAACCATGGTGCTGAGGTAGAAGCCACGCAGGTACGATGCGTAGCGAATCTGTTGAATCTCGCAACGCCTGGCTTCGGCCACTACCGCCTGAAAGGGTTTCTCCCAGGCGTACATCTTAATCACCTGTATGCCCTGCACCAGCTCATTCATGATTCCCACGCGAGCATCCGTGCGCTCCGCAATGCGCATCCTTAAAACCGAGGTCAGCTTACTCAGCGCCGACTGCAGCGGCACGGTCTTCAAAAGTAATCCAATGACACCCACCAAAGCTGGTATGCCAATGCGCAACCAGATGAGATAGCAAACGAGCACCGCTTGCAACGGCATTATCCAGATCCAATGCATAAAAATAAAACCATAATCTAGACGGTTCACATCATTCGACAGTAAATTGATCAGATAACCAGCTGGCGTCGAACCCGCTGTCTTCATGGACAGACGCAGTGTCTTTCGATAGATTAACGAGCAGCAGGCAATTCGCATTCGTGCACCCATCAAACGTTGTCGCAAATCCACATGATGCAACAGGAAGCAGCAGAAGAGCGTCGCACCCACTAGCACCGTTCCAAGACTATATACATCATTCCAAATGTATTGAGCGGCCTCTTCCAGGGCACTCAGCTCTGTAAGATTGGAGGCTGCAACACTTTTAACCAGATCGTTGTCATTCAGTGAATTGAGTGAATTGTCTGTAGATAGTCAAGAAAAAAACTAAGTTCGTTTAGTTCCCTTATTTTGATTTATATTAAAATTTTAATATTATAAATAATGTAAAAAACTAGCTTACAAAATAAATAATAAAGATATACATATGTAAAATTCACTCGTGATAAGTGAAATCTACAGCATACGAATGGCCAAACTGAAGAACTTAAAAGGAAAGAAACGTTTATCCGGAAAGGAACTTTATGAAAGATCAGATCTGTTATCCGGGAAAGAACTATATGAAAGATTAGATCTTTTATCCGGAAAGAGCTTAAAGCAAGATAAGTTCTTCAATTAGGAAACGAACTACTGAACTATATCTTTAAAGGGATCAAAATATCCCAACTGTAAAGTTTTTTACGTTGGACATATCGGATCTGATCTAATTCGAATGTTCAAATCATAAAATTGAACTATGTTCTATTATTGCTCAGCAGTTTCAATTGTTCATTATTGATTATCCGGCCTTCGAATTTACCTCAAAATGATCAAAAGTTTCATCAAAAGAATATTATCCGGAAAGAAACTAAAGAAATGATAAGTTCTTTTATCGGGAAAAGAAATACTAAACTATATACTCAAAAGGAACATGAATGAATAACTTTAATGTTGGAATATACCATTGACAGGCAAAATGTTAAGGCCTTAACGAAAAACAAGTAAAAATGCTCTAGTCGAGAGTGCCCGGTCACGGGACTCCCTGCTCCCAACTTGATCTTCAAGCAGTTCAGCGGCAACACAAGCAAGCAGCGCACTTACTTGCCCAGTACATGTCAAACTATTGCTTCTGCTTACTGAGACGGGGGAATACTTTTTTCCATAAATCTTGTGTTATTTATCCGATCGTAAAATTTACGCAGCTGATCAACATTGATATAACATATATGTGTACCAAAAATTAAAATTGTGGCTGTCAGAGTTTTTTTACTCTGTTTTCCAAAATGGAAAAAAAGAGTATATTGGGTTTGTGAAATGTCCGTCCGTCCGTCTGTCCGTCCGTCTGTCCGTCCGTCCGTATGAACGCAGTATTTTTCCACAGTTTTGAAGCTAGAGCAACCAAACTTGGTACACATGTTGGTATATACCATAGTCAGACAAAGTGTCAAGATCTCCCCACCACCACCACCCCTTTCCCCACAAACCGCAAAAACCTATATCTTCCACAGTTTTACAGCTAGAGTAATCAAATTTGACATAAAGACTACTGACCACATCCTTGACCGACCTGCCAAAAAAAAATATGCCACACCCACTACCGCCCCCGCAAATGAGCTAAACCTATATCTCCTACACCCTTATAGCTAAAAACCCCAAATTTTGCAGTATGACTCCATTTGAACTCTTCGATAGATTGGAGAAAAAATTTGCCACGCCCATCCCCGCCCCAGTAAACGAGCGATCATTTTGACAAGTACGCGTCTCGCTCTGCTTTGGGCCTTTGCAGCGTTCTGCACTTAGTAAAAAGAAGTATATAGTTCGTAGCATATATATATAAGTAGTCTTTAAAAGAATTTAATTTAGTATACGTACAGAAAACAGAGTATATCGCAGTCGGGTGAGCCCGACTGCAACGCTCTTACTTGTTTTGATTTGCAGGGGTGTGGGGGGTGTTTCGAAAAATTGATCTTGATCTGCGTATGGTATACAGGAACCGGCATGTCAAGTTTGGTGTCTCTAGCTCTCGTAGTATCCGAGATCTGTGTGTTCATACAGACATACGGTCAGACGGACATGGCTATATCGACTCGGCTGTTGATGCTGATCAAGAATATATATAGTTAATATATTCGGAAATGCCTCCTACTGCCTGATACATAGATTTGCAGTACTATATAACACCCTTTTTCCCATTTTTAATGAGAACAGGGAGTAAAAAGGTAAGCTGACAACACTGCTGAATGCTTTTTTGGGTCAAGGTGATGCTGGGCAGTGTTGCCAGGTGTCTAAAATTGAAAAGTCAAAACACTCTGACTTAAAATGTGACATATTAATAGCAAGTTTTCATTGTGGATGTCAAACATTTTAATGTTTCATTATTGAATTAGCCCAAATAAAAGTGTCCCGATATTAAAAACTAAAATATGACTCGCATTTTGAACTGAATTTTAATGACGATGTGTAAGTGTATCATACGTACATATGTATGTATGTATATGTATTGTACATTTTAAAGCAATTTTCAACTACAGTGGAGGCCCTGCAGGCCGTTTGTTGGTATCAGATGAAACTTTTCAATAGTGCACATAATAATGGCATTCATGTGTCGGATCTAATGAGCGATTATGAACGGGATAAGGTGCCGCTTCAGTTTTAATTGGACAATAACTATCCTGTTACCAGGACATAAATTGCTGAATGTCTCTTGTCATAGCGTAAATTACTCTACACACACAATAATAGCCATATAGAATATCGTAAATAGAAATAATGCTTTGATAAACTTCATAAGGTTTTCTTACTGGGTTTTTTTTTAATTTACATTTTAAGATACAAATAATATTACTCTGCCTACCATTGCCATCACCCGGCGTTGTCACCGCCCGAACAATGCGGTTCAGTGCGTCGGTAAAATTCTGGGCTTCAATGGGGCTGATTTCCGAAGAAGGATGATGCTGAAACTGCAACAATAACTGCGCCAGAACGGCGGGTATCAGCGTTCTGTAATATAAGACTTTTGTGAAATTAAGCTGGATGTGTTTGAACAAAGCTGCGCTTACTTTATCACTATGTAGACGAAGCATATAATTCCATTGACGATAGTGGGTCCCCGGAAACAACGGAAGAGAGCATTACGCAGACGTGGTTTCTTTGACTTACTATGGGCATTCTCCAGCTCCTTATACCACTCGCTATCAAAGGGTTAAAGTTAATAAAAATTTTGAAGGGTAACAGTACTAGCCAAGTCTTACTCCTCCAGTCGATCGCCTAGCTGCTCCGAGTGATCTTCCTCTAGGCATTCTGTTAGATCATCTGTATTGAGACCCTTGCGGGATCCTCGAAATAATAACGGCACCGCCCAGGCAAATATCAGTTGCGACAGAATGTTTGCCCTTTGTCGGGGATTCTTGCGTTCTGGCTTCGTGCTGCTATCCATTTTGTCATGGAATCGCAGTTACCTATTGTCAAAAAAAACATAATGGTCAAATAAATTGTCCTGCTGATAAGCCCGCATGTGCATGCAACAACTAATCTTTGTCGAACGGCATATGCCTAGTAAGGCACATCAGTTTTATAGCTAGTAGTATGTCTGGCTATAAACCATATCAACTTCGTGACTTTTTGCATCGCTTCCTTATCTATTCGGAATGCTACAGCCAACGGCGACCTTGTACTTAATTTTCATCGCTCTTTGTGTGCACACATAACTCTAAGCTGATAGTTGAAAAACTAATTCTGTATATTATGCAGATCATATGTCTTCAATCAGTATTTGGAATAACAATAGATATCATATCCAAGAAAGTGCAGTATTTTGTATAAAACTGTGAAGTTTGGTAAAACACTAGTCTCCCATTTTTATTCAATCTCTAAAACATTATAAGCTTACAGAAAACAATTAAAAGAATTCAAGCATTAATTTCTTTTATATAACCAGTATTCAAACAAAAGCTAACATCCTTCTTTTTATTACTTTTATTACTAAAATTAAGCCTAAGCCTAAAATGATAAAATAATAAGACAATTGTTTTACTCCATTGAACATTTAAAACTTCGGTTTTGCATTGCTCAGCATTGAAAAATGATCATTGGCAACCATTTCTGCTGAACGCAAAAGCTTTAAAAATAATCTATAGTCTCAATTCATAAACAGATCATGTTTCAAATATGTGTTTTCTTATCTTTTATTTAAATAAACAATGAGCTTTCATATAGCCATTTCCAACATCCAGGCCCTGTTCTCATTTCCGAGAACTTTTCATTGCGAATCGATTTCGATTTTGTGTAACTGTTTTCCAAGAAAATAGTAATATTTCTTTCTTTGAAAAAAAAAAATGATTTCTAACACTTGTCATTTAACTGTCGAAAAAAGTAATACTTCTTAAATTGAATTTTCTATCGATGTACGAAATTCAGAACATCTAATAATTCCGAATCTGAACCAAAAATGGGAACAGGCCTGAATATTTCCACTTTACATGAATGGAATAGCAGAATTTCAATCCACAAATACAGATTCCGAATAACGAAATCGTGTGAATTCGGCTGTGTGTGCTCGGAATAAAATCCATTTATTTGTTCTAACAGAAATAAATTTCGATAGCATTTCATTTGTTTTTTTTACTCCCTGTTCCCATTAAAAATGGGAAAAAGGGAGCAATAAAGTACTGCAAATGTGTGTAACAGACAAAAGGAGGCATTTCCGACTATATAAACTATATATATTCTTGATCAGGATCAACAGCCGAGACGAACTAGCCATGTCCCCCCCCCCCCCCCCGCACCCCCGCAAATCGCAAAAGACTCCCACAGCCACAATTTTAAAGATAAAGCTTTGATTTTTGGTACACATATATGTATGTTGTATCAATGTTGATCCGCTGTGAAAATTTCAACACGATTGGATAAATAGCACCAAAGTTATAGAAGAATCTATTACGCCCGTCTCAGCTGGCAGCTACAACAGTTTGACAAGCAGTTTACGAGTTAAGTGCACTGCTTGCTTGTGTTACGCCCGTATCAGCTGGCAGCTACAACAGTTTGACAAGCAGTTTACGAGTTAAGTGCACTGCTTGCTTGGGTTGCCGCTGAACTGCTTGAAATGCAAAGTGGGAGCAGGGAGTCTTGTAGTCGGGCACACTCGACTAGAGCATTCTTACTTGTTTTTTTTTTAATAAGGAGTTTTACGGTTTGTGAAATATAAAATTTATGTTATGAATTGTCTTCATAAATTCTCCAAAATTGTGTATTAAGTTTCCCTTTAAAAATATTTAAATGCTCGATATTATCGATAGTTACATAAGTCTTGATAAGATAAGTATAAGGCATTTTTTTTTATAGAGTAAATTTTTACAACATGATCTGTCTACATGTCAGGTATATTCAGAGTAGATATATTGTGTATGGATGTATTTATGTACTTATGTATATGCGTATCGGTCGTTCACTTATTTATTTATTTGTTTGGTCGATGTCTGTAATTGATAAGATGCGGCATATAAGCGTAAATCAAATTGTATGAAAGACCGTTGACAGTTTCACAATTCTTATGACAATAATCATAATTTTTATTAATTTGCGTACATACATACACTTTGTATGGAAGTGCACATGTGACTAAATATACATTCAAAGCACTCAAATAAGCTTATGAGATCATGGAACCTTCTGATAAGCGAAGAACAAATCTTATGTTTATAGGAGGATATATACTAGCAAAAGTTACTAGGCCATATTTGCGAAAATTCACTAATTCAAACTATTCAAATTAAAGACGTAGGAATTTGAGAAGCCACTCATTCATATATATAATTGCCAATACATTCTATAAATTCAATTTCAAAGCATTGTGCTTTAGACGCTCATAGTAGGGCGTAACTAAAAAGACCAAACAGTGTTTTATTTAAACAAAATTATATGCGTAGAAACAAAGAATTGTTATCTGTATGCCATTTAAGAATTTGTATACATTGGTTCTTTGCTATCATGTAATAATGAAATATACAGCAAATCATTAAATTAAACCATTAAATTAAACTATTCTTTAATAAAATATGTTAGAAGATATTTTATTTTATATATTATTTTAATAATAAATTAAAATGCTTTCTTTAAAATTGTTTATTTTCAAACGTCTTCTTTTATATTAAAAATTGCCTTTATTATATTCTTAAGCTTAGAAACTTATGCGCCTGTATTCAATTGTATTCTTTTTAATTGCCAGATGCCAGAGCACATATTGAGTGCAACCCCTTTGTTTGAATCAATTGTGTTGAATTCAAGGGTGGGGGAACTCCTCCAGCTGTGCTGCAATTTAATGTTCGTTTGTATAAATTAAAGTTGGCATACACAGCAATTAAATAATAAAAGTATTGTCACGTCATTGCACTCGAGATATAGATATGGATATACATATATGTACATATGTAGCTATTTCAAGCTAACCGAAAGAACTCCAAGTCACAATATGTATATATACATTTGATAACACTATGTGACAATTTGACACTTTTCGTGTGGGCTCATATTGAAAATTATGATACATTAAAGGTCCGTAATCACGAAAATAATTTGTTTTTTTCTATGGCAGAGTTTTTTTTTAAATTTTAAAATAATTTTTTTTCCAAATAGAATTTTTTTGATGTGAGTTCATATATTTCACTAGTACTTGCGTATATCAATATCGATTCTAAAAAGTGATGCACCAAATGAACGTCAATATATGGGCCTACAAATAGACATACATATATCTAATGGTTTCGGAGAAATTGAGTTCAAAAGTTTTAGTTTCGAGAAAAAAATTGGAGTTCCCTAATTAAACAATTAACAAGTAATAACGTTGCAGTCGGATGCTCCCGACTGCGATATACTCTTTTTTTCGCCTCTTTGCGGAAGTGGGTGTGGCAATTGTATTTTTGCTCAAATCTTTCAAGTTTTGCCATCAATCTTGACACTTTGTCTGCCTATAGTATATACCAACATGTATACCAATTTTGGTTGCTCTAGCTTCTAACTGGTTTTGGTTGGACAAATTTACTTTTTGAATGAAAACTTTTTTTCTTTCAAAGATATCTCAACCAAACTCAGCAAATGTTAGTTTTATTTCACTTTACATATTTCAGCCAAATTTGAACAAAATCGGATAGCTATACCGTAGCAACGATCGGAAAAAAATTAGGTTTCTATATGGCAACTATATAATAAATTGATCTGATTTTGGTCAAACTTTGTGAACATGTTTAAAACAAATTAAGACATGGATGTGGTAAGTTTGGTTGCATTATTTTCATAAACAAGAAAGTTTTTCATACAAAAAATTTTCAACCGGTTGGGCCTATAGCAGCTATATGATACATTAGTCCGATTTTGATAAAATTTTGTCAAAATGCATAAATAATGCTCAAACTCCGAATTGGTAATTTTGGTCGACTCATCTTGAAAAACGTAAATTTTGACAAAATTTCCAACTGAAACCGGAAAACTGAAAAACCCAAAAAAAAATTTGAAAAATGTTGATTTGTTCAAGTAAGCTATTGCTTAGAAGTAGTTAGATTTTAACGAGTGTTGACTTTTTCAAAACGTTATCAATGGAGAATTTAGGGAATCGCATTTTTCTCTACTTTTCGAATTTTCGATTTGAATAACAACTAAAAATGTTTGCAAAAAAATAAAAAATGTTCGTAGTCTTGGAGTCAACATCTCCAAAACTATTAGATATATGTAATTATGTAAGATGTAAGAGACTTATTTGCAGGCCTATATATTGTTCACTTCAAAAAATTCTAGTCGGAAAAAAAAACTTTGAAATTCCAAAAAAAAACCATCCATAGAACAAAAAAAAAAAATTATTTTCGTGATTAGGGGAATTTGTGAAACTTCGATTGCATCAAATTATTTAAGTTGTTGTTTAATGCAAAATAATCAGCAACAATAAAAGTAGCACACGTAATAATTTATTACTCGGCTAACCGCATAAATACTTAATTTTAACATCAATTTACTGTTTTGAAATCATTTCAATGTCACAGGGAACAAATAGCACAAAATAATCAAAACCAAAAGAAATAATAAAGCTAATGTATTAAGTGTGGATTAAATTCTTTTTGCATTTAATATTAGCTACAATTTACCGTTTATAAAATTTGTTTATCAAATGCATAAATTAGCATTTCTAAAAAGCTGTTGCAAAACCAAGTCTTGAAACTTGCGCAGTAGTATGAATGTATGTGTGTATGTATGTATGTATGTATGTATGTATGTATGTATGAATTTCAGAACTCTCTTGTCTCAAATTTTGCTGTTCCTCGATAGCAACAGTTGTTTCTTACATTGTTGCTTTACAACTTGTGCAAATAAATCAGTTGAATTAATATTTTCCAATGAAAATGCGCCACAGATTGTAAATTTGATTAGAATGTATACCCTGTACATATTAAAAATGTGTAAAAATGATATCATAAAGTTTTCAATTTCTTATTTTTTTTTTCACTACTACACCCCTATTTCTAGAAAATTATCACAGCTACATTTATAAAGACAAAGCTGTAATTTTTTGGTACACAAATATTTATGTCTTGCATAAAATTTCAATGCAATTGCATATTAAACATCAAAGTTATTTGAAAAAAATTTTTAAAACATTGTGTAGTGTAAGGAAGCAGTGCACTGCTTGCTGCGTATTGCTTGCCTGGTATGAAAACTTTTGTCAGCTGATTTCTGAGCCGGGTTAGGGCATCTACCAGTCGTATACTTTCGATTAGAGCATTCTGACTTGTTTTCTTATAGGTTAGTTTTAAATGCCAATATTTATACAATCGTATGCGCTCACTGTCAACCGGCACCTCACTTGAAATATATATTATACATACATCAACACGGTATACCGGCATATTTAAAAGTATGGTATAATCATTCAAACACTTATACTTATATCGACAATATGAAAACCGGCAAGCAAGTGGTTGGTTGGCAAGGGGCTTCCTAGAGGGGTGAGCGGAATAGACGCACAAAATGCTTTGGCCGGTGCGAGACAAGTCAATGGCACGACCCTACAAAGCGGAGGGGTTCGAGGGTTGCTTGTGCATTGGTATGCAACAGCGTGTTTAAAAATAATTCACATTGTGTACGGTCGAAAAATGAAAAACTAATGGCAAAACATTAAAAAGAAAGAGCCTAGCGCAAGCGACAGAAAATTAATAGACAGTGTTAATGACGTCAAGTCACACAGCACACAGCGTCTTGAAAAAGTCATCAAATTCATTGTGTCCATATGTATTATACAATTTTGCATACATATGCACAATCCTACAAATATACACAATGTATATACATTTCGAATTGAATTGCGCTCACATACCCAGCTAAATTAATTAAATTAATTGATTGTTTTTATCACAAATTTGTTTAATTTCGTAGCACCGTTGTATTTTAGCTTTTGTGAACCACTTGAAGCTTTCGATGTTGTAACTCGTGCGTAAAATTACACCACACAACCATTAAACCACAAACGAACTTCAAAATCCGCAATCCCGATACAAGCACCGCCGCGGCGAACAGCTTGAACGCAACTGAAATGGAAACTGAAATGGAAATGGAAACTGAAACTGAATGGAACATCATGATATTGGACTTATTTTATACCAGTCTCTTCAATCCCCCAAGTGGGAGAGAGTAAAACGTTTGTTTTGCCAAACAATCGCCTCACAGAGCAGAGCCAGATGGATGGACTGTGAGAGACTTTTGGGAACAATACACATGACAACACAAAATTGGAACTGAATTACGCGATACGGGAATTTAAGCATATTAACTTAGATCAGCATATTTTATAAATTATTTTATAGAATATAAAATATTTAACATTATAAATAATATAGGTAATATTAAAATCAAATATAAATTTTATGCCAGAGTTCGAATTCCACGCGATAATAGCTACAATCGACAACCTGCCTTATATAACACAATATAAATATAAATAAAAGATTTAACAATATTTTATTCGCTTTATAAGTAAAAGAGTTAATAATACGTATTCAAGTAAAGTTTTCTTTGTAGTACCTAGATATATGTTTAGAAACTAAACTAAAAATATCCCAAAAACATTTCCACATTACACACAGAATACTTATTAATAAGTCGAGTACATTAATATATTTTAAATAAATACACTTTATGAATATAAGCGTTAATAGTAGGAATTAAAATAAAGTTTTCTTTATAGTTTATAAAATATCCCAAATAATATTTGCTAATTTAGAATACTCTCTATCTACTCTGATTGAGTTCTCCACTCATTTACATCATTTGTAACTGTATATTTTTGCGGAACCAAAACATTGCTTCAAAGTAACAAAAACAACGCCAAAACATTGAAGAACGTTACATATAAAGAAGTAGGAGAAGGAACCAGCTCAGCTACCAAATGTTCTCTGATATTTCACATATATAGTTTAAACGCCCAACCTTTTCCGAAAACGCACAATTTGCATTGCAAGCAATAACGGAAGCGAACGGAGCGCTTTTTCAGTCCACTCAGCGTCTACTTTCGTTGGAGTTTCGTTTATTGGATTTGCGCATATCGTTAAGCCACACTGGCCTGAGGTACGGCAAAAATGTCGGCAAGTATCTGGCAGATACTAAGGTCAGGTAGTCGTACATTTTTACCAGCACTGCGACCAAGGTGCTCACGATCTTATCGCGCCTTTTAGAGCTCGAGCTCAAACTCGGCCTCTTTTTGTTACCCTTGTAGAGGGTATTATAATTTGTTTGCAAATGGTGTAACGCACTAAAATAGAAACGTTTCTGATATTCAGGCCTGTTCCCATTTCAGAGAACTTTTCATTCCGAATCGTTTTCGATTTTGTGTACCGGTTTTCAAAGGAAGATTCGGAATCGGAAATGGGAACAGGCCTCATTTCTATATTTTTAAGCATGGTCATCTGTGATATCCTAATTTTATTCATATTATGTTACATATATCAAAAACTGTCGGATAGGAGCACTTAGAATAAATATGTCATATAGCCGCTATTGAAGCGGTCGGTCAATAGATCAGCTGTAAAAAAACGTTTTACTCAGCCAAATTAACATTCGTCCTAATAATTAAATTTTTGAATTAAATGGGAGAAATTTCAATAGGATAGTCCATCGAACCGACATTTGCTTGAACATTGTTCGACATTGTTGGACATTAATGTTCCAAGCACATTTCCAGGCAAAACAGCAAGGTTTTGACAGGCTTGTGCAAACACATACCCTATAGGGTATGCAATCTTCGGTACCCCAAAGACAACCTTTCTTTCTTTTTACTTTTTACTCTTTGCATTTCATTTGACTGGACGGTTAATCGTTGGTGCCGCTGCCGGCGTCAGTTATAAGGCGCAAGCCGGACAGCATGTCGAATCAGTTCTGTTTTGGCCTTGCCCTTGTCGGGCCGTCAGTTGGGTTTGTGCTCGGGTTTCGTGTCGCCATCACGGAAGATAGTTCGGTCGTTCAGTCACTTAATTTGCTTTCAGCAGGCTTAAGTGTTCCTTAAGGATTTGGTTATTGGGCCAGAGATGTTGAAGCAGCTGGGCTGCAGCGGCCTGCTGCGCTGGGTATTGCAGCTGCTGAGAACGTTGCTGTTGCGCATCACGACTCAATTTAAAGCCGAGCTGCAGATCAGCTATCCAGAGCACAGTCTGCAGATTGTGCCCAAATATTTGCCCATACCACGAGTCAAGGGTCTGCCACTTGTGGGCACACTTTTCGATTTGATAGCAGCCGGTGGCGCACCGTAGTAAGTCGAAGAAGTTTGAGTTTTGGCTCAAATAGCTAAGCTAAGCACGAAAGTTTCTTATAGTTTGCACAAATATGTTGATGCACGACATAGGCGGTATGGACCCATTTTTCGTGAAAGACTGGGCGGCACACAGGATGCTGTATTCGTATGCTCTGCAAATCTAATGCGCAGCGTCTTTCTCCAAGAGGGTCACTATCCGCAGCATCCGCTGCCGGATGCCTGGACCTTTTATAACAAGCGACATGCCTGCCAACGTGGACTCTTCTTTATGTAAGTGGCGCATGAAATGAATTGCAAATCAATCACTTTACCTCACTTCGACTTCTCACGTTGCCGAATATCTAATGGCCTCAGGGAGGGTGCTGAGTGGCTGCACAACAGGCGTATACTTAATCGTCTGTTGCTCAATGGAAATTTGAATTGGATGGACGTGCATATTGAGAGCTGTACGCGCCAATTGGTGGATAGCTGGCGAGCAAAGACAGAACAGGCATCTACAAGAGGAGGGCACTACGAGCTGCCTGAGTTGGAGCAACAGTTGTATCGATGGTCTATAGAAGGTATACTTAGTTCACAAAAGTATGAACAGCAGAACCTTGCAAGATCTCTTTTCAGACAGAGGGAAACAAAACAGATCTGTGGAGTACCGAATAGGCGAAATACCCTTGCAGAAAACGTTTTCATGTATTCGTTGCTAATACAGCAATAAGAGTCGATTACACTATGAGTTTAATATAACTAGCATTTGCCGAGTTTGGTTGATATATCTTTGAAAACTAAAAAATTTGAAAAATGTTGAATTGCTCAAATGGGTATAGCTTGGAATTTCTACCATAGGTTTTAACGAGTGATGACTTTTTTAAAACCTTATCTCCATGCTCAAAGAAAAAAAACAGAGTTTAATTTTTTTTTTACATTTTCCTCGAAATTTCAATATGAATTCCAACTAAAAGTTTTTTCAAAAATATTTTTGGAATGTTGAACTCACTGCTCCTAAACTATTGGATATATTTATGGACTTATGGACTTGTAGGCCCATATATTGACTTTCATTTTATGTATTGTTTATTAAAATCGTTTATGCTATACGCAAGCTATATATATAATATTTGAATTCAAGTCAAAAAAAATTCAGTTGGAAAAAAAATTTTCATTTTTTGTGTTGCATAGTGTTAATAAACAGTCGAAAATTAAGTTACTGCAAGAGTATGAAGTAAGGCAACTTATCTGGTTGTGGGCATTGTTAGATATTTTAGCCATAACTTCTGACCAGTTAAACACAAAGAGCAGGTTGTTCTCGCTTTGACCTTGATCAATGATGTGATCTAATTTTCTCTTCGGGTGCTAGATCTCTGTCCACAACCGGATGATGTCCACAGCCAGATAATTTCCCTTACTTTATAGCATATGTTTGGCAGCTCAAAGATAGCTAATGTTTCTTCGGATCAACCAATCCTGATAAGCCCTTGCATCCTTTTAGTGCTCTGTGGCATCATGTTTGGATCCAGCGTTTTGAAGTGCCCCAAAATGCAAAGAGCTCTTAATGAATTCACTCAGAACGTTCACAAAGTTTTCGAGCACAGTTCACGTCTGATGAACGTTCCGCCCAAGTTGGCGCAGTTGCTGCGTCTGCGCGTTTGGCGCGACTTTGAGAGCAATGTGAGCGAGGTGCTGCAAAAGGGTGCAGCGATCATTGAGCTGTGCATTCGATCACAGAAACAGCAGCCACAGTCGGAGCGGGAGGAGGCGCTGTATCATAAACTGCAGGCAGCGGCCGTACCCAACGAGATGATCAGACGCATATTTGTGGATCTGGTCATAGCAGCAGGTGACACGGTCTGTACATAAGCAGCTTTCAAAAATTCAGATACTAACTGCATATTAATCCTTTACAGACTGCCTTCAGCAGTCAGTGGGCATTGTATGTGCTGTCGCAAGATCTTGTGCTCCAGTGTCGCATTGCTCGGGAGCATGCAGCAGTTGAATCGCAGCTGCTTCATGGCTTGATCAAGGAAACTCTGCGCCTGTACCCAGTGGCACCATTTATAGGACGCTACCTGCCGCAGGATACACTGATTGGTGGTCATTATATTGAGAAAAATGTCAGTTGCAATTTATTACGCTACAGCCTTCAGTTTGTTAATATCTATGCTGTTTACAGACACTGGTACTCATCTCACTATACACGTCTGGACGCGATGCATCACATTTTGAGGAACCGTTGCGAGTTTTGCCCGAACGCTGGTTCCTCACGGATTCGGATCAAGTGCATCAGGCTCATGGCAGCCTGCCCTTTGCCATTGGCCAGCGTTCCTGCATCGGACGACGTGTGGCACTTAAGCAGCTCCATTCGCTACTGGGCAAATGCGCTTCTCAATTCCGGATGCAGTGCCTCAATGAAAAGCCTGTGGATTGCATGCTGCGCATGGTAACTGTACCCGATCAGACCCTGCGCCTGGCATTAAATTTAAAATCAAAAATGGGCCAAATGGAACCAGTCTGTTAATCCCCAGATATGCATAACATCGGAAGATAGTATCATTAAAGCATAGAACATAGAACTGGAAATCAATTAATATTGCCGTCAATATAGTTCTGATAGTGAAAATTCAAAATATCGATTGTTTCGAGTGTGACATTACAAAATATCGAACGTATCAATTAGAAATGCAGACATTCTAAATAAATTTGTTTTTTTTTTGTTTATATGAACATGATAACACAGGCAGACAGTGTTTTTGGTGCCCGGGATTTCACGGTAGATTTTTGTAGATTTCGGTAAAGAATATACCTATAAGTAAAACTACATTCACCGTTTTCAAAAACTACGTGAAGTTTTTGAAATAATCGCAGTTTTTATACTCTGTTTTCCAAAATGGAAAAAAGAGTATATTGGGTTTGTGAAATGTCCGTCTGTCCGTCTATCTGTCCGTCTGTCTGTCCGTCTGTCCGTCCGTCTGTATGAACGCAGGTTTTTTCCACAATTTTGAAGCTAGAGCAACCAAACTTGGTATACATGTTGGTATATACCATAGGCAGACAAAGTGTCAAGATCTCCCCCCACCCCCACCCCTTCCCCCACAAACCGCAAAAACCTATATCTTCCACAGTTTTACAGCTAGAGTAACCAAATTTGACATAAAGACTTCTGACCACATCCTTGACCGACCTGCCAAAAAAAAATATGCCACGCCCACAACCGCCCCCGCAAATGAGCTAAGCCTGTATCTCCTACACCCTTATAGCTAGAAACCCCAAACTTTGCAGTATGACTCCATTTGAACTCTTCGATAGATTGGAGAAAAAAATTTTTACTTACAGAAAACAGAGTATATCGCAGTCGGGTGAGCCCGACTGCAACGTTCTTACTTGTTGTTGTTTTTTTTGTGATGTAGGACTGTATTTATACATATATCTTCTGCTATAGCCATCTGATCAAATAAAAAAGAATTAAAAAAAAATAATTCGACATGCTATATACGATACCCAGAACGTCTTAAAAAATATATTTAATAGTTTGAGTGCAATCTTTTTCTAAACTAAGAAATTTGAATATTTTTTTAGAAAAAAATTTCAATTTCCATTTTCAATCGACTGCAAAAACTAGAAAACGGTAGAAAAAAAACATTTTTCTTCTATGAAATTTCCGACTATAGAAATAATATATATTCTTGATCAGCATCAACAGCCGAGTCGATCTAGTCATGTTTGTCTGTCTGTCCGTCCGTCCGTATGAGCACACAGATCGTATAAATAGCACCAAAGTTATGGAAGAATGTTTTACCCCCGTCTCAGCAGGCAGAAGCAATAGTTTGACATGTACTGCAAAAGTAAAGTGCGCTGCTTGCTTGTGTTGGCGCTAAACTGCTTGAAATGCAAGTTGGGAGCAGGGAGTCTCGCAGTCGGGTACACTCGACTAGAGCATTCTTACTTGTTTTTTTCATGTATTAAGTTTATAAAATGGTTTCTGTTTTGGGTAATTTTTCAAGAAAATTTCCTGGTTTGAGCAAAGAGAAACTGATGGCTGGAATTTTTGGTGGACCGCAGATAAGATTGTAGATAAAAGATAAAAACTTCGTTCATTCAATGAATCACCCAGAGTCATTTGCCTTAAAAAATGTGATCAATAATTTTCTAGGTAACTACAAATCAGAGGATTACGGCCAAATAGTGAAGAATATGTTGGAGGCTTTTTGAACTCTGGTATGATGATATATGATCATGATAACATCAGTATAAAACAAGTAAGAACGTTGCAGTCGGATGCACCCGACTGCGATATACTCTTTTTTAGCCTCTTTACGGAGTCAGAAGTGGGCGAGGCAATTGAATTTTTGGTAAAATCTTTCAAGTTTTGCCATCAATTTAAGTTTGGTTGCGCCCGTTGAACAGTTTGGGAGAAACAAACATTGCTCGATTGCAAGGGCGGGGGTGGGCGTGGCAAAATTATTTTTATACAATGTAGTTAATAGGACAATAGAATTCAACCTGCCAAATTTGGTTACTCTAGCTATAAAACTGTGGAAGATATAGTTTTTTGCCATTTGTGTGGGAAGGGGTGGGGGTTGGGGGTTGATCATGACACTTTGTCTGCGTATACCAACATGTTTACCAAATTTGGTTGCTCTAGCTTCAAACTGGTTTTATATTCAATATTCAAATTTCTTAGTTTAGAAAAATATTACACTCAAACTATTATACATATTTAAAAACGTTCTGGATATCATATATAGCATGTTGAATTATCTTTTTTTGGAATTCTTTTTATTATTTGATCAGATGGCTATATCAGAAGATATATGTAAAAATACAGTCCTACATCACAAAAAAACCAAACAAAAAAACGCGAATATTTATGAAAACGATGAATGAAGTTTGACTTGTGGCATAAATGCCGCGATACTTCATTGAACATAAACACAAACATAAATAGTTCTAGTAATGTTAACCATAGTCGTAGCTATTCTTTTCTTCGAATACACAAACAACACCTAAAATATGAAAATAAAACAATAAAAAACAAGTAAGAATACTCTAGTCGAGTGTGCCCGACTACGAGACTCCCTGCTCCCAACTTTCATTTCAAGCAGTTCAGCGGCAACACAAGCAAGCAGCGTACTCAACTTGCACTGTGCATGTCAAACTGTTGTTTCTGCCTGCTGAGACAGGGGAAATAAGTTTTTCCATAACTTTGGTGCTATTTATCCGACCGTGTTGAAATTTACACATCCGAAAGACATTGGTTAAACATACATGTGTACCAAAAATTAAAGCTCTATATTTAAAATTGTGGCTGTGGGAGTCTTTTGCGATTTGCGGGGGTGCGGGGGGGTGCATCCGAAATTTGAAATAAACTTGATCTGCGTATGGTATACAGGAACCTACATGCCAAGTTTGGTGTCTCTAGCTTTTGTAGTCTCCGAGATCTGTGTGTTCATACGGACAGACGGACAGACGGACAGACCGACAGACAGACAGACGGACATGGCTAGATCGTCACGGCTGTTGATGCTGATCAAGAATATATATAGTTTATATAGTCGGAAATGCCTCCTTCTGCCTGTTACACACACTTGCAGTACTTTATAACTCCCTTTTTCCCATTTTTAATGGGAACAGGGAATAAAAAACTCTTAAGACTAGGATTCTAAGACCATGAGTAGTACATATACAACACCTGACAAATTGTAAATGTATATTTCTACGGTCGTGAGTTCTGGTCTTTCAGAATTCCCGTACTGCGCTCCAGCAGCATGAGAAATTGATTTTCATTTGTTCGTTGCATATCCCTAGGCTGCTGCAATTCCTTGAATGAGTCGCTGGCAACTTTTCTTAGTGTATCGGCCTTGAATCCAGTAGCATCGACCATCTGTTTCAGTACTCCCTGCGATTCCTGCAGCAGTATATGCGGGACATCAAACTCCACCGCATTGCCGTCATCCATAACAATGATCCGATCTGAATCCATCACAGAATGCAATCTGTGGGCGACAGTCAGCACTGTGCAATGTTGGAACTTGACACGAATCGTGCGCTGAATTAGGCAATCGGTTCTGCAAAGGGTGATATAAGTAAAGGTTTTGCTATTGGAAATGTCTGTACTAACTGTGGATCCACATTGGCTGTGGCCTCATCCAACACCAGGATCTTGTTATTGCGGAGTATCGCACGAGCTAGGCAGAGCAGCTGTCGCTGACCCACACTAAAATTGCTACCACGTTCAGTAACCATATACTCCAGACCTGGTATATCTGATCGCAGTTCAACATCTTCGAGAGCGCGCCACAGCTCCGAATCGCTGTAGATCCCAAAGGGATCGAGATTATAGCGAATGGTTGCTGAGAAGAGCACGGGATCCTGTGGAATGATGGAAATGCGGGTGCGTAGCGTCTCCAGCGATATGCTGCCAGTCTCAATGCCATCTATGTAGATGCCACCCTCAATGTATGCTAGACGGAAGAGTGCGCCAATCAGCGAGGATTTGCCTGTGCCCGTGCGACCCACAATTCCCACCTTCCAGCCAGGATCAATAGTTAGGGTAAGATGCTTGAGCACGGTTGAGCCATTAGGGTCATAGCGTAAGTTCATGTCGCGGAACTCTACTTGACCCAGAGTCGGCCAATTTTGAGAAGGTTTATTGCCTTTGGCTGCCAGCTCCTGCTCCAGTTGCGTGTACTCTAGAACACGTTCCACACTGGTCATCTGTTGCAGTGACTCGGCCACCTGACGGACGCAGTATTGCACCATGCCTGTTAGAAGGATGGCTTGTGAGATAGCGAGTCCAACGTTGCCGCTGTATGTAACTGAAAGTTTCAGAAATAATTACGGCTTCCATGATTGACATCTTGTTAAGATGCGATACTTACCTTCGCTGGAATCAATGAAACTGAATGTTACTGCGGTGAGAAAGACACAGTTGATGGCATCCACCCACAGTCCAAGTGCCGTATTTGTAGCTTCTGCCAGCTGCCAGACGCTGCTGTGCACGTCCTGCAACAGATCAAACTCCTTGGCTACCACATCCTGCAACTGACGTGAGCGTATAATCGATATTCCGGATAAAGTCGAAGTTAAATGCGAGAACACCGGACTGCGGCAACTGCTCTCCATGCGCTTGAGATCCTGCGAGGGACGCAGATATAGCTTCAGTATGAGCATGTCGAGAGCAGCCATAACCACAACGGCGGGTAGCAAAATCGGATTCACCACCACAATTACAGCTAATATGCCAAATATAACCAAGCCATGTTGTATAAACTCTAGCATGTTTCTTGGTAACCACTCATCCATGGTTCCGATATCCTTAGAGAAACGATTCAGTATCTGACCAGATGTATTGTTGTGGAAAAATCTCATGGTCGTGTGCAATACAGAACGGAACATGCGATCATGCAGCACCTTGGAGGCGTGCATGCATGTCTTAAGGAAAAGGAATCCACGAAAGGTGGTCATAATCACCACGCCAATGATAAGACCACCATAAATGTACATGCACTCGTAGGTGCTGAAACTGGTGACCTTGCCCAGTGATCGCATCTGTTCCTGCTGTGTCCAGATGTTGGAAAAGTAATCCGAGCTGCTGCACACCAGCTGGGATAGCAACATGATGCACACCATGAAGCTAAAGCTCAAAATGGTGCTCCCGGCACTGAAGTATTCACGCCAGACACGCGCTGATATGCCTGTTCCTTCTGTTCCTTGGGTTCCAGCCAAACCATTACCTTTTTGCGCAACTTTTGGCTGAAAGTAATAAAAAAGATTAAAGTTAAGATTTTTTTGCCAAGCATTTTAAGTAGATTTTTGTTTTACTATACGTGTTATACTCTTTTTAATTTAAAAAAAAAAAAAGAAAAGAGAGTATATTGGGTTTGTGAAATGTCCGGCTGTCCGTCCGTCTGTCCGTCCGTCTGTCCGTATGAACGCAGGTTATTTCCACAATTTTAAAGCTAGAGCAACCAAACTTGGTATACATGTTGGTATATACCATAGGCAGACAAAGTGTCAAGATCTCCCTCCCACCCCCACCCCTTCCCCCACAAACCGCAAAAACCTATATCTTCCACAGTTTTATAGCTAGAGTAACCAAATTTAGCACAAGGGTTACTAATACCTAATCAATCAAGGATGGACATTTCACAATCCCAATATACTCTTTTTTTTCAAAAAAATTAAAAAAAGAGTATAACTACTCCAATGTTGAAATAAAGAGCTTAAATTTTGTAAAATGTTGTATTTTATTTAACAGTGGCATTGTGTTTTTACACTCCATTAAAAATGGGAAAAAGGGACTTATAAAGTACTGCAAATGTATGTAACATTCAGAAGGAAGCATTTCCGATTATATAAACTATATACAAATATTCTTAATCAGCATCAACAGCCGAGTCGATCTAGCCATGTTCGACTGTCTGTCCGCATGAATACACGGATCTCGGAGACTATAAGAGCTAGAGACACCAAACTTGGCATGCAGGTTCCTGTATACCATACGCAGATCAAGTTTATTTCTAATTTTGGATAAGCCCCCCGCACCCCCTTTCAATCACAGAAACTCCCACAGCCACAGATTTAAAAATTTAGTCAAGTTTTTTGGTACACATATTTGTTTTATCAATGTTAATCTGCTGCGTATATTTCATTACGATCGGATAACATGCATCAACGTTATTGAAGAATCTATTACCCCAGTCTCAGCAGGCAGAAGCAACAGTTTTACAGCCACTGGACAAGTGAACTGAACTGCTTGAATTGCAAGTTGGGAGCAGGGCGTCTCGTAGTCGGGCACACTAGACTAGAGCATTCTCACTTATTTTAAGTACTTTTCTCAATAAATGTGAAAAATTCACGAAAAAGTGTTTTATGATTGAAAAAAATTGAATTTTAAAAATGTACACTCTTGAAAAAAATGGGTGGTAAAGGTGGTGAAAAGTTGACTTTCCGAGTGATTACCCCAGACTCATTTTCTAAAAATAAAATCATCTTGATTTTCTAATTTTAGGAAGTCCGCCGGCAAATTCGGAAAATTTGCAAAAAACTGTTGTATGGAATTTTTCTGTTTTTCTGGGTCAGGTATAATCTTATTATTTCCCATATATGGTTGTATACGTTGCTATTTGTTTGTTGCACTTTATCTTACCTTTTTAATGTAAAATAAAAGGATTGAAAATAGAACGATGTGTATCTAATGATAAGCTTAGATAAGATTATTATTTTGAACTAACCTTTCCCAAAGATTATAAAATTAAATCAGAGCGTGGCAACAGATATTTCAGTAACTTACTGACGCAAATCATTTATAAAACTATAAATAACAAAAAGGTTCAGAAATACTTACTAATTTATTGCAATATGTGGAGTCGCTCTGATTCCGCAAGGGCTGTGCACTTTCGGAAACGACATCAATATCATCATCATCATCATCATTTTCTTCCATGTCTTCAGCTTCAGCCAGTGTCACCCGAGTCTGAGATTCTATGGGATCGATGGTAGCTTCCGCTTCATTGGGACAATCCAACAACTTTGCAAAGTTCAGATCACTGTTGATGATATCGTGATACGTGCCTTGTGTCAAGATTTGACCCTTGTCCACAATCACAATCCAGTCAGCTTCGGAGAGAAAGTGTACTTGATGGGTGACCAGCACACGAGTGGCCTTTTCTTGAGCCAGGCGCCCACGCGGTCCAATGACCTTGTCAAACAGATGTCGTCCGACATGGGCGTCTACGGCGCTTAAAGGATCGTCGAACAGATAAATAGATGCAGGCTTATAGACAGCACGTGCCAGACTAATGCGAGCTCGCTGACCACCGGATATAGAAGCACCACGTTCTCCTAAAATAGTCTGGTCCCCATTGCTGAGCTGTTGGAAGTCGGTGGTGAGAGCACAAGAGCTAGTTACCTCCTGGTAACGCTTACGTTCGAATTGTTCGCCAAAGAGTATGTTGTTCCGAACGGTGCCGCTAAAGAGCCAGGGCTCCTGCGATGCATAGGAAAGCGTGTCCTGCATGACAACGCTGCCATCAATGATGGGCAATTCGCCCAGCAGCAACTGAAGCAATGAACTCTTGCCTGCTCCCACTGGACCAATGATCGCACAGAGTTGACCCTTCTTAATCTGCAGATTGAAACTTTGAAGCGTACGTTGTGGTTTCTCTTGCTCCCAAATGGCATTGATGTCCTGCAGAACAATGGCTTGTGTGTACTTAATATCATGTTGCTGGCTATTTTTAGGGCTATAATCCTTTTCTTCACGATCCTCCTGTTGCAGATAGGCCTGAATGCGACGCAATGAAACCAAAGCCTCCGCGCCCAGATTTACAGCCAAAGGATAATAAACAGCCGCCACCAGTTGGAGTATATTGTAGTAAATAACTACGGAGAATACAACATCAGCCGTAATGCTCTGACCCATAAGAGCAGCTGTTGCTAGTGTAAGAAATAATGTGGTTCGTTGTATGAAAAACCTGGTGGTGCGCTGGAATCCATACAGATAGTTGGCATAGCGCAGCTGTTTAATCTCTCTACGCCTGGCATCGGCTACCACAGTCACAAACGAATTCTCCCAAGCGTACATCTTGATGACCTGAATGCCCTGCATCAGCTCATTCATGATGCCCACCCGCACATCCGTTCTCTGTGCAATGCGTCTGCGTAGAGCTGAGGTCAGCTTGCTCAGCGCCGTCTGCACGGGCACCGTTTTCAGCAGCAGTCCAAGGACACCAATTATAGCTGGGACACCAATTTGTAGCCATATAATGTAACAGGTGAGCAACGCATGGATGGGCAGTATCCAAATATAATGTGTAAATACAAGCGCATAGTCCAGTCGGCTAACATCATTCGAGATGAGATTTATCAGATGACCCGCTGGCGTGCTACCTACCGTTCTCATGGACAGACGCAGTGTCTTCCGATAGACCAGCGAGCAGCAAGCAATGCGCATACGAGCACCCATTAAACGCTGACGCAGATAAAGATGATGCCACAGAAAGCATGCAACAAAATTGATGCCCACTAGCAGACCACCAAGTATATATGCATCGTTCCAGACATATATGGCACTCATTTCAAAGGCATTCAACTTGGATGTGGCATTTAACGTAGATGTAGCATTGTCCAGTGTATTGTTTGAGATGCCTGTGTAGATAAGCGTGAATATACATGAAATAGCTACAGATTGTTTGAACTGTTTCTATTTCCGAAACACAACTTACCATTGGAAATGTCGCCGCTGGAAATGTTGGTCTGCTCATCCGCCTTGTAGATGGCAACTTGCGATGCTGCATGTTGCAACTGCTGCAATAGCTGCGACAAAATCGCAGCTATAAGCATTCTGTTAAAAACATAACAGTTTTTATTATGACTTAGCCAGCAGTTTTGTTCAACAGATTTGACTCACTTGAGCGCTATGTAGATAAAACATAAAATGCCATTGATAATAAAGGGGCTCCAGAAACAGCTGAGCAAAGCATTGTGTAGATGCGGCTTTCGTGATTTACTTTTCGCACTTTCCAGCTCACTGTACCACTCACTGTAATGTTGTTAATTAAATTAAAGCATTCGAATATGTTGTTGACATAAAATTACCTCTCCAGACGATTACCCAGCTGCTTTGAGTGATCTGCTTTTAGACATTCGGTAAGATCATCTGTATTCAGACCCTGTCGCCATCCATGAAATAACAATGGAACCGCCCAAGCAAAGGTCAATTGGGATAGGAAGTTAGCTCGTTGACTTGGATTCCTACGCTTTGGCTTGGTGCTGCTATCCATTTTGTTAATTATGAAATTAGCGTCGCCCGTGCTTAACACCGAACTACACGATCGCTTTGAATGAAATGCCGTCTCATTTTGATACGATTAGGCGCCGAAGTAATCTTATCTTACACGCTTTAATAAAAATGCAATTTATAACAACTTCATCACATTATTTAAGTTTATAGCACAGTCAAATCTTCTGCAGTCTACGTTATTAGAGAAACAAGTGAAAATGACTTAGTCGACTTTACTTGACTAGTAGATACCCTGTACCAAAAATGTAGACACATAAACATACATATATTTTCGCACACCAAAAAACATAAGCTAAACATGAATAAATGGCTGGAGTCGATATGTTTCTCTTTGCACAACTTGCATCCCTTTTTATCCATTTTTGATACAGCATATAATAAGATTCTCTTTCAGTTCACTACCTTCACCTTGTATTTAATATTTACTTTAAGTTGTGTTAAGATAACAAAAAAGCATTCTGTTTCAAAAAGAAACAATATGGTATCGGATATTGTTTGAACATTTACAGCATGAATATTGTTTATACACATACCATATGTGTACAGCACACTTGCTCAATTGGTTGATTCCTGTTTAAATAAGTCCATCCAGCATTGATTCCAAATAAAATGATGACTGAACAATAAACAGTTTATTTTTTAATCAATGTACGATTGAAATTTTCCAAATTCATTTTCGTAATAACAGTTGAGAAAACACAATATTTAATATTTTTCTACCAGTGTAATTAAGTTTTCAAAGAAATTCTAAATATTAATCTCTTTAAATTACTGACTGGGTAAAAAAAAAGCACAATAAACTTTATTCTGCGCAGGTCTGTTATTCAATATTGAAACGAGCAATAATAATAAAACTGCTCGAGTGCATGGTGACGGGCAACTTATGAATGAATATTTTTCAAAATAGAGCAACAGTTGGTCAAATATTAACAGTATTAGAAACAAGCAGGAGAGAACAGGTATTTTCGAAGTGCCGAAGGTTTAATACGTTTGCTGAGAACTTTATAAAATTCTTAAAAGTTTTTTTACAAAAATACATGAAACAAACTTTGCAATTATATATTTTATTTTATTTGATATAATTTTAGCTAACTAAATAAAATATATTAAAAGCTATTACTGAGGTTTATAAAAGAGTTTAAGAATATATTAACATAGCTCCTTCTGATTAAATGTGTTTCAACTTCACCATAATACCCAAAGTATAGAAAAATATTAGCAGCTGACTCGTCGATAAATTGGCAATACGCAAGTCCGTAATTCGCGTTGCAACGATAATCTTACGTCACATTTTCCGATTTTTGAGTGCGCCCATTGCCTACAGTAATAATATTAAATAATTTTGAAGAAAATATCACCTGTTCGTTTCCCCATTGACATCTGAAGTACTATAGAATTGTGCAAATGAGTTTGAAGAGATTTACGCCTAACATTTCTGTACTAATACGCTAAAATTATAAAGAATTATTTTTTTTTATTGAAGGTGATAAGACTTGTCAAATGTTTTTACTTGTATCTGTGTCATATCGCAGTTTATCAATGCACGAGCCGTCTTTTTAGTTGTTATAGGATTTTAAGTGATACAATTGAAATTTATTTATTTTAAAATAATTAATTTGTTAACTATAAAAACTAAATGATTACGATTTCAACGCCAACAGGATAATATACACGATGAGCACCATACACAATCCTAAGAGTCCAACGGACGCCATACCACACCAAAAGTATCCTGCGGCCAGGGCGAAGCATATCATGCAAAGAGTTGGTATAGAGGCTAATGGACGCAGACTGACACGTGCGGGTAACTGCTTCTTATGTATGTCCGCGTTGCCGGAATTCTTCTCAAACCACTGCTCCGTCATGGGTGCGTTTAGTACTTGACGTGAGAGTTTGCCATAAAAGTCATCGCGCGCGTAACAAGCTTCAATGCGCCTGCCAAACTGAATTAAAAAACAAGTGAAATGAGTACTAATTGTGCAAGAAATATAAAAGGTCTGTTTTCGTTTTTTACTCCAATTCAAATCAATTCACGATTTGAAACAAAATTAGTTCGAAAATGAAAACAGGCCTGCATGTTTGCATTTGAAACTCACTCTTTTATTGATTTTCTCCGATACAACATGCAAAAGCCTAACCAGCGGCCTAATCTCATTGCCTTGAATGGGCAGCAGCGCAGGATCGATTGTCTCCTGCCTGTTTGACTCATTTAAGCACATTTGCTTCGGCGTCAGTTTTGAGGTATCCAAACAGTCATTCGAATCGAAAAAGCTGAAATTTTGTGCTGTAGGTGAAGTCGGCGGACTTGGCTCCTCAGGCAGTGTCTCATGCATAGACAAAGTGCCGGAGTCAACCTGTTTAGTTTATATAAAAGGTTTTTTATTTATTTAAGATAGCTCAAAATTGTTATCAACTTACACTAAAAGTTCGACAGAAAGCGTCTATGCATTGGCGCAGTAGCTCCGGTATACGACTTAGCTCACGCAGCGTTATTTCATCTTGCGTCGTCTCGCCTATCAACTTTTTCAATAGATTTTTAAGATAGCCCTCCGAGCGTTGACGTTCCAAAATCTCCATACGCAGCGCACGTATATCCTTCAGCACGCAATTGCGTGCCATGCTGATGACAAGCAAAAAGCATTGAATTTGCTTGTGCATATGCTCACTGAATAGTTTTGGTATGTTAGAGCTGACCAATGGATTCCATTGTGCATTGTACGAGCTGTTGTGTGATTTGCTGCAAAAGATAATTCAAAATATATTAAGACTGACTCTTTTACTTATTAAAGCTCTTTATACTCTGTTTTCCAAAATGGAAAAAAGAGTATATTGGGTTTGTGAAATGTCCGTCCGTCCGTATGAACGCAGGTTTTTTCCACAGTTTTGAAGCTAGAGCAACCAAACTTGGTATACATGTTGGTATATACCATAGGCAGACAAAGTGTCAAGATTGTATGGTTTGTAAAATGTAAAATCGTAGCTCTATATCAGCTTACTTCAACACGTTGACTTGGCGCTGTGGTGAATCAAACCCAAAGGTGTTGCCCGAGTGCATGCGCTCAAAACGCTGCAGACGTTCAACCAAATCCTGTTGCGCAAACGTCTTGGCCAAGCGGTGCAGCATGTGAGCATTGCGACAAACAAAATAGTCTAAACGCTCAAAGCGAGGCAGCAGCTGCATGAAGATGTGAGTATATACGATCAGATTGTCAATGATGAAGCCGTCAAAGAAGATGGAAATAGGTGGCTCATAGCTTAGGCCCGCACTAAAGTTATAAAAAGTAATTAGATACAAATCAGATCAGTACAGATGAGAACTTACGTCCTGGTGTTACTAGCCGACATAGTATAGCGCCAGGGCTGAACATAGCTTAACCAAAGCTCCATTACAATACTCAGAGAGCTGTCCAGTGGCCAGCGATCGATAAGACTACACAGAAAGGCATAAATTCGTGCCTTGACCATGTTCAATGATGCCTTGCGCAGAGCACAGAGCGAGCTGTTATCCATGGGTGCTGCATTGGCAAAGAAGTGGATTTGTTTGATGAGCGTGCGAACACCACGCACAAAATCACTGCTGGGCAGATGATGCTCCGACTCTATGTCATAACGCAGCCAGATGTCCACAAAGAAATGCAACACGGACTCGGAACGCCAAGCGTAGGCACGTCCACCAATGCCGCCGCTGTTCGCCGACTGTGGTGAAGTGTTGCCGCCGGCGCCCTCGCCTTTGGCGCTGCGATATGAGCTGGGTAGCTTGAGGTAACGCAGCTGACGCTGTGGCTGCATTGCCTGCACGGGCAGCTGTTGCGGCGCTTTGACGCTGCTGCAGAAATTGGTCGGTTCGATGCATGCGTCCGGAAACTGCGGCAAAAAGTTGTGCAGATATTCGGCAGCCAACAATTGATAGATGGTCTTGGTGCGTTCATTGTGCACCTGCATCGCAATGGGATTGATCGTGTGCAGCGGCTGCAGCGCGTACAGCACAAAGTGGAATATATAAAAGTCAAAAGCGTTCAGGGACAATGTGCTGACTTGATGCCGCAGCGGATCAATGTTGATCAGATCTGCATAAAACATGGGCCCCGCCTGCAGCATGCTGATAAATTTGCGCTATAAGGACAGAGACAGCATACTGTTAAATAAGTTAACTAAAAGGTTGAAGTTGGCTACCCACTGGCAATAAATTGATATCAATTTCAAATTTAATTGTCTCGCTAAGCAGACGGTGGCAAACTTGCATCCAGGTCCCGTCGACAGCAAAGAAATCATGCAGCCTCGTAAAGTTCAAACTCTCCGTCGTCGTCGTCCGCAATCCCCATCCCACCGCTGGTCCATTTATGCCGAATATGGAGTGCACAATGAGCGGGTAAATTTCTTGTGTTTGCCGCACGGTGCAGCGCTCAACCAATATTTCCAATTGCGTCAGTTTATTCTGCAAGGGCAGGCTGAGCACTGTCAAGACATGGCTCTGCAAGATTGATTTATATTTGAGTGTTATTAAAACGTCCAAGCGCCTTTTAAATTACTTACATTTAAGTTTTCTGGCGGCATCGGCTGGAACATGTTGTCGGCGTTTTGTGAGACTCTCAAACTGTAATTTGTATTAGAGATGGCAGAAACATCAATCGAGCATTTACAATTTTTTTTAATGCGATGCTTCGATTGGTTTTTCTTGCACGACGTATCGATGTTTTCCTAAGATTTATTCCGAATGCATTTTGTTTGATAACGTTGTTTTGAAAATGTAAACACATGTTAATAAAATGTATGCATTACATTAAGCTTAGCATCTTGATGATCTATTTGTATAAAGGCTCAGGTCAAGTGCCCATTGTTTTTATTTTTAATTTTGTTTCAATTTGTATATTATTCTTTTTTAAGATCAACAAGAAGGAAATGGGTTTGTCCATTTTTTTATTTAATAAATATTAAATTTTTTTATTTAATAAATATTAAATTTGCATAATTAAATATATTGTAGGACACAGTAACTAGAAAGTATGAAACGTTATTTTTTTAGATCAACAAATAGAACCACATCGTACAGAATTAAGGTTTTATGTATTTCATGTGCAGTATTACAGAAAACCAGTCATGAAATTATCAAAAACCAGCTGACAGTATTGCTTGCACATTTGTCGCTCACAATAACTGCATACCATCCTTAATGCTGACAGTAAAAAGCTATCGATAGTAATTATAGCGCTATTAATTGCTTGCAACGGTCACACTGGCCGCGATTGCAGCCGGCATTTGTTTTGGGTAATTTTTTGTTCGCAACGTTTGTTAATTTCAGTTAATTAAAGTTAGCACATTTTCTGAGCGTTCAAAATGAAGCGCAGAAGCCAAACACAAAGGCAGGCACCTAAAGAAGTAGGCAAAAAGCCCAAGGAAAAGACGGGTGCGCTTACCTTGGCTCAGTTCAGCTCCGACGTTATTTCGCAGGTGGGTGCTCCGCTAAACAAAATTCAATTGAAAAACTACAATTGAAAGCATTGCCTTTCCAGCTTGCATCGCAGTACTGGTCACCGGAATCCAAGTCGGAGCATTTGCCATACAATGCGAGCATCGTGGAACGCATTTACAATGAGGAGATGATAAGCGGTGTTGGCAGCGCGCGTCGTATCAACATGCTGGAATTTAGTCAGTACCTGGAACAGTTTCTGTGGCCCAATTACAAGCGGGAGACAGCGACCCATGCGCATCTTATTTCCATCGTCATAATGGCCAATGAGAAGTTTCGCGAACGTGTTCAAGTTTGGAATGTGTTTGAGCAATTGCCCGAGCAATATCCGGCCTTCTTTCGCCACGTGCTGGAGTCCTGCTTGCCGGACCAGGCCACAACTCGTATCAAGAGCACGATGCGCGAGCGCACTGCGCTGCTAATGTTTCTCAATCATTGCTTCAACAGCATGGAAATCGAGCTGTGTCGCGAGCAGGCCAAGCGCCTGGTATCGCTCTCCATGTGGCACTGCCTGCAGCCGCGTAAGTACTCACGGGGTACGAATCCGAGACCTCCACCACCCGTTCAAGTGACATCGTTATAATTTTGATTTCGCTTTCATGCAGGTCGTCGGGAGCAGGAGCTGCGTGAGGTGCCTGAATGGCGCAAGTACTGGAAACGGCTGCAGAAAAAGGAGAAGGATAATGCCAAGCCGGATGTCATGTGGGAGCGTCACTTTATGCAGAATCTTATCATCGATTTCTTAAATATACTGGAACGCATTCCCGCCGTGGGTGATTTAAACAGTAATGTGGTGCACTACTGCGAACGCTTTCTAGAGTTCATTATCGATCTTGAAGCGTTGTTGCCGACGCGTCGCTTCTTCAACACTGTCCTGGATGATTCTCATCTGATAGTGCGCGCGCTGATGAGTCCGCTGGTGCAGCGCGAGGAGGGCAAACTATTTGGTCAGGTATGTTCTCAAACCAAAGCCGTAAATGAGTGATTCATGTTTGATTGAGGAAAATGCAATTTTAATTCATTCAAATTGAAAAAGTGATGTAAACTGATATTTGATTTAGTTCCTAAAAAGTTATAACCATGTGCCTTAAAAAATGAATTGTTTAACTTAAAAAATGAATTGTCAAAGAATGAAGTAAAATTGGATAAGTCTTTTGAGTGAATTCAAATTTGCATTCCATTTTTTTTTAGGAGTTTAATTACGTTACCTTCTTCAAATCATCAAGCATGAAGTCAACTTTTATTCAATTTTTTTTTCATAAAAAGAGTTAAGTCAAAATTTTGTTAATTCGTTGAGACTTAAATCTAAAAAGGAATCACTCTTTTACAGTTCTGGTTCAGACTTTGCTTGTTAAATTAATTGATTTTGTTTTGTATAAATAAGTTACATAAGTTTTAAGTACAAATCTCAATGTTTAACATTGTTAAACTACAAAAACACTTAGCATAGCTAGGAGTACAACTTATAATTAGTTCCATGCACAACTATAACTTGGCTTAAGCTTCGTTTTGGACCAGCTCAATAGTCGTTTCCATTCATATAGTGCAGCTCATCGCCCCAATCATTTGAGGATGGTGGCTCATTGTAGCAGCAGGACTTCTTTAGCAGAAAAGTGACATGACGTTGTCGCAGCACGCAAATATAAAGCAGCAGCGGTGCCTGGAACGCATTCACAAAAATATGCGCATAAAGCAGGCCGTCCAAATCCAGCCAGGACATGATGAGAAATAGCCAGGCAAATGACATGACCATCAGCATCAGCGAGAACATGATGAAGCTACAAAGCAAACCAAACAAAATCAAAAATTAAATTAAATTATCTAATCCTAACTCCAACTACCTACTTGGCCTTCAGCTTGTGCGCAATGCGTCCGTAAACAGTGCGACGATTAATCAGCTTGCGTGTGGTCACATAGAAGAATAAATTAACTATGATAGTGCACGCAATGGGTGCAAAAAATATGCATATGCCCAGCCATCCAATTGTCTCCTGTCCACCACGCAAATGATCCTTCTTGTACGAATCAGCATCCAAAAAGAAATGCGCAAAGACCGCCAATGCAGCCATTGTCGCTGTGCAGCCCCAGGCATATGCCGAGTAGTAGCAATATTTGCGTCCATCGGTCACGCGCAGAAACACGTTGCGGGATCGAAACGTTTTCCATATGTAATAGCCAAAACTGTTTAGCCAGAAGAATGCGGCCAGCAGGCTGACACACCGTATTATATCTGCCACAATGAAGCTTACGTGATGCGTGAAATCTGTAAATATGATTACTAAATCCGCTGCCTGGCTGACCATCAAGCACATGGCAATTGTCGTTACGATGTTTCCAACCAGATCTCTGCTGAAAGGAACACCGTGCAAATGAAATCGGAATAAATAACTATTATAAAGTAGTGCTTTCATAAATTTGCAATTATTAGATCTCAAAAATAAGAAATAGAAATAAAAATGATTTCCTTTCTTTCAACTATGCTCATCTTCCAAAAACTGCCTATTCATTATCTATTTCATCACATATATCTCACCTAAGCGTGGGCAATATAAAATAGATTATAGCTATAATTAGCAATATAATCAACGATATGCCATGGAATATGGGATTGAGTATTTTACGCAACAGAAAGCTTGAATCATTCCAGTTGTTTTCCTTTCTGGCCAGGCAAATGTGTGCAAACAAACTGTGCTTGTGCTCGGGAGAAATGGCCTGCAAGAAACAAAGAAAATGGATAAGAATATCAATGAAAATAAAAATGATCAAGTTATGTATAAAATACCTTATCCAAGCAATACTGCCCCCGCTCGTAGTCATAATAGCGTGGCTTTTTCGCCTCGTCCAGTTCCTCATCGTAATCCGTTTGCACGCCATGCTGCTCATCGTCCTGATTCTCGGCATTGGTGTAGTGTCTCAGTTTGCCGTCGTCCAGCAGTACCAGCTTGTCGTAGCTCTGCAAAAATAAGAGATTGGGTCAATAGAATGTCAGATGTTATGGTATTTGAAAGTGCTTACGCCTGCATAGTCCAAAACAGGCCACATCTGTTTAGATCCACAGTTAGGCACACCTATTACGAACTTGAAATGTGCGACGTGTCTGTTCTGATCGCCGTTGTAGCTGGTAAACATGGGCTCAAAGTAATCTAAAGAAAGGGAATAATATTAATGTACATACTATATGTATATCAGATCATTTCAATCGGAAGAGCGCGAATAACGGGCAGAGTCAAACAAAGCAAATCATAAAAACACTTCAAATCTATAAATATTGCACGTTCAAAATAGTGCACGTTCAAAACGTGCCCAATGCATCTCATTGAAGCATCGCAAATCCCGATCCAGATACAGAAACAGATTCAGATTCAGTTAATGGCAATAGAAAATCATCAATTGACTCAGACAGCTTGCAGTCTCTACGAATTCCCCAAGTTTCTACTACTTTTGTATTCCTTATGTTTGCTGTTTTAGTTGTTGACATCAATTGTGAATTACATCACAATAATGATTCAACTTTAAATATGCTACGATCTGACTAAATTGATTTTCTTATAGCATGAAGCTTAGAACTAGTTTATTATACTTGATTGATAAAATATGTAACGATTTTGAGATTAATCACACAAAGTAAAATAAAGGTTCCTTTCTTAATCCATCCTTGTGCATTGGACTTTTGGAAAATCTGTAAAGTAAGTTTGTTATTACTCCCTGTTCCCATTAAAATTGGGTATAAAGGAGTTATAAAGTACTGCAAATCTATGCAACAGGCAGAAGAAGGCATTTCCGAATATATAAACTATATATATTCTTGATCAGCATCAACAGCCGAGTGGATATAGCCATGTCCGTCTGTCTGCCTGTCCATATGAACACGTCGATCTCAGAGACTAGAAAAGCTAGAAACTTTTAGAAGTAAGTCGAAAAAGTATCCCAATTGATGCTTATAAATAAAGAAACATTTTAAAGGTATCTTAATCGAATTGAAATTGATTGCAATGATAAAAAAAATTGTAAGTAATTCAAACAGTGTTGCATAGGCATAGGCTGTTGATAGATTTTTGAATCCTTAATTAAGAAATAGTTTTTCTATATCTTTCAATTTCAATTTTAGCACAAAAAGTGTGGTTTGCATAATTACATGCTTAATAGTCAACATCAAATGTTACATTGTTACCAATCTAACAAAAATTTAAGCAATTTATTGTGCAATTGTTGCCATATGGAAGACTGGAAGAGTAGAAGACTATACATGGCAAACATGGACATATGGCAACTACCCTTGAAAACCTCAGCTCCAAGTGGCTGTTCATAAATCAAATAAAAATCTTGATGAATCTGTTTGTTTTAAAAACAATGCAGAGAAGTTTTTCGGTAGCTGCGCTGCTTTTTGGTTCTCTTTGTTGCTCCGCTGATTGCCAGCAAATGGGCCATTAAATGTTGGCCATATGTTGCATGCCAAGACCCCAAAAATCCATAAAGTTGAATGCCCCAGCCTGGGAGTAGACTCGACCTCAGCTAATTGCGAGTGGGCGGATAGTAGGGTAGGGGAGTTGCCACTGACAACCGCCTGGCTTGGCGTTGGGTGGCAATCAAAGGGCGACACGCGGCTCTACTCGGCTAAGCTTAGCCAAGTTAAGCAACTTACCAGTTTGGTTGACCTGCTGACACGTATTATTCACATGTATCTCAAACTTCTCACAGCATTTGTTGACCAGCACCAGATTGGGATCGACGGCTGCTGGTGCTGCTGCTAGCTGCATGGAGCTGCTGTTGTTGGCCACATGAGCGTTGACAGCGACAGCGCGCAGCGTGGCCAAGAGCGCTAGCAAGACGCAGCTGCCTTTGGCCAGGTATGGCAAAAATTGCGCGCCAAGCGTTTTAGCAAGCATCTCTTACGAATACGTCTACAATTATAGTTATAGTTACACCTATACACAGGTTACATATGCATTTACAGCTACAGATACAGATACAATATCGAATGCGTCATCAAGGTTGTGACTGATGCCGGTTTTGAGCCAAGATCATGACTTGCATGCCAAAAAAACACTTAAGCGACAGTTGTTTTCTCTTTGTTTCTTGAAGTTTTTGTGTTCTTTATTTTGTTTTTGTAGTTGTATTTTGCTTGTCAATTTGCAAGCTCTTCTTGCTCTTTCATACAGTCCACTTAATATATATACAAAATATACTATTTCTTATTTGCAAAAACAATTTTTTGTTTGCATTTTTATGCAGCTAGCACAAACAATAAAACACAGAAAATTCCAAAAGACAACGAGCCGCTGCGTCGACCAACTAACAACTGACAAACTGACTGAGCATCGGCATGCTGAGAACTGACACTCGCTCACGCTCACGCTCTCGAGCTCTTAACTTCTAGTTACTAGCGGAGACTTTAACAGCTAAAGAGCGAGCAACAGCATTGCAAATGCTTTAAGTGTAGAGTTGCTCCCCACACTTCTCTACATTCCTTGCCGCACTCATACTCTACGCTGTAGAGTTGACAGTCGGCAGCAACCACCAAACATAAAAAAAAGTTGAAGCAGGGCTTTGAAGCAATCTCGCTTTCTCTCCCTCTCTCTCTCTCTCTCTCTCTCTCTCTCTCTCTCTCTCTCTCTCTCTCTCTCTCTCTCTCTTTCCCAACCACACAGAGACACAGACACAGACTCAAGCACTCTTTTTGCTGTTGTTTAAATTGAACGACGGAAATTATCAATTGGAGCAAGCAGGCGATTCAAAGAACCGGCATTTCCGTGTGCGTGATTCTGTCTGTGTGTGTGTGGGTCGTTGTTTGTTTTTTGTCTGGCCGTGTGATGATATGATAAGACCCCAAAGCACTTCATCTAGCGTATGTGCAGCCCAGGAAACTGCAACTGCAACAACCCCACATGCCTTGTCTTTCAGCACTTTGTGGAACACAAGCAGGAGTAGAAGCAGAAGCAGTCGCAGCAGCAGGCAAGCCTCAGCTGCAAGCTCTTGTCATATCACACCCACAAATGTGCCTGGTTTTTTATATATGTACATGGCAATCATCGGAACATCACTCAAATTAAAACTTGCTAAGTTTTATCAGCATATCAAATAAATGAATAAAAACATTTGAATAAATAAATTTAGTTGCTAAAACCAGTTTGAAAACACCTCAACAACTTAAGTAGAACTATTAAGTAATTTTTTTTAAATGTTTGTATTAAGTTAAATTGAAAACTTGACTTTAAAAATGCCTTGTCTCATTTCATAAATTTAATCATGCATGCATGCCATTTTTTATTGTAGACTTTTTAACTTTTTTATTAACTTTCAATCATTAACGAACTATCAAATTTCCATCGCACTGATTTCAACTAAGGACATTCTTCTTCCATAGTTGACAAACTTTTTTTTTTTAAAGTTATTTGTTGTTGCTCATTCAATTAAAGCTCTCTCGCTCTCCCAATGCCAAGTTAAGGTTGACAGTTTGTAGACTTTTTGCTGTCTTGCCCTAATTGATGACGTATGTATGTTATTAAGCGTACCTTTAGCGGCAATGCCGACATCAGACCGGCTAATAACTGGCTAGTGTCATGCTACCTGTGTTGCAGTTGGTCAGAAGAGAGAGGAAGAGAGACAGAGAGATGCTAGTGTGTGTGTGGGTTTGTAGAATTCTAGACAGGTAGTGGTAGTAAAAATATGTTCCATTCAATGCTCGCGTATGCGGAACAGCACAGGAGCGGTTCAGTCTACACAGCTTTTGGGCGACATATGTATGAAAATTAGTTAATTTATGTTAAAAATAAAAAATAAACAAACAAGTTAGAATGCTCTAGTCGAGTGTGCCCGATTAATTAAACTTGAAATAAACTTGATCTGCGTGTGGTATACAGGAACCTTCATGCCAAGTTTTGTGTCTCTAGCTCTTATAATCTCTGAGATCGACGCATTCATACAGACCGACAGACAGACGGACATAGTTAGATCGACTCGGTTGTTGATGCTGATCAAGAGTATATATTGTTTATATAGTCGGAAATGCCTCCTGCCTGTTACATACATACATTTGCAGTACTTTAGAACTCCGTTTTTCCCATTTTTAATGGGAACAGAGAGTAAAAATTAGCTGGGGGCGTTTAAACTTAAAAAAAAATGTTTGCAATATTTATTGCATGGATTGGGGAAAACATATAATTATATGTACATATATATTTTTATATGATCGTTATTTCCTTACAAATTATTCTATATTTCTTTGTTTTTTGCAGCTGTTGGATATGCTCAAATTCTACACACGATTTGAAATCAACGATGTGACTGGAAACTCATTAACCGATCATGACATGACCCAGCTGCATTATAAAAAGATAACCTCTCTGCAGCGAGCGGTGTTTGCCAAGTTCTCCAAGCTGCGCGTCTTTGCCTTATCCAATGTGGCGACTGTGGACAATCGGGAATCGCTGGAGAAGCACTTTGGGGCTTTGGATGCGGAGGGACTTAAGCAGATTGCCTCATTTCTGAATTTGGTGCCGGATGAGGCAGTGAAGCCATTCCAATGGCATCGCTTGGATGAGGAGTTTTTGCGCGAGCTGCTTATAACGCGACATGAGAAGCGTTGCTCGCAGCTGGAGGCGCTTAACGAGATGCCACTCTACCCCACCGAGCAGATCATTTGGGATGAGAATGTGGTGCCCGCGGAGTATTATACGGGTGATACCTGTCTGGCTTTGCCCAAGCTCAATTTGCAGTTTCTCACGCTGCACGATTATTTGCTGCGCAACTTTAATCTGTTTCGGCTAGAGTCCACCTATGAGATACGTCAGGACATTGAGGATGCGGTCAGTCGCATGCTGCCCTGGCAGTCTGAGGATGGCGATGTTGTCTTTGGCGGCTGGGCACGCATGGCGCTACCCGTTGCCAGTTTTGCCGTTGTCGAGGTGGCCAAACCGCATCTGGGCGAGAAGAAGCCTTCTCGCGTGCGTGCCGATGTGGGCGTCACGCTCTCCGTGCGTCGCGAGATTAAGGATGAATGGGAGAATCTGCGCAAACATGATGTTGGCTTTCTGATTACAGTAAGACCCACGCAACCCTACGGCACCAAGTACAATCAAAGGGAACCCTTTATACCCCAGGTGGGCCTGGTCAGCGTGCGCGGCTGCGAGGTAGAGGGCATGCTGGATGCCAATGGACGTGTTATCGAGGATGGGCCAGAGCCACGGCCGCTTTTGCCGGGTGAGCAGCGCAGCTATCGCGTCTGGTTGGACTCCAATCAGTATCGCATGGACATGGACGACTTACAGGAAGTAAGTGTTTGCTGACTACTTAACCTAATCTTCATTAATAACAATCCCAATCCTTGTTTAACTCACAGGGCGCTGACGATGTCTACGAGAGCTTTAACATTCTGATGCGTCGAAAGCCCAAGGAAAACAATTTCAAGGCCGTGCTGGAGACCATTCGGCATCTGATGAACACAGAGTGCGTGGTGCCACCTTGGCTGCATGATATACTCCTTGGCTATGGCGATCCTGGTGCGGCACACTACAGCAGCATGCCCAATCAGGAACGCAGCTTAGAGTTCAATGACACTTTTCTCGACTACGCACACTTGCAGGCCAGTTTTGCCAGCTATGAGCTCAAGTGCGAGTTGCCCGCGGAGCGCAGAGAGCCTCCTTACCGTCTTATTTTTGAGGATGTTCCTGAGCAGCGTAATAGCGATGCTGAGGAGCAGCAGACGCAGAATCAGCAGCCAGCTATCAGCAAGTCCATTATTGTGCAACCCTACAAATACGAGGCAAGAGGTCCTTATCCCAGCGACAAACCCAAACAGTAAGAAATCAGACCTGTTCCGGGATACACTTTTGGCTAATAATTCAATTAATATTTCTAGAAATTGCATACGCTTTACGCCCACCCAGATCGAGGCCATACGCGCTGGAATGCAGCCTGGGCTTACGCTGGTGGTGGGTCCGCCAGGTACGGGCAAAACGGATGTCGCAGTGCAGATCATCTCGAATATTTATCACAATCAGCCGAATCAGCGCACGTTGATTGTGACGCATTCGAATCAGGCGCTGAATCAGCTGTTTGAGAAAATCATGGCGCTAGACATTGATGAGCGGCATCTGTTGCGTCTGGGTCATGGCGAGGAGGCGTTGGAAACCGAAAAGGACTACAGCCGCTATGGACGCGTCAACTATGTGCTGGCCAAGCGCATGGATCTGCTCAGTCAAGTACAGCGGCTGCAGGAGGCGGTCGGTGTAAGCGGGGACAATGCTTATACCTGCGAAACGGCGGGCTACTTTTATTTGTACAATGTGATGGCGCGCTGGGAGAAGTTCCAAAGCCAGATGGATGCACATAGTGAGGACACGGATATGGAAAAGTTGTGTGCGCTGTTCGAGTCCGATTTTCCCTTTGGCAAATTCTTTGCCGATGCGCCACAACCGCTTTTCCAGGCGAGCAGTTATGATGAACTGATGAAGCTAGCACAGTCGAACTTTCGTTATATCTCCGATATATTCACGGAGCTAGAGGAGTTTCGCGCCTTTGAGCTGCTGCGCACAGGTCTAGATCGCTCCAAGTATTTGTTGGTTAAGGAGGCCAAGATTATTGCCATGACCTGTACACATGCCGCCTTGAAGCGCAAGGAACTGGTGAATCTTGGTTTTCGTTATGACAACATATTGATGGAGGAATCGGCGCAAATATTAGAGATTGAGACATTTATACCGCTGCTGCTGCAGAATCCGTTGGATGGGTTGAACCGCTTAAAACGCTGGATCATGATTGGCGATCATCATCAGCTACCGCCAGTCATCAAAAACATGGCCTTCCAGAAATACTCAAACATGGAGCAGAGCCTGTTCACGCGTCTGGTACGCCTAGGCGTGCCGACCGTTGATCTGGATGGGCAGGGACGTGCTCGTTCTACCATATGTTCGCTGTACAAGTGGCGCTATAAGAAACTGGCCGATCTGCAGCATATCTTTGAGCGTGATGAGTATAAGAAAGCCAATACGGGCTTGGCGTACGACTATCAGCTCATCAATGTGGATGACTACAAGGGTGTTGGCGAAAGTGAACCCAATCCTTATTTTTATCAAGTATAGCTTACTTATGCACAAATTTTATATTTAATATTGCTAATACTCTTTTCTTTATTTGCTTCAACAGAACCTTGCCGAGGCGGAGTATGTTGTCGCTCTGTTCATGTACATGCGACTGCTGGGCTATCCGGCTGCCAAGATATCCATACTGACCACCTACAATGGCCAGAAGCATCTCATACGAGATGTTATCAATGCACGCTGCGGCAACAATCCACTCATTAGCTGGCCGCACAAAATCACCACCGTGGACAAGTATCAGGGCCAGCAAAATGACTACATACTCATTTCCCTGGTGCGCACCAAGGCTGTAGGTCATTTGCGTGATGTGCGTCGTCTGGTTGTGGCCATGAGTCGAGCACGTCTTGGACTGTACATCTTTGGACGCGTCTCGTTGTTCAAGAACTGTCTGGAATTGCAGCACACGTTCAAATTGGTGAGAAAATCAATCATGCACAGTCTGGTGTTAGATATTATGCTAATCTCAATGTCTTACAGCTCATGCAACGCCCACTCAAGCTGTGCCTGGTGCCAGCAGATGAATATCCAACCCAACGTCAGACCACAGATTCAGTGCCTGATGATGCTACTAAAATTGTGGATAACATGTCCGAGATGGCACAGTTTGTCTATGAGATGTACATGAGCAAAATGGATCAGTTGAAGGATACGCTGCCCACAGAGGAAGAGTTACGTGCTATGCGTAAACACTTGCCAAATGAAGATGAGGATGACAATGATGAACAGGCGGCTGCGAATGAGACAGAGCCCAAGGATGAGCCGCCACAGAAGCGTCGAGCGAAAGAAACAAAGAAAAAGAAGACGCCAGAAGTCTTTAAACCCACGCCCATACTTAACGAGATTCATGTGAATGTGGAAGAAATGCCGCAGCAGGAACAGGAGCCGAAAGAAGCTGAAACTGATGCAGAAACGCCCACTCAGCAGGCAGCTCAAGAAACCATGGAGACTTAGCTGCCGTTCTGTACTTGTATATTAAGTACATTTAATTCCAATAAGTTCTAACAATTCATTAAAAGCGATAAATATGAATACACAACGGGATACAACTACTTCTTGGGTGCCGTAATGCCCTCCAGCTGGGCCTTGAGCTGTGCATTTGTCTTCTTCAGGAAGGTAATCTCCTCGGTAAACTTCTTCTCCTCAGAGGCACGTAGTTCGGCATTGCGACGTTCGGCTTGTTCCTGCTTCATCTTCATGTCAGCAATGATTTCTTCGAGTGCCTCTTTATCCTGCTCCAAAGTCTTGACGCGATCACGTAGCATTTCCTTTTCCTCGTGTGCCTGCAGAGCCTTGCGCATGCCAAATGCCACCGAACTGCAGTAGAGTGTCTCGTAGGCCTCCATAGACATGGCAATCTCGTCGCGTATGCGCAGCAGCAATAAGCCACGTTCCGAACAATTAATGGTCACCTGACGAATAATCTCATCTGCAATTGTAGCGCATTAGGTGTAATTTTTATATAATTAAAACTTGCCACAGCTCACCAAAGCATTGGGAGTAGAGTTCACGACGTACGGGACAGATGCCCGTTTCGCGAGCCTGCGTCTGTTGTAGACGTGTGTCCAGCATCTCCTGCAAATTGATAACATCCTGGCGTGTGGCCGGAGTACTAGACACTGATTGCTGCCACAATTGGCCATCCTCCTCCCAGCAACGTGGTGGCAGTATTGAGTTCAATATCTCTTCTGTCTCTTTCTTGGTATCTAATAGAGCACCAGCCGTTTGAGGCCGTTTCATTTCCAGCTCCGTCAATGGAGCTCCTTTCTTGTCCGGATGCTTAACTACAAGCACCGGATTATTATAGCGAACCAGTGTTTGGAACTGGCCCACGCTAGCAATTTCCACTTCATCCATTTTGTTTGTTTATTGCGCTATAGCTTTAATTTAAACTTTAAATAACTTAATGATACTATATATCGAAACTATTTTTCTGTATAGACGTTCCTACGTGTTCAACAATTTGTGTTGATTTGAAAAACAAAAATGCCTTTATTGGGAAAGTCTGAAGTGGTTTGAGTTTGTTATTTTTAACCATGGCTAGCAACGACTTATCCTGAGCAACGAGGAAAGCCGTTGTTAACCGGGCAACAAATATCAACAGGTGAATTCCAAGTTGCAATTGCCTAGCCTTTTACCATTAATAAGATTTTAATTAGTTTATTATTATTTATGATAATTTATTAATTTATTATATAAACAAATGAGTTTTGACTCTAATTCTTATCAATGCGTGAGAGCAGTGGGTGACTGCAAAATAGTTTTTGTTGCACATATCCAATCTATTTATGTATGTATTTAACTAAACTTATAACTCAGGTATTTTGTATGAGCAAGCGTGGCTAATTAAACTATAAACTTAGGATTAAAAAAAATTAATGAGCAAAACACTACTAACGTAATACGAATTGGAAGAGCAACATAATTTAGTCTTTTTTTTTTAGTACAACTTAATAATACAAATTGAGTGGCATTTTAAACTAATATCGCGGCATTATTCGAGTGATATTAACCAATAATTGCAATCATATCTAGTTGTATACATATATTAGTAACGCTTACAAATTACGCTAGACATCATCCATATAAGTATGTGTTCTTCGTTTTTTTATATATATATATATATATGTATATTCATATATATTATTGTCATTATTTATGCGGGAGAAATTCCACTATGGGGTTTTTGTTGTCGATTTCTTGTTTTGTTTTGTTTTGTTTTTCTCGTGATTAGTTGAGTTTTCTATATAATCGTTGGCATACAAGATACTACTACGCTATGTATATATATGCTCTATATATATATATGTTTAGTTATGTATAAATATGCTTGTATATGCAATTGTATCAATATTTTGTTGGCAAACTCAGGAAATGCAAAAAGATCAGATCAGTTAAACTAAACCAAGGGCAAAGAGGGAATGGATCATCTCTCTATATATGTTAGTTACGATAGCTACTACACAATTTACAATTTAGCTGTTAATCTGCAGATTAAACTGCTTAAATAAGCTCGGCCACGGCGTCATCGCCATCTCGTATAGGTGCCTGAAATGTGGAACCCGTGAACTCGTACATCTACAAAAAAAACAAGGACTTTATTAATATGTTGTATAGAAGATTGTAGCTTCAGCTTACAGATGGTGCTCGATTGTTGCGGAGTGTTGCATAGTCCGCAAAATCATTTAAATGTGGATCGACACGGGATAAGAGCAGCCCAGCACCACCACCGTTGGCCGCACTACCACTGCGCATGGAGATGGAGCCAGGACCACCGTTGCTGCCAGAGCCAGCGGTTAGGCGATTTAGATTGTTGCGCGGCTGTATGGTGGCATAGGTGTTGTCCACCGACTGGCCATGATGCACCTGTTCCAGCGAGCTGCGATGATCCAAATGTCCAGGGGCATCCGAATTGGATATATGATCGGGCTCAGAAAATACCTGCATGGTAAGCTCCTGTTCCTCGTAAAGCTTGAGTTTTCTGCAAAAATAACAAAAGTAGAACATGATGAGCAATTAAATAACATTTAGGCAAGCTTTATGACGCACTGTTCTATCCAAAGCGGATTTTCAGTTGTATTCAAATCCTCAATGATTTGTTTCTTAATAAGCGCCTCCTTGCGTCTCGTCTCGACAGGCACAGAGAGGTTCCAATGCTTCAGGCAACAGCAGAGCACAATGAAGCTAATGACGCCCACAAAGAGCACAATAACCAGGGCAACCAAACCCGCGACTGCCAGATCAAACTCATCCTGCACAATGGCTATATAGGCAGGCACAACATTCTCAATAGCAAAGCCAGCGTAGTAATCCTACAAAAAACAAATCATGTGTGTTAGAAATATGGATATATTAGACTGAAGAAACTTGACTTACCTTGAGATAATCATAATTTCTGTCAATATCCTTGAGTATTTCATCGACGGGTGCAATTTGTTGGGTCTGCGGATCGACAGCATGGAAATACAAGTCACACCAGTCCATGCGTATGCGTCCAATTGAATCCAAGTGGAAACGTATCTCATCCACAATGATGCGATGCTGTGTGGCATTGCGCAACTCGGCAATAATCTCCTCCTGCTCTTGGTAGACCTCCTCGGGCGGCCGTGATAGTATCACCCTGACCAGCTGTGTGCCATCAAAGACCCAAATCTGCAAAAAAATACAAGTTTTATTTCATTTCAAACGAGAGTCGGGATTGGGAAGGAAAATCCGCAAAAATTTGTCTACTACTTACAAAAACTTTGGTGTTGGCCGAACGTTGCGGCTGCTCCAGTTCTCGTGCCACAATCTCTAGCTCGAACCGATCCTGATTGTACTCGGCCATAATTGTATTGGCCGTGATGCGACCATCCTGCGATATGGCAAAGGGACTGGGCACAATGGAACCCGTTGATTTGCTGGCACCGTATTTGTACAGATTGGAGGCAACAATCATATACTCGATCTTAGCATTCTTGCCCTGATCCGCATCGCTAGCATTGACCAGCGTTATAGCCGCATTCATTTTGGCATTGGCATTAACACCAGCATAATATATGGATTTCTCAAAAACAGGGGCATTATCATTCACATCCAGCACAATGATGGCCACCTTGGCCACAGTATTGTCTCGATTTAACGTCTTAATGGAGAACGAGGCACGCTCTTCTTCGGATATATGCAAATCTGATTTAATGCTAGCCAATATATACAAGGTATACGCATCAGTTTCCTCACGATCCAAACTCTTGTTCGTATAGATAACGCCAGTCAGCTTGTCCACATAAAAGGCGCCATCCTCGTTGCCCAGCAGCATATAATAGAAGATATCGCGATTGTGCTTGCTGCGGGAGGCAGCCTGTATATGTCCAACTTTGACATCACGTCCGCTGTTCTCATTGATGGACACCTTGTAGGGATTGGAGGCATCGGGAAATTCAGGACGATTCTCATTCGCATCCACAATGCTGACGCTGAGCAGACGCAGTGACTCAAATGGCGGATTGCCTGCATCACGTGCCACCAATATAATATCATAGCTGTAAAATTAAAGATTTTTATTTTTAATTCTGTATCTGTTTGTCTGTAATTCTGTATTGTTTAACTTACTTGGCGCGATTCTTGCGATTGAGCTGCTGCCTGGAACGCAACTCTCCGGTAGCCTCATCGATCTTGAACTCTGTCGTGTACGGCATATTTTGATTGTTAACCTGCAGATGATAGCTAATCTTGCCACTCTCATCGGTATCGTTGTCCAGGGCTCTAACGGTGAGCAGCAAATAGTCCGGTTGCACAATATCGCCAGGAATTTCAATTGTGGCATTAGACAGCGCCGGAATTATAAACTCCGGACGATGGCGATTAACGCGTAATACCTTTATGACTGCCACAGCATTGATCTCCATCGTGCCCGATCCCTGTGTGTCCCTCGCCGAGATGAGCAACTCATAGACACCATGCTTGCCGGCCAGACTTTGTGCTGGATAGATAATGCCCGACTGTGCATCCAGCTTGAAGAGTGCCAGCTCATTGCCCGCTGTAATAATATAACGCACATCTCCGTACAGACCCTCATCCAGATCGATGGCCTGCACCTGAAGTAGTGCAGCCGGCGGCTGATACGCTGCGTTCTCCGATACCGTTGAATTGTAGATGGCATGTGTAAATACGGGCGCATTATCATTGACATCCAGAATGTTAATGTGTATCTGGAGAGGATTGAGGAAAATGTGATTTAGTTTTTGATTGATAAACTTGTTTAAGGCTTAAGCTCACACTCACCGTTGCTGTTGCTGACTTTTGCACCGTGGCGGGTGCTTTATCCTGTGCCACGACGGAGAGGGTTAGTTGCTTGATCTGCTCGCGATCCAAAATAGATGCATTGGCCACCATCACGTTGCCCGTATAGGCATCAATGCTAAAATACTTGTTATTCTCCCCAATGAGCGTATAGGTCAGCTCTCCAAACGCGCCCACATCGCCATCGTGGGCCTCCACTTTTCCAGCGACGGTGCCTCGTGGTGAGTTCTCAGTGATATTGAAGTAGTACTCCGAGTGTGTAAAATGTGGCTCATTATCATTTAGATTGATAATATCAACGACAATGTCCGCAGTGGCTGTCAAAGCTGGCACTCCCGTATCGCTGACTGTGACCATGAATTTGACCTCCTTGACGAGCTCATAGTCTAGGCGAGCAGTTGTGTAGATGATGCCTGAGGTTTGATTGATGGTAAAGTAATCATTGGGCGTTATGTTAAACTCGCCAATGCTCGAGTCCTCATCGCTGGCCTGAAAAGTGGTTAGAACAGTGCCAATCGGTTGCTCCTCGACCATTTGCAGCTTGATCATAGGCTGTTCAGCACTCCAGGGCGCATTGAATCTCTGTGTGTGAAAAACGTATCGGTTATGAAAATTGTGTCGAAATAAGTTAAAACGATTTAGAAACGTGTAATTTGTAAATTGGGAATTGGGAATTGGTCACTTGGCTGCATTCCGACGCTCAAAATGGCTCAGGACATATCCTACAACAAACTAAAGATATTTTTTATTAACGTCCTGACCATATTGTCTAAGTCAACGGCATTGAATGTTTATGTTTTGCACTCGGATTTGCGTGAGGTGAAAGTTTTGGTCAATATGTCCACCAAGCAGGAGATTTGGATACGTGAACTATTCATATTTCTCCTATCTGGTTTGATCCTTATGCGCTTTGTATTATGCTTTATAGGCTTAGTTTCAAATATTGTTGCAATGTAAGTTAAATACTCTATTTACAAATATTTATGCACCTATAAATCTATTAATCTTTCGCAGCTATCCTATTCTAACCAGATCACAACCGGAGCTGCTTATGCCCACAATTATTGTGCAGGTCGTCGATAATGTTGTTTTGAATCTTTACGAACTTGTGCTTGGCTATGGTTGTATCAAGTATCTGCATCCGGAAAGCTTTGCTGTCTTTGTCATATTTTTGGTCAAGCTGATCATCAAAACCATCTTGTCCGTCTCAGCGCTGTAAGGAACCGAATGCTTGTGTATCATATTGTCTAGAGACTATATACTGATAAGAAAGAGAGCCGGAGTCGAAACTATGACTATAGGATGTAACTAAAGTGATTAGGGAGATAATGGAGCTCGGATTTTGATAAGGATAGGGTGTAATTATAGAGAATAGACTAAATTACAAAGATAATACGATGTCATAATAACACATGTCACAAAATGGGAATATTTTTGCTGAAGTAATGCTGAAATTGAAAAATATGATTCACTAGAGGTCACAAAAATAGTTATTATTTTTTTAATTTTCTATAATTGACTTCTTTGTTTTAAAAAAATTTCAACATTTTTTTCCAATAGGTTTTTTTTTAAGTGATCACAAATATTTCACCATAACTTGCGCATGGCATTCCCGATTTTAAAAAACAATATACCAAATTAATGTTAATATATAGGCCTACAAATAAGTTTGACACATTTAATACATGTATCTAATATGTTTGGAGATATTGAACTTGACATAAAGAAAATATTTTTGTTTTGGAAATAACTTCAATTTAAAAGTTCGAGGAAAGGTTGAGAAAAATTTGCACACGCAAGATATGTTTAAATATTTGAGCTCACTTAAAATAAAAACCAATTGGAAAAAAAATTTTAAAAAATAAAAAAAAGTTTTGAAACTGTTTTGAAAAAAATATTTAGGCCAACTGCATCAGAAAAAGTGATTTTGAAACTTATTGCATTTTCAATGTTGCATAGTGTAATTAAACCCATACAAAATAGCACACCTTAATCAGTATAAGCTCATATGTTCATCATTTAAACAAGACCTACACGATTAGAATTTAAAAACTCCTAACACTCCACCTTTCTCCCTCCTTACAGCAACCTCTACTCGGATAAGCACAGAGAGCTGACAACGCTGGAAGCATACAGCGAGACTGGATCCAATCTTGAGCGGGAAAGCAGCGAAGAATTTGAAATATCCCATCAACACTTTCGATAAATTGTTAAAGACTAAATTGTGAGTGCTACGATTGTAATTTACCGGTGGTATTTTATTCACATCGATGATTTGAATGATGAGCAAGCCACGTCCTTGTTGCACATTGGGCGCAGTGCTGTCTGTGACAAGGACATTGATGCGCATTACAGCAAACAGATTGCGATCCAGCTGTCGATTGACCAGCACTCGGCCATTCCGTGTAATGGCAAAGTATTCCTTGAACTGTTCATTATGTGTCAGTTCTTTGCCCTCCTTATCAATGGCCGTAATGTCATCGGTGGCCGCAAACTCCAAAGCATTGTGTGTGGCCACATCGGGATCGAGAGCAACCAGAGTGTAAACCAAATGTCCTGTGGCAGCATCTGCACGCACCTCTGCATGCTGTGTGGCAGGCACAAAGTAGGGATCCTTATCGTTACTATTCTGCACATTAATGGTCAGTGTAGCGGTGCCTGTCAAGCTGGGCGTGCCCAGATCGGCGGCCTGCACCTGCAGCTGATAGGTATTACGTCGGTCAAAGTCAAGCTTGCGGGAGACAAATAACTCGCCAGTGCGCTCATCGATGCCAAAGTCATCAAAGTTGCCCTGTTGGATGCGATAGCGCAGCTCAGCATTCTTGCCCGTGTCCAGATCTGTGGCTTGTAGCTTCTCCACGCTGGTGCCAATCTCCGAGTTCTCCTCGACCACAGCGCTATAGCTGTGCTGCAGAAAACTGGGCACATGATTATTAACATCACGCACAGTAATATTAACACCACAATTGGCTGTAAATAGTCCATCATTAGCTTCGACCACAAAGATAAGCTGATCACTTTTGAGATTGGTCACATCTAGGCTGGCATTGGAACGAATGCTAATCTGGCCACTCTGTTTGTCTATATCAAAGATGCCTTCGATCTGTGGTGAGCCTACAATTCTGTAACTAATGCTGGACATTGTGTCTGCGTCGCGTGCCTTCACCACCAATGGTGAATCGAATACCAAAGCACCTTCGTCCACACTGGCACGATACAAAGGACTCTCACAGACGGGCGGAGAATCGTTGGCATCGCTGACTGAGATGCGCAGAGAGACCACAGAGGTTTGACCCTGTCCATTGTCATCGGTAGCCTGTGAAATAATCAAAAATAATGCAAATTAGAGTTAAATATTTACAAGTTTCTGTTTCTCTGTTTTCTTTAAAACAAACAAATCCAACACCAAAAAATATACAAATTGTACTTATTAAATAAATATGTTTACCTTCAATTAAAATCCATGTTTTTTCTACACAAACAAAAATGTTTATATATAATTTACGTAGCAAATAAAATGTTTTAATACGTGTTTTCCTTTAATCATTAAAGTTATTTATTACATTTGTAAATATCAAATATTCATGTTATATTATAGCTAAGAAACACAGAGGTTCTCATTATGGGATACTATATTTCTTTCATAGAAAACGTGGCACTTGAAATATTATTTTGAAAATTATTTTAAAACAAATGGAATTAATCTCAAGAAAGTTTCAAGCAGGGACTGTAATCATTATAAGTTTTTTTTATAAAAATTATAATATAATGATTAATATTAATGTTTATTGATTTACTCAATAAAAAATAATTAATTAATTTTGAGCAAAAAAATAAAACTCATGAAATAACGCCTATTCAGAAAAACCATAATTATCCCTATATCCCTGATATAATTTCTGCCCTTATTCCCTAAGAATAAGTCGAAATTACAATTTGAGATTTATTTTTGAGCAATGAATAATAAATATTATTTGATGAGTTTTATTTTTGTTGCTCAAAAATAATGATTATTGATTGAGTTGTAAAGTTTAACTCAAAATGAATCACTATTTTGTGAGTAAATCAATAAAAACAAGTAAGAACGTTGCAGTCGAGCTCACCCGACTGCGATATACTCTGTTTTCTGTACGTAAAAATTTTTTTCTCCAATCTGTTGAAGAGTTCAAATGGAGTCATACTGCAAAATTTGGGGTTTCTAGCTATAAGGGTGTAGGAGATACAGGTTTAGCTCATTTGCGGGGGTGGTAGTGGGCATGGCATATTTTTTGGTAGGTCGGTCAAGGGTGTGGTCACTAGTCTTTATGTCAAATTTGGTTACTCTAGCTGTAAAACTGTGGAAGATATAGGTTTTTGCGGTTTGTGGGGGAAGGGGTGGGGGTGGGGGGGAGATCTTGACACTTTGTCTGCCTATGGTATATACCAACATGTATACCAAGTTTGGATGCTCTAGCTTCAAAATTGTGGAAAAAACCTGCGTTCATACAGACAGACGGACAGACGGACAGACGGACATTTCACAAACCCAATATACTCTTTTTTTCCATTTTGGAAAACAGAGTATAAAAATAAAAAAAATGAAAATGAAAATGCATAGATGAATATTGGTATTTTTCTCGATGTCTGAAAGATACCTTAATTAAATGATTTTTTTATTAAAAAAAAAACAAATAATCTTTATTTGCAGTTTTGGTTTCCATAATTTGATGGCTTCAAAACTTAAGTGTCAAATTAAAATCGTACTGCTCACAGTTAACAGATTTTAAATTTAAGCACTTAACCCGTTTAACTAGCAGCTGTGAACAGGCCAAGTTAAGATACCAAGGCCGCTTGCCATTTGCAATAATGCACAGTGTATTAAGGCAGCTGAAACTAATAAATATCTTTGTGTCAGGCAGCAGCCCCCCAACTCCCACTCTTACCTTGTATGACAAGAAGTACGTGGTCTCTGTTTCATAGTCGAGACACGTCGTCGGCGCCTTGCTGCTGGCGGCTTTGTCGTCATTAGCAGTTGCCATTGCCACTTCTGATGTTGTTGTAGTTGCAGATGTTGTTGTTGTTGCTGCCTCTGGCTGCAGCGGCGCCTGCGTGATTAACGTATACTGCACGGTGGGCTCTGTGTTAATGCCACGCTGCATAGTCTTGTGGTCTTGTGTCGCCACCATGGAGAGCATTTGGAGTGCGTGACTATCGCTATCATTCTCATGGAGGTCACGTCGTTGGCGCCTGTTGCGCTCCTCTTGACAATCGGCCAGCGTAATGACGCCCGTTTGCTCGTTGACATGAAAGAGCTCAGCACCGGTGCCGGAGATGCTGTAGCGTATGCCGGCATCACCAAAGCTGCCAGAGTCCACATCCTTGGCAGTTATTGTTGTAATATACTGACCAGCCAGTGCCGCCTCCGAGACAATGGCGGAATAACTTTCCTGCTCGAAACTGGGCTTGTTGTCATTGGCATCCAGCACGCTCATCGTAATTGTGGCCGTTGATGATAGTTTGGGATTCGTGTCTGTCTCCTCGGCAATTACTAATACTATGAACTTGCGCTGATTGGGATTCTCATAATCCAAGGTGCCATTGGCCACACGAATATTGACCTGCGAGTAGCCAGTGACCAGCTTCGGCTCAACATCAAACACCCCCGACACATCTTCCAGGCGCAGCGCAAATTTCGAATTAATGCCCACATCTGCATCGCTGACACTCATGTCCAAAGCTAGTGGTGTGCCCACTGGTGAGTTTTCCAATAGTGACACTTCGTACTCCTTCTTGTTGAAAGTGGGTGGAGAGTCATTGACATCCCGTATGGTTACTGTTGCCCTGGCCGTCGCACTGGTCAACGCATCATCACTGGGCACACCATTAACCAGCTCTCGGGCGCGTATCAAGAGCGGTATAAGACCTGTGGAATCGGACAATGCCTCACGATCCAAGGGTTTAGCTGTACGCAGCTCTCCGCTGTGTGAGTCCAGCAGAAAGTAGTCCATTGGATCTATAAAAGTGTAGAGAAATGGGTGGGGTGTTGGTTAGTCTAAATACTTGATAATAAGTTCTGCAAATGCAAGTGAAAACTTTGCAACTATTTAAAAACGTTAAAAACAAAATCAAATGTTTTAAGATTCTTAAAGTGTTAATAAACTTGAAACTAGAAATTTGTTAGAGTATTGACGGTAGATGGATAAGACGTCTGTATATAGAAAGTATATATAGAAAATATCATTATTACTCTCCGATTTTTATACCCTTGCAGAGGGTATTATAATTTTGTCACGAAATGTGTAATGCATTGAAGGAGACGTCTCAGAAAAAATTTGTATATTCGTGATCAGCAAAAACAGCCGAGTCATGACGTTTGTTTTTCAAAATAACTCAACCAAACTCACTATGTCTAAGTTTTAACAATACCCACATATTTGGACAAAATCGGCTAACTATATCTTATAGCTGCCATAGGAACGACCGGTTGAAAAACAAGTTTTCTTATGCAAATCTTTTCTGCAAGGGTATATATCTTCGGCACGCCGAAGATAACATTTCTTTCTTGTTTTAAATATTTTTAACTCATTTATATTAATAAAATAATTATGGATTATACACCATTCTTCTAAGAATGGATTTAGACGATGAAGTTAACTTTATAAACGTTTATCTTATGACATTTTTTCGTTAAGTTCTTGTTTGTTGGGAAGAGGTGTAGAGAGGTTGACTGTTCCGTTTTACCTCTTTCCCACAACCGAGAACCTAAGGAAAGGACGTCATGACATTGAATCTTCGTCTAAATGAGGACCTAATGAAAGATTTTAAGAAACAAATCATTACGTTTAAAATAAATTGTAAAAGTTTTGATTTAGCTCGAAATTAAGTGAATTAATCCCAAATTTATTTGAAATTGAGTCCTTTCTGTGCTATGCTTAGACGATGATGTTCCGTCATGAAGTTTTGTCGTTAAGTGCATGCTTGTATTAAACAGGTGAAACGGAGCAGGCAACACCTTTTCTCAACAAACAAGAACCTAACGAAAAAACGTCATGAGATAAACTTCATCATGTATGGATATATTAATAAAAATGTAACTGCTGGTCTACAAAAATATATGCTTTACTTATGTACTCGACTGTCCAGCACTTGCCAGAAGAAGAAGTAGAACTCTAGGGAAACATAGCCTAAGAACACATGAGATCAGAAGCCTCAACCCAACACGTATTCTTGACTTCGTTCAGGAAGTTGGTTCGATGGCGGAGCTTTAGGCCCAGAAGGGGAAACAATAGATCTATTAGGTCGCAGTACACTGTCCCCATTTATAATAATAATATGTACTCTACTGTTATATAAAGAACTAAACTGTTAAATAATAATAACAAGTATTTTCCTACTTACTGCTGAGCAAATCGTAGACTATTTTTCGGGGCTCCCCCGTATCCCCATCACGAGCATGAACCGTTAGCACCAAAGTGTTAATGGGACTGTCCTCATCGATGATTGTGGAGAGTGAGCCCTGAAAAACAGGTGGCTTATCTTGCACATCCTTGACGCGTGCCTCGAATGTTGTCTGAGTTTTGTGGACACCATCGGTGGCCTCAATTTGGAAATGAAAGATCATGCGCTGGTTGTAGTTGAGGGTGTCATTTAACACCACAGCGGCTGTAAGAACGGTCGCCTCCCGGGTTAACAATTGCAAGCGAAATCTGCAAAGATTAGATACGTTTAATATATATACAATTATGTTCGTTTCTACCGGTACTTACTTGCTGCATGCTTCAGGACTTTGCTGCTGTGGCAGACACTTGAGATCCAAGCTATCGCCAATGATGTCACGATCCTTGACCAATATCTTGTTGAATATTGTGGTGCCCACAGCTGCATCCTCATTCACATCCGCCTCATAAGGTGTCTAAGGTGAAATCAACTCAAATTAGAAAACTTAAGATAAACTTTTGATTCGTATTTTATACTAACATCTTGAAATTCTGGCGCATTATCGTTTTCATCCAGTATAATGAATGTTATGGGCTGCTGCACAACGTTATCCTGCTCCGATTCGCCAGCTGGATCCACGCGATCCCTAATCGATACCAGAAATTTCAAACTATCCGTTTCCTCTCGATCCAAGGGCTTGACCAGCGTTATATTGCCTGAAACAGCATCCACGCTAAAGTGATCCGATCCAATGGCACTAAATGTAACAGTTGTGCCCTCTGGATCATAGCCTTCTAATTGAAAGACCACTGTACCCACTGGCACATTTTCATAGAGCACAATATTGTTCAGAGTCTGTGTAAATACAGGCGGCAAATTCGTTTCAGCTGCAAAAAAAAACGATTGGATTTATTCGAGCTTAGTATGTTACTTGCTTAATGTTAATGCTTACAGCTGACTAACTCCGATGCCAGGCAGATGATTAGAAGCGACAGCGTCCACTTCATATTGTAAACTGTAAAAGAAACCAAATGAAAATAATTTGTTTATTTACTTTGTGCTTTACAACATATAAACGAAATATAAAATAAACACTAAGAAAACAGTTTTGATTTAAGCTGCCGAAGATTTAATACACTGAAAAACAATGGTCAACAAACGATTTAGAAAAGCGTTTAACCAGACTGATTGACTGATTTACAGCCCACACCATCTTAAATATGTGTATAAGGATTTTTAATCTGAATTAGACCGATCACTTATATGACAGCTATATGATATGGTATTCCAATTTTTTCGTAGTTCTTTAGAAAATTATTTTTAATATTGGTGAATTTTTTAATTTTAAATTTGACCCGGTTGATTATATAGTTAAAAACAAAAAGATATGACTATATCGACATACATACGTATATGGCTATTATAGTATATACATAAAAAGATTGTAAACATCTCTTTCAATGCGTTGTACATCGTGACAAAATAATAACACCCAAATGTAAGGGTATAAAACGGTTGTTAACTTGTTTCCACTTTCGATTTTTTTATTGCAATTTTTTTTTTTAGTTCTGCGGACATTTGTTGCGCAAACAAACAACAAAGATAAATTAAATTTCATGCTGAAAATTCAATTAGCTGACAACACACAAACAACAGGAAAAGCTGGGGGCGCATAGGGTGGTCAAAGGGGGAAAACGTGGTGGTGTTAGAGGATAAGCAGCGACAAACGGCTTCGACAACAATGGCCATAACAATATAACGACGCTGATGACAACGCAACACTCAACAACAACATTGTACCAAATTGTGCACTTTAACTGGAGCCGAATTCCGGGAGTAAATAGTACGGGTGTTTGGGTGCTTGGGTGTTTGGGAGCCAGGGAGTTTATACTGCCGGAGTCTGGCAGCTGCCGGTAGGCATCCGCTTAAAGGCGCCAGCGTTTTTAATGCGTCCGGCACGCACGAACGGAGCTGCGTACATGCGGGACGAGGACTAAAGAATCATCTTGTGCTTGTGTGCTCGTATCTGGTCTCAGCAGCAGCAGGCAGGACTCTGCTCTTTTCACAGTAATAGTGCTGCTTATAATCTCGCACAGTAAGGAGCAGCGCTGACCTACAGGGAGTAGCACCAGAGCCAGAGCAAGAACCAGAATCAGGAACTGGTCCACGCTTGGGCACAGACAGCCAATTAGTTATGCATAAAAGCTCGACTAGAATGCTACAGTTGACCGTATACTTTCTTTATGTATGTGTATGTGTGTTTGTGTTTATTTGCACAGAACCATGCTCTGACCAGGCTGTTTCCCTGTCCAACTGTCCTTAGGCTTCTGTGGTCCATAAATATCCCATTTACCCCAACCCCAACCCCAACCCCAACCCCAACCCCAACCCCAACCCCAACCCCAACCCCAACCCCAACCCCAACCCCAACCCCAACCCCAACCCCAACCCCTGCCCCAGCCTGACCATTAACCGAACGTTTTAAGGTTGTGCCTTAGTTGCGGCTTGTTTGCCATTTGGGTTTATATTTTCGCACTGATCCAACAAGTTTAAATGACCAAAAATTGTGCGTTAGGGTTTTTAAGTCTGTTGATGCTCTTTTATAATTTACATTGCTGCTACTTGTTAAAGGCAAATAAATTATCTATGCATAAACAACCAATAAACTTATACATTTTTTAATTGAATTTAAAATTTGCTTTTACAAAACTACAATAAATTATATAATGAGTACAGTATCAATATATTAGGTTGAGCTATAATGCATTGAACAATCTGTTGATCTTTCGATTAAAATTGAGTTTAAGAATATTTAAACGATTTATTTTCAAGTTGATATAAGTTCCATTAGTTCCATTCTTCATTCAAATTGGAATAAGTTGATTTTACAGGGAAAATTCATATGGAAAAAACATTCATCACAATTTAAATTGTCCTTTGTAAAAAATAATAAAAAAGCAAGGCATAGGCGAAAAGCAAAGATCTTTTCAAAAACAATTGCATCCATTTAAAATAATTAATTTTTAACAGACTTGCAGCTAATGTTTCTAAATTCAAATATATGATGACACATCTACAGGTGATTATATTTCGATTGGTATATATTTTTTATACTCTTTTTTAATTAAAAAAAAAGAAGAGTATATTGGGTTTGTGAATTGTCCGTCTGTATGAACGCAGGTTTTTCCCCAGTTTTGAAGCTAGAGCAACCAAACTTGGTATACATGTTGGTATACACCATAGTAAGACAAACTGTCAAGATCTCCCCCCCCACACCACCACCCATTCCCCCACAAACCGCAAAAACCTATATCTTCCACAGTTTTATAGCTAGAGTAACCAAATTTAACACAAAGGCTACTTATCACATGCTTGATTGATCTGACAAAAAAATGTTTGCCACACCCACCCACGCCCCCAATAATGAGCAAAGTCTGTATCTCCCCCACCCCTTTAGCTAGAATCACCAAATTTTGCAGGTTGAATTCTGTTGTCCTATTATAGAGATTGGATAAAAATAATTTTTGCCACGCCCACCCCCGCCCTTGCAATCGAGTAATGTTTGTTTCACCCAAACCTGTAGAACGGGCCCAACCAAGCTTAAATTGATGGCAAAACTTGAAAGACTTGAGCAAAATACAATGGCCACGCCCACTTCTGACTCCGCAAAGAAGCTAAAAAAGAGTGTATCGCAATCGGGTGCATCCGACTGCAACGTTCTTACTTGTTTATTATAGCTTTAATTCAATAAATTAGACAAAAAATTCTTACAAAGTTTTGTCACGCCGTTTAATAACATAGATGAACTAAAGCAAATGTTTGTTTGTTTACAAAAAAAATTCAGTAAACGAAATTCATCGGTTAATTAAAATTTAAAAATTTTGGAAAATATTTTCTTACAACTAATTCTTGTCAATTTCTTTTTTGGTTATTGTTTTCATCAATATTGTTTCGAAGTGTGAAAGTGAAAGGAATACCACAATGAAAATGACTTTAAACAAATATTATCTATTCAGCTTAGACTTTTAAATATTGCCCAAACTCCTATTTGAAAGTTACAACCCTTAGCAGCAAGTTAAGATGCTCCTTACTATTAATGGAATAAAGGAAATTCATATTCAACTGGTTGCTGCTGTCTCTGAAACATTTGCTTGGAAATGGAATTTAAGCTTGTTGTTGTTTTGCTGACTTAACGTTTATGTCCTGTTAAATAATATTTTGTGCTGACATAAATAAGTTGTCGGTCTTAGTCGAATAGACAGTTGATTACAACTGTGTAATGTAATTTATGGTTATTTCAACAATGTGTTCAAATGCGTATGAAACACGTGTGTTCGTTTAAGATTATATTTATGCTGATGTCTCTGTGTGTGCAAAACAACTTAAATTTAAAACAAATTTAGCTTCATAAATAGTATTATAGCTGTACAAGCTAAGGTATTATGCATGATATAGACTAGACTTAAGACGTAATGAGCTTTTACTAAACTAATTACTATATATTCAAATCAACTTTAGTTTTAGTTTGGAAAATCAAGCACTGATACAAAATGTATTAAGTATCATTGTTCTAAATTATCTTTTCAATTCAAACGCGTTAACAATAAGCTTAAGTACTCAATAATAATCAAATGTTATCTAAATTCCAGACTCGTATTTCATGTACTTTAGATTGTATGCTTACATTTCCTTTACTTTTTTTCTCTTATTGAGCACATGTACTCAATGTAAATACTCAAGCTCATCCATCAAAATCATCAAATTTCAATCATATAGTAAATTTATATGGTGTATGTATGTTTTTTTTGTATGTTTCTTTTCATGTTTGCCAATACTCATACTCAAAAACCTGTTGATGGATTTTTGGCTGAGATTTAAGCCCTTCGTTGGCAGCGCTTTTCCCTTTTCCCTTTTCCATTTTCCCTACTGCCTTCCTTTTCTTTTTTCCTCTTTTTTTTGTATTCTGTGTGGATTTTCTTCTGCTGCTTAAGTCATCATCATAAAACGCAAAGTGTACCTTAAGTCAAATTTGCTTTATGTTATATAGGTAGGGTTTTGATGTTCTGGGGGCCAATCTAATGTTACCATTGCGCATCGTCGCTGCTGAGTGCTGTGCAAATTTGGCGTTCATGTTCCGTAATCCGTAATCCTTCACGCAGATTGCCTTTTGTGCTGCGAGTTTGCAGGCGCTTCAAGCATGCCAAACATAATAAATCATATTTATTTAAAATAAATTGTACTTCTACTGTGCTGTGCTGTGTTGTTCAGCTTGTGTTCTGTTGAGTTTCGTGGCAGCCAAATCGCTTCTCTGGGCAATAATAATTGAATTATGTGTGCAACATAAAGTTCTTGGATGCCAGTTGGGTTTGCCACACTTTTGGGGGTATGCTAACGCTAATCCAACTTGAAAGTTGCAAGTTAAATGTCGACCCACTAATAACTTTTTCTCTTCTTATCCTCTCTTTCTCTCTTACTGTCTCTCCCTTTCTGTATGCTGTTCTCTTTCGCCCGCGGCAACATAATAAAAATGTCAAACTCCTTATGCCGTCGCCTGTAATACATCTTAGTCAAAATATGTTCTTTATGTTTGCAGCGTCCTTGCCTAGCTTATTTCCTTTCCTTGCTGTGAAACTGAACGGCTGTCTGGCATTTTTATACACTTTCTTGAATGGTAAATCGAGTAGATTGGTTTTGTGTAAAGTGCGTACATCTGTCTGTCTGTTTGTAAGCATTCTGAGTTCGAAGTGAAAAGTTTTTAGTTTTCTGTTTAGGTTACTTTTGTATGGAATATTAAAATATTTATAGCTTGTTTCATCAATATTTAAATTTAGTGAAAAATGTCCATAACTTTATACTGCAAACAGAGTATATTGCAGTTTGGAGTTGCTTTTTTTAAAGTTCTTGCTATTTTTTTTTTTCGTTTTATTTTGTGCAACATTTGTTATGGCCCATGATGATGATATCGTGTCGTGTGCGAGTTCACAAAGTGCTCCACTTAAATATGCTATGTAAATCACCTGTGCGAGCTAAAGCTCTACACCAATACCTCATCCATGTTACCTCTCTCTCTCTCTCTCTCTGTCGCTCTAGTCCCCCATCATTCATACATATACATATGTTTGTTTTTGCGCGTTTTCCACTGCTGATATTTTTTTTTATGTCCTGCAGTTTGTTCAGCCCCGAGGCTGCTTCCAACAACAGTCACCAGATTCTATTTAAATAGCATTATCTTCAGTTGCCGCCTTGCCTTATCTATATAGTTTCCTGCTTGTACCACCCACTCGACGATATCTATTTATAGCTGTAAGTAGTGCTTTACATGGGGTATATTGAAAAAGTAAAAGTCAAGTCAAGTGTTTATTTAACCGCTTATTAACCTTTTTTATAGGCTATAATTTAACTCGATTAGATTATCAAATTTGAGAAACAAGACTGAATTTCGCTCTTTACTGCAGTAAAACAAATTCAAACTCAAATTTAAAATTTTTATTTAAAGTTTTCTGTTATGAGTATTAACAATACTTATAATATTAACAATACGAATCGTTTTCGGTTTTCTATTCCCGTTTTTAAGTTACAATTTTAATGATTTACAAATATTTGGTCTTTTTGACGTCATATATTTTATTAAAGACATAACGTTTAGGACCAAATTTTCAAAAGTTCTCAGGTATTCTATTCATCTTATCTAAAACGGTTCAAAGACTTTCAATAGTTTTCAATCCTAAACTCAAGCGCTATCAAATATTCAAATATCTGTAATCAACAATAGGCTGCTACTCCAAACTCTGCTTAAAGCAATCTTAAACATAAATCTGGCATCTTTAGACGAATTGTTTACAGGATATTCACAGATTTGATCATTTGCATGTCGCTCATGATTCGCATTCAAATTGCCCTTTTTTTTATGTTCGTCGTCTGTTTTATTTTCGCGACGCCTTCTCCTCCCAACACCCCACCTACACCCACCCCCCCTTCCAACTAATGGCCCCGTTTTTTTGGACGGCCGTTTTCTTAATTTATTCATAAGCCTGGTGGCAGCGGCACACATCTTGAGTGGAGGCAACATCATTACTATTACTCATGTGGGGCACACTCCACACCAGCTAAACCTGCAACAACAACAACAACAACAGCAACACCCAGCTCCCTTGCCCCACAATGTAGCAGCCACGTGCGTGCGGCATCGTAATTCAACGCCGCTTGTTTGTTTAGCTCCGGCAAAGCCAGTTTGAAGCAATTTCCTTTTGGCCTGTGTTGCGCCACCTGCAGCCTGTAGGTTTCCACCGCCCCCCTCTCTCTCCCACCCATTCCTGTCAACCACCCACTCAACTTTTCCACTTCCTACTTTTTGCTGTACTCATATAATTATGCTTCGCATGTTGTTGAAGCCTTGTGCTCATTTCGCATTCACAACGTTTGTGACAGTTTAACAAATTTGGAATTTAAATTGCAACTTGCATTTTACTCGAGCCTGAGCTTGAGCCTACGCTGAAAGCTGCAGGATTAAGGATTGGGTGCTGGAGGGAGCAGCTCTTATAAACACACATCACTTGCACCTGTTGTTGTGCTTTAAGTTGCGCATAAATTTGGCGAAACGTTAATCGTTATTACAGTGGCTGCGTATAACCAAAAGTTATCTAGCCGTCTGAACAGTCGCTTACTTAATTTACAAAATCCGCATAATTATGAGCGCTACGTGACGCCTCGGAAAAGTGGCTTTCCACGCATCTTAAGTTAAGCCAAATGGTAGCTCTAGCTAAGTATTATCAAGTTTCTCACGCGGCACCATTGTTGTTTTTCCCACGCGTCTTAAAACGGAGCCATCCCCCAAAAAGGTTTTCCCCCACCCCTTTCTCAACTCTGTAAGCCTCAGCCCACTCGAGGCACCCAAGAACCAGTCAGGTGGGTAAGCTAAAAGTCAACTTTAAAATACTCCGGCAAAATGAAATTAAAATTGTTTTTATTTTTATACTCTTTTTTTAACTTTTTTGAAAAAAAAGGAAAAAAGAGTATATTGGGTTTGTGAAATGTCCGTCTGTCCGTCTGTCCGTCTGTCTGTATGAACGCAGGTTTTTTCCACAATTTTGAAGCTAGAGCAACCAAACTTGGTATACATGTTGGTATATACCATAGGCAGACAAAGTGTCAAGATCTCCCCCCCACCCCCACCCCTTCCCCCACAAACCGCAAAAACCTATATCTTCCACAGTTTTATAGCTAGAGTAACCAAATTTGGCACAAGGGCTACTTATCACATCCTTCATTGATCTGGCAAAAAAAAATTTGGCCACGCCCACCCCCGCCCCCACAAATAGGCAAAGTCTGTATCTCCCCCACCCCTTTAGCTAGAATCACCAAATTTTGCAGGTTGAATTCTGTTGCCCTATTTAATAGATTGGATAAAAATATTTTTGCCACGCCCACCCCCGCCCTTGCAATCAAGCAATGTTTGTTTCTCCCAAACCTGTAGAACAGGCCCAACCAAATTTTAATTGAAAAAAACTTTAAAGATTTGAGCAGAAATTCAATTGCCACGCCCACTGACTCCGCAAAGAGGCGAAAAAAAGAGTATATCGCAGTCGGGTGCATCCGACTGCAACGTTCTTACTTGTTTTTTATTGTACCCATTAATAAACATGCAAAGGGGTGTAATAAGATTGCGCAAATAAATAATAAATAAAAAACCTTTGAACAACGATACTTCTAACTCTGTTTAAATTTAGTATTCAATTCCTACAAATCAATCAAATTTCATACGAAATTCCTCATGCTAAGATTGTACATCAATTTAGATACACCCGGAAAAAAAAGTCAAGGATCAAATCAAGAACAAACGGTGTCAAAATTCGACCAAGTACAAAATAACATTTTTTTAGTGCAAATTTCTTATATTAAGCACGTTTTCTTTTTTATGTCCTTAGCTTTTTTGTGCCTAATCAAAGTCTTCTTATTCTTATTTAATAACTATAAAAGACCTTTTTGAAATGAAGACATTTTTTTTAGTAATTTAATAATTCAGTATAAGGACATTAAATACTTAGAAATTGAAGCATATAACGCTTTGAATGCTAGATTTTCATCGATGTTTTGTTAACATTTTTCAACAGCCCAGCTAAAAACATCAATTTTGGTACTCTATTTACGTTAACACCACTGGACCTTCTTACTGTTGCTGTCATATATTTCTAAAAAAAAAAAAAAATCAAACTCCATCACCGGAAATCACATTCTTAAATTTATCACATTTTCTTAAACCAAAACCACAATTTTTGGAGAAAAGGACCTCAATGAAAGAATCACTGATAATTCTAGAACCAGCAGGGAAATTTTTTTTGAGTATAATTATATATGTGGTTATTTCCTTTATTTGGGTGTTTCAATCAATTTATTTTCCCACTATTGATAGTCTTAATTCGTGATTTCTCTTATAACAAATACCATTAAGAAAATATCTTAAATTATCGATATTTTCGATTTTGTCGACTACACAACTATCGATTAGAGTCAGTATCGATAGTTTTTCCGCCATTATGCTGCGAATGTCTTCAATCATCATGACACTTGGTATCTTCCAGTCTAGCAGTCTTATCCACAACAGTCTTAAATGCTTTTTTTCACTGCGAGGGTAGTTTGTTGTCTGTCTGCATATTAAGAAACGTTAAACAGTTTGGGCCGCATGTCGATTGCACAGTTTCTTCTACCCCGCGCAACAGAAGCTTAAATTGGTTTTATGTTAAAGCCAAATGAGTAACTCAAGTTGGCCTGGCCTGAAGTGGCTTGGTGTGAGTTCTGGTTGGGTTTGGGTGTTGTCCTGTGCCAGGAAATGAAATTTCTTTGCGAATTCCTTTTTTTATATTATATTTCACGTTTCTTTGCTCTACACTGCACAGCTTAATGGAATGGTAACTGCTATTGGGGCACTGGGACTAGGGAACTGGCATAGGGATAGGGAATGGAAATGGAAATGGAAATGGACGTGTAGCTGGGACGCCTGGTGAGACTGGTGTGCCTAGGGGCATTTGTGAGATACTGTGACCCCTGTCACTTGACGAGTGGCCGCTTAAGTTTGACTGCTTGTCAAACACAGCAAATGTTTTGAAATATTTTATGTACTTAACAATATGCGAGAGGCATCCTCTTGAATAGTGACCCCGCTGTGCTGCTGATTTACCCGCATCAAGGAGCTGTGTAAAGCGTTTAAAATAAATCACTCTAATGTATTGGGAGAATTTACTTTGACAAAAAACCATAAGAAAGTCTTAACCCTTGGGTGAAACTCAATGAACAATAGCTTAACGACAATTTGACAAGCATTAAATTGTTACAAAATAAAGCTAAGTTGTAATGAATTGATTAGTTGTAAAGTTAAGTTTAATGCAAAAGTTAGAATATTGTTTCAAATGGTAAAACTTGAAAGTTGCGTCTTTTGAAATTTCCATTCAAATAATAATAAAATACTGTCAACTTTAATTGCAAACCATTTTAAGCAATAAAAAGTGTTTCTTTAATTTACAAAATTTATTAAGTTTAACAATTATGGATCAGATCACATTTTCATTTATAAAAATTTTATAAGTTTTTACCTACAAATAGTCACATTTCAGCCCAAGCGCCACATAGGTGTTAAATGTTTGTTTATGGCAGGCTCTAATGCAGCGTAATATATAAAGTTAAGCGTTTTCTTTCGTTTATTTTTAATTTATTTTTGTGTGCCTACGGAACAGAAGAACTTTGTGGTATGTGCTTATTGTTCTTGCGAAGGAGCCAAGTTTTCCTTTCACTTTTTTTCTTGACTTCTTCGCCAGAACAGATTTTCGCCGCATTGTTCAAGCTTTGAGGCAACACGCAGCACCCAACACGAAGGCGAGAACGACGACAACTTGCCGCGTGCACTTATCATTGAGCTTAAATTTCAGTGCCATTATCAGCAACAATCCCGAGTACAACAACACCCACAATAATCAGCAGCTTAACTATTACGGCTTCAACACTTTTGTTTTGGGTGTTGTTCAAGTTGGGCTTGGGGTTTGGTGTTTTGGGCCTAATGTAACGTCGAGATAATGCATATGACAGTGCTTAGTTGAATGTGTTGTGGGTTGGGGTGCACTTGGGTGACATTTGAATTTTGCCTGCAACTTGGTTCGTGTGCCACAACATGGTCTATAACAATTGGGTAGAACACAACAGACTGTGGTAGAAGGAACAATATGATTTAATGCTTTAAACGTGGCATTAACTTAACATTAACAAAGCAAATTTGGATTTGATGAATTTCAAGTCAAGTACTTTTCTCTGCATTATATTTCGCATAATTTAATATAATGTATAAATTAACTAATTTGCTTTTAAATAACTTATAAGATATAAGAAAATAGAGTTTAAGAACTTGATATGTGAATTACCTGAGTATGCAGCATCTGCAAATCTCGAACGGAATCGCAGTTCGTAACCATGCCTAACTATTTCGAAATCACTTTTCTCTTCAACTAAATCGTCTTATGCCCTACGAAAAGGAGCTGCAAACAACAAATATGTGTGCAATAACCACAATACACAACAGCTTAACAAACCTTAAATGACCTTATTTATTTACAATACTACCTACTGTTTATAATCATGGCCTCGGGTGCACTTAGATATTAAACCTGACCGACTGACGTTGCAGCTGCCTGGCAGTATTATTGATATTGTACCATAATGTGGCAGCTCTCGACATGTTGCACAGTTGGTAAGAGTCGAGTATTGGAGCTAGTTCAAATACAATATGAAATAGTATCTATGCATTCACTTTGGCCCAATGGCACGCACCTGACGTTGAAAATCGAATTGCGTTCGTTGCGATATCCTTGCAATCATTGGACCCTATGTATCTGCTTATCTGAGTATCTATGTATCTACGTATCTGCGGATCTAGCAGGCAGTGAGGCACGTTTCAGGAAGCACTTAAAATATTTGCGCACGCATGACTGATGATGCCTGCACCATCGTTACAACATAGAAAGGAGGCAACCAACTTCAGTTGCACAAGTATGCGAGGCGCGTTTGAAAAGTAATTGGCCTCAGTAAGCATTACATTAGAATTATGTTTATATGATTTCCTTACCATCGATGTTAAGTATCTAAATTATTCTGTGATAGTCAGTCGTTAGTCGAATTTACGCACATTTTTATCGATGGTGCTTAGACTGATTCATCCTGTTGAAAGATTATATTATAAAATTATATTTTTTTTTTTTTAATCAATCGGGTGTGTCACCGATGAGTTTTATGTGAAGGAAGTTGGAAACTCCCATGTTCGGTTGGTTTGAGTGAGATTTTTACTCCCTGTTCCCATTCAAAATAGGAAAAGAGGGAGTTATAAAGTACTGCAAATGTATGTAACAGGCAGAAGCAGGCATTTCCGAATATATAAAGTATATAGATTCAGCATCAACAGCCGAGTCGATATAGCCATGTATGTCTGTTTGTCCGTCCGTCCGTCACAATTTTAAAGATTTATCTCTGATTTTTGGTACACATATAAGTTTTATAAATGTTTATCAGTTGCGTTATGGTCGAGTTATAACACAAAAATTATGAACGAATCTATTCCCCCCGTCTCAGTTGGCAGAGTCAACAGTTTGACAGGCACTGGACAAGTTTTGTGGTGTTTTCAACCGAATCTGTAGTAATTTTACTAAGCTTTTAAACCAACCAACACAGAAAATGCATACCAACCAAAAATTTATAGAGATTTCCGTAACACCTCCAAACATAATGAAAAAACTTTTTTCATACTAAAAAAAAAACACTGAAATAAAACCCGTTGCTTTTTTGAAGAAGTTGATAAATCTAATTTTGTGGAAAATTATTTATATTGATGCAAAAGAAACTTTTATTGACAAAGAAATTAAATGGTATCCGAAAAGTTTTCTTGTTTACTTCTCAGTGGCATCTCGTATATCGAATATATCGAGAGAATCTACAACAATATTTTATGCACTTGTTTGTTGGTTTGCTTATACTAATACGTGCCCCAAACACCACCCACATACCACCCACATAATTATTGGGCCAAGACTAAGACGCCAACAACAATGTCTACTACGCTCGGCACCTGCTCAGCAAATTTATTGAACGTCGAGAGCCAAACATCATTACACAAATGGCTAGAATAATATTGCAAAAAGCTTAAGATTAAATAGGTCTCTAATGCGACTTCAATGGCAGTGCAAAGAGCTCGAACAGCTCAGCAAACGTGTTTGCCAAACTGAAGCATTAGATACCTACAGTTAAGCTTGTCTGCAACGAACAGATAATCGACTATAGAATAGAACAATAGAGATAAAATGACCCATTCATAGTGTTTTGTTAGAAATAGAGTTATTAATATTAACAGTTTAAATACTGAAAGCAAGTCTTTGTTTACATTTTAATGCAAATGGTGATTAAAATGTAAAAGAACACGAAAAGCTAAAGCATTATGCAAATACTTAAGTCTATGTAAACATATTGCTATAAGTCACATTGTTATTGCAAAGCAGCAGGAAACGGAAATAATGGAAAGTACAATACATTTCTTGAGGGAAATGGCAAGTCACGATAAATAAATATGTGCATTTGAATAGCTTGAGTTGTGCAAATATACATATGTTTATTGTGCTTTAAAACAACAATTTGTTTGGGTAAATTTCACTTTTCAATTTACTTTAATGAATAGTACAAACATATTTCTCTCTAGCCCATTAAAAACTGATTATGAGCAAATAATACTAAAATGGAATTTATTTTTAACATTTTTTAAAAACAGACTAAATACTTTTAGATTCCCTTAAAAGTATGTTTTAAAAACAGACACCTTACTGTAGTTTAAGATCTAGAATATAAGTAGATAAGTAATTTTACAAAGGAATAAAAAATACATTATGTTTACAAAAGAAAGATATGTAATATCAGTTTTGGGTAATAATGTTAATGTTCACAACGAGAGATAAGGGTGCATGCGTCAGGTAAAACCAGATTTTGATTGAATCCAAAGCACTTTTAAAAGAAATAGAGCAACTTTCTAGATCAACTGTGATAAGGAAGTAGGAAAGAAAGAACAACTAAGAAAATAGTTTTAAGATTGAGTCAGGTCAGCTGCCATTTATAATGTTGACTTTGTTAAAGTGAAAGTAACACGTAGTTTGATTAAGCTACGTGATTGTGTTTATATTTCTATATTAAATATGCAGCGAAGCAAGCGAATAAAGATGACTATGATAAGCATAAGTCTAAAGCACGATTATAACCAGTACTGTGATATATGCTATACTTAAGTCATAATAATAATACTAAAGAGCAACAACATTACTTTCCCCCTACTTAATTTTGTCTACAATCATGACTTGTGATTTGATGTGATTTTGCGTGTGTGTTTTTGTATTTGTTGTAGATTTATTTTTCCAATTTGTCTGCTTGCATTTTGTCTTGCTTTCCATAGAATCAGTTAAGCGCATTTGATGTCAAGTAAGAAAAACAAAAATACAAAAATACATAATACGAAATAACGCCAATATTATGACAGTAAGAGAATTACAGCATCGCAGCAACCACAGAAAAAAATAAAAATAAAAATAAAAAGCACAACAAACAAACAAAAAACCAAGTCGAGAAGACAACTGACGACTTTGGTAGGAACTACTTAGTTGTAGTTGTTTAGCTGTGTGTCTTTCTTCGTTTCTCAAAAGAGCTGAGAGCTCAGAACTAAGAGCTGAAAGCTGAGCGCAGAGCGAAGAGCGCGGAAGTGGTTCACGAAATATAAAGAAATGAAAGAAATAAGGGCTATTATCGTTATTACGTGAGCGAAATAGCCAACAAAAGTAGCAGCAGTAGCAGTGACAACAACAACAACAATAAGAACTAGTATAGCACATATTAACAAACAATAACAACAACCGACGACATGGCAAAGAAAAGGACGTTGACGACGACGACGATGGCGATGGCGATGAAGACGACAAAGTCACCAAAGTGCAGAGTCCTCCGTAAGGGGTGTTGTAGCTGCCACTACGGAAGCAAAAGGATGTGGCAGGCAGCAGGCGTAACAGCCTGGAAGTGATTTCAGTAAGCACTTATGGCACAAGTATTTTACTGCTTACAATACATGCTGCATATGTATAGAATAGGGTTGCATATTGTGGTTCAATTGATGGAATCAGTTCAGCATATTCAACATTTGTTAATCGAATTATTATCATTTATTATCAAACTTATTGTCCTTAAATTGAAACAAGGAAAAGAATAGCCAATTGTAGGAAACGTTTTCATTGAAAAACCCCAGGTTTGAAAATAGTTACTCAAACCATACAGGTATAATAGAACAGATTGTTGTACAAAAAACAAATTCAGGCCTGTGCATTTCCGATTGCTTTAAAAAACGACATTCTGAATTCGGAATATTGAGAGAAATTCGGTTTAGAAAAGTTGAACGAGTGTGTTCAAACATATTTTTAAAAGGGAATAACGATTGCTGTTTGTTTCAAAAAAACAGGATCACATAATCGCAAACTATTCGAAATGTAAACTTCTTGGAAAATTGAACAGGCATGATTAAAACTTATTATTGGCGACTTTTTTCAAAATATATTGAAAAACAAAGATTTCCAGCTATGGCAGCTCCATGTTTTAGTGATTCGATCCGAATGTTTTATAAGTTTAGCTTTCAAACTAATAGACAAAGTGTAATCGGACGTAAACAACCAATAACAATAAACGAAATGAAAAAAAGATGAACGACCATATAGTTTGTTTGATTAGTTGAAGGGATGGTTCATTTGAACTTGTGCTAAACGATTCAATACAGCTTTAGTTTATAAGAATGACAACAAAATCTGTACACGTCCTTGCAACTGGCCGTGAACTGTACTTATTGAAACTAAAATGTACAGGCTATACTTCTAATGCTTGGATATAATTCAGATTTAGTCTGCTGCAACAAAAATCTGCATATGATTGAAGGCGCAATGCAATGGCAATTTGAGACAACAGAAACCAGATTAAATTGATTTTAATAATGTCGCTTAGGGAAATGTATTCTTCATATATGTACAATTACAGCCTAACAAACATAGCCATGCAGATAATTAAAGTTGGCGGCAGATCGAAAATAAAATACACTCGAAATTAAAAATGTATTCGTTTTTTACAAATAAAATGTTCAATCTTAAGAGTTACTTTACATAGTTTTTGAATAACAAACTTTTCTACAGGGACATGTGAATATTTAAGAGACAGCTGTATTCAAAGTTAAAATCATTTTATTATTATTATGGCGAGATCTTGACACTTTGTCTGGCTATGGTATATACCAACATGTATACCAAGGTTGGTTGCTCTAGTTTCAAAACTGTGGAAAAAAGCTGCGTTCATACAGACGGACAGAACGACGGACAGACGGACATTTCAAAAAAATTAAAAAAAGAGTATAAAAATCCACTTTTGAATAAAAGTCGCATCGAAATTATTTAAAAGTGAAGCAATTTATTTAAAGCTTATTTGTCGAAATGTAAACTCTGCATTTTCTAGAATTATGATGAAGACTCTTCCATTTCAAAGAGCATCAAATGATGCCATTAAGCGGATTCCACAAAATCGCGAGCCTGCCACATGCCACATGCGATGCGCGCATACATTTTATTTGTTGTGCAAATTCTATTCAAATTACATTGGATTTAGTGGCAGACAGCATTCAACATATGGTCGTATATGGTCCTATAGTACTCAACTGAGAGACAGGGAACAGGGGACGGAGGACGGAGGAAGGGAAAGGGGAGGCGGTGCCAATGCCATCGGATTTAAACTGCTTATTCTGGGATTTAGTTATAAATGCACGATGGCAAAGGCCATTTAAATCAGGCCCAACAAAAGTAATCATGTATACAAAAACAAAAAAAAAAAAACAAAAATACATATTTGAATTGAAATTTAATGCAAATATATGAGTGTGTCTATGTGTGTGTGTGTGTGTGTGTGTGTGTGTGTGTGTATGGGTGTGTGTATAAAAAAAACATATAGCATACTTGTGGACGCCACATGTTGTACGTAGGCGTGGCAAAGGCATTAAATATCTGATTTTTTGGCTGTTGCAGCTGTTTTTATACCCTTTCAGTTGGTATTTTAATTTTGTTACGAAATGTGTTACACATCAAAAGTGATGGATCTTAAGGTAAGTATATCATTCGAAGTTCAGTTGTTTTATCTAATTCAAGTTTTTCAAGTTTGTTTTTTACCCAAACAAAACTAATCATTTCAAAATCTTGCTTTATTCTATAGTATCTATCTATGCATCTATGCAATCTATGCATTTTATTCAAATCTAATCAAATGGCACAGTTTTATATTGTAGAAATATAAGTTAAATGAAAACTTTGCTGACTTAGGAATGATCGAGAATTTTGTTGAAATAGAAGCAAATTTACTCTGATCTTTGCCAGTGCATTAAGTCTTCCACACTTAAAAGATACTTCATCTTCCTTTTTGTTGTTTTAATTTGATTCAATTTACACAAAAAAGGAGACGTCATCCTATAAAGAATGGGCATTGGATTGACACTGGTTTTTGACATAGTTGGGTGGCGATTGTTACTATAATCTTTTAAACATTGTTGCGCTGCCTTGTTGGCAGTTTGGCAGTTTACAGTTGACACAAAAAAAAACAACAAATACAGAAATAATGACACATACCGCGACGATGGCAACGCAAAAATCTGTTACAATATTGAAATATTTTATGAAGGGGAAAGCCACCGTTAAAATATTCACACTAAAATCTCTCCTACCCCACAGTGCACAGGATACTGCTGCTTTTCCCACACACAAAGTGGGCTGTCAACTGATGCGTGTGTTACGTCCTTTTCCGGATTTTTTGTTGTGGAGCGGAATTGTTTCAATTTTCTTTTTCTTTTTTGGAACAGAGGTCTTTTTTTTCGATGTTCTCTTTCCCATCATCGTTGTTGTTTTTTTTTTTGTTTTTTTCTTTTTTCTTTTTATTGTTGTTAGTGTTGTCGATGGGGAGATAATGGGTGCGTGCATGAACTTTCATACATTTGGGAAACGTGCCTTTAGTATTATAGACGGACATGCTATACTAAGAGCCACGATATGTGTATAAGCACTTGATATTAAAAAATTCATATGTATGTTATACATACATAAATAATCTTGCATTCTCTGTAAATGAGTTGATAGAGTGAACCAATTATAAAGCCAACTGAACAATGAAATCCGGCTTTGAATCCCAGGCGTTGGTATTTAACTCATAACCATAAATTGATTATAATAGCCATTATGAATAATAATAATAAGCCATAATGAAACTTTGTTGATAGCATGAAACGACAATTGATCAATGACAATAAATAATCTTAATTCTATAAGGTCATTCTCTTACGTTACAAGTTACGTTTTTCTGTCTAGCACTCAGAACTTCTTCAATATATTCAGATATATCGTGAAAATAATGAAATTTTCAATAGAGAAATCAATTAGATAACATACAAAATTGTCAAATGTAAAATTGCAACCATACAAAATATATATTATTTTAAAACTGAATAATTTATTTTGACAAATACTATTTTTCAATACTAAATAATTTAAAAAATCGCAAGCCCAATCAAATTCAAAAACAAACAAGTAAGAACGTTGCAGTCGGATGCACCCGACTGCGATATACTCTTTTTTTCGCCTCTTTACGGAGTCAGTGGGCGTGGCAATTGAAATTCTGCTCAAATCTTTCAAACATTGCTTGATTGCAAGGGCGGGGGTGGGCGTGGCAAAAATATTTTTATCCAATCTATTAAATAGGTCAACAGAATTCAACCTGCAAAATTTGGTGATTCTAGCTAAAGGGGTGGGGGAGATACAGACTTTGCCTATTTGTGGGGGCGGGGGTGGGCGTGGCCCATTGTTCGATCAATGAAGGATGTGATAAGTAGCCCTTGTGCCAAATTTGGTTACTCTAGCTATAAAACTGTGGAAGATATAGGTTTTTGCGGTTTGTGGGGGAAGGGGTGGGGGTGGGGGGGAGATCTTGACACTTTGTCTGCCTATGATATATACCAACATGTATACCAAGTTTGGTTGCTCTAGCTTCAAAACTGTGGAAAAAACCTGCGTTCATACGGACAGACGGACATTTCACAAACCCAATATACTCTTTTTTCCTTTTTTAAAAAAAAAAAAATTAAAAAAAAGGTATAAATATGGCATCTTTTAAACTGTGTACATTTTTTTTTGAGTTCAACTTTATTGATCTATTGACCAATAAAATATCACTTATAATGCTTATATATACCCCACCCGTATTCACAGCCAAAACACAGGATATTGAAAGTAGAGCTAAGTAGAGCTTCCGGCACTTAAAATGCCTTTAAAAACAAATTTATCTGTCATTTTCTTAAACGCCTAAAACGCAAAATCATCTACCTACGCCAGAAGTTGCAAGCTTGACTGCCAGAGTGTGTTCCACAGTTACTTTTTATAGACAATTGCATTCGGTACCTTAACCCAACCGCCAGGCAATCAAATATTGATTTATTGAGTTGCTCAGATGTACGAGAAGCATGTATGTTTTTCAGTGTCCTGTTCTTTTGTCCTTGCTGCAGTCGCTTGGGTGACGCATTTTCTTTTTCTTTTTTTTTTACATTTGGCCACAAAGTGCAGAGCAAATAAAATGGCTGAATGTTGCAGTAAGATGCAACTGATGCCAGAGAGAGAGGCAGGGAAACAGCAGCTGCAGTGGCATATTTTAAATGACGAATACTTGTGGTTAACCTCAAGTCGTCAGTTACTTTTACATACTAAACTTAAAGTGTAATGACTTTTATGGATACTTCAAGAAATAAGTTTGTAGTAGCTGTCTGGTTTCTTAACTAGAGCAATGAACTTGACACAGCTCAAGCACAAAATCAGTTGGGAGGGAGCACATACTTATGTAATATAATGGGGTGTTAGCCAATCACATGGACAGTGAAAGAAGCCAAAAGTCTATAATGTATCTGTGCTTAAACCAATTTAGTATAAGATACTCTTGTAATGCTTCATGGTTCAGTGATTTCTGTTGCCTGATTTTGTCTGTATACGACGCATGTTGTCCTTAGATTATATCACTTTATTTTACATTAATACTCAGACAAGTTTATTATTTATCTGTATTTAGTATAGACCCTGTGTGTCAGGTTGAGCCCTGCTTTAATTCGACAGCTCTTGATATATTTTTGATATTTTAAATGCAAACTTTAAGCTTTTGTCAAACTATAAGCTCTTCATTTTTAATCGTTCATTGTTAATTCAATTATATACAATAGTTAGTTAAACGTTTGCATAATCCATGTATTTTTGTCAATTTTTCAATTACCAACTTCTCTTCTCTTCTTTACTAATCATTGTATTTTATTTATAGCCAGCTAGCACTTTAGGCTAATTTGTTAGCCACGTGTGAAAACACCAAACAATTAACACATTTCAATTAGTCAAATGTCGCTCTCCTGTATGTTAATTATTTTATCAAATTAATTGAACACCTTTGCTCAAACTAGTCACAATATAACATGCGTTTGTTACTTGTTTTACAAACTGCTATACAATAATTTGAAACAGTTTATATGAATTAAATATGAAAATTTAAAATAAATACTATGCATATTTGTACATATTTATTTAATTGGGTTTATTTTTGTTTCAAATAAACACAAAATATTCAAATTTTTGGTTATTTTGGCTGTCGGTTATCTATCATTTGCATTTGTTGACTTGTGGCAATGATATCAGGCAAAAGTTTATAATAAAACAAGTAACAAAGTTCGCAACTAAGCAATGAGTTTTAGTTTTGTTAAGTAACATATTAAATCAATTAGCATCTCTCGCTTTAAGACATTATCTCTGCACTCGTCTTTATGTCATTAGTAAAGCAGCCAGCATATTGCAGTTGTAAGCTGCCGCAGGGCATTTAGGCCAAGTAACAAAGCCACAAAAGGACCTTACCGATTTCCAGCCTCAACCGAACCCAACACAACACAACCCAACCCAACCAAAGCATTCCAAAACTAAACCTAGCCCAACAAATGAGCCAACACTGATCACCCCTTGGAGCATATATCATCTATGCTTTATTACACACTCTTTTGGAGACTCTCTCTCGTTTTTCACACAATAGGTGTCGTTGCCTGAGTGTCGGTCCATAAAATGGGCGCAAGGAGTGCGACTAAAAATTGTGAAAAGGAGCGAAAAGAGAGCAGAGCAGAGTAGAGAATAAAATTCAGGAGAAAATGGATAAGTTTTATTGTCGCCCAACTGCAGTAGAGAAGTTTAATTTGAAACCAGTAAGATGTGAATTTTCTTTTATGCCGCTCAGCGCACTTAAAGGATTTCAATTGGGGAGAGCTTGATATAAAAGGATAAGCCATATGAGTGCACACTCTTAAATGTAGTTAAGCAGGTTGTAAATGGCAAAGAGAAACAATTGACAGCTTTTAATGAGCGGCAAACAGAAATTACGAGCACACCAAACTGAACGGCAAAAGCAAATTGAAATTGCAAAGTGCGCGTATTCGACTTTTATTGCATTGCATAGGACACACAGTACACACTGTACACACAGGATAATGCCAGGAATAAGCTGCTAGCTTACGTTCAGAAATTAATGGGCTACTGAGTTTTCTGCTTAATGGCAAAAAATGTTAAACGAATGCGAAAACCCGAAAGAACCAAAGCTACAAAAAAAAGGCAAAAGACAACACTTTTAATGGCAATTCTAATCCCGTTAAGAGCAGTACTAAAAATAATATCTTATTAGAATCTGACAGCACAAGTTTTTTTAGTTTATAGTAATTATAAGATTTTATAAAAATGTATTTTGAATGTTTAAATAGGCAAGTTAAATGCAGTTCGCACAATTTGAGTTTTAATTTTAAAGCCACATTTAAATTAATGATTAAGAAATTACTTAAATGCTATCCTTAAAATTGAAATTTTTAAATGTTATGCATTTACTTTTCGTATTTATACTATTTTAAGTTATTTAGTGAATCATTGTCAATTTGTAAAGTCAAATGACTTGTTTTATTTTTCAATGAATCCAAAAATTAACATTTTTTTTACCTAATTAATCAATTAAATAAGCTATGAGCTATCAAATTCTTTAAAAAAAAAAAACAGTTAAACTTTTTTTGAAGCTGTCAACATGTTTGTCAACAGTGTCTAAACGAATCCGATTGTAAAATGCTGCGCAAATGAATCAATTTTAATTTTGAATACTGTTTTTTTTAAATTTATTTGAAAAAAAAAGAAAAAAGAGTATATTGGGTTTGTGAAATGTCCGTCTGTCCGTCCGTGCGTCCGTCCGTTTTTATGAACGCAGTTTTTTCCACAGTTTTGAAGCTAGATCAACCAAACTTAGTATTCATGTTGATATATACCATAGGCAGCCAAAGTGTCAAGATCAAAAAGAGTATGTCGTCTTTATTTTGAAAAATATGTTTTTACCATGCTACAACTGTGTTTTTAAGTTTTTTAATAAAATATTAGTGTAAAAGTTAACATTCGGATGCTTTTAATTAGTTATCAGTTTAACAAGGGACCGCATTTAGTTCATTTCGATAAGTATTAATGATGTATTTAAAAGAAATGTAACCTTTCAGTCTATCCAAATTCCGCCTTCCGCTGTTATTAAAATCATAGAAGAGTAGAGAATATTTAGCTTGCTGTCAAAAAACCATACTTTAATTGTTTTGAATAATATTTTCTTTAAAATGTAACGCCTTGATTTTTAATAATATGCTGAAAATTGAACGCTTCGTTTACATTCGTTTATAACAAGGATGTTTTTATTGAATGCCATTTATTTTGCAATTTATGTGGAAAGAAACTGATAAGCCAAGCAAACAATTTGTTGGCAGCCTTGCTGTTGCTGCTCCTTCAAGTTAAACTCAATTGCAAATTTTTTTTTTTTGTTGCTCCAAGTTGTGCGGCGAATTGTACAAAAACTGCAGCAAGCTGACAAAAGTGCATAATTCCATAAAAGGCACACAAATTGAAACACAAACAGAACAGCCCTCAGCCCCATAACAAACCCAACCTCTTTCCCAACCCCATTCGCATCCCCCTTTCGCAGCCCCATTCCATTTACTATGATGTGGCACAGACTGAAAACACAATGCAGCCAGTGCCTGCAAATTTGCGAAGAGCAAAACTTTTTTGGGGCGTCGAGAGTTATGAGAGTTGAGAGTTGAGAGAGAGTGAGAAGGAGTTTCTATTAAAAATATTGTCAACTCAATACAGTCTAGGGGCTAGAAGACTCGAAAGCTTGCAGCATGAGTTGATTGTCGTAAACAAAGTTTTCATAAAGAATATTTTTTGAAATAGCACCAAAAAAACTGCCAGCTGACAAATTGGCATACTCGGAAAGCAGCACAAGTTGCACTATGAAAATCGCAGTAAATTTCAAGAAGGCATATAAAAAAATAAATTGACAATTTTTCAGCACGTTTTTGCACACAACTCGTACACACACACATAGTACACATACCTATATCATATATATACAAATACATATATATGATATATATATACAGAGAGACCACAGCCACAGATACTTATACTCCTATTCATGCTGGAAATATCTTCTACTCATAGTTTGCCTTCTGCAATTTGAGGAATGCAATCAGGCGCTTTTCTCCTCACATGCCTCCATGGCTAACCAAAAACGATGAGTTCTGTGGTTAGCCTCATGTCTATGCAAGGTGTTCGGCTGCTGGGTTCAGATTTTACTTCTGGTTCTACTTCTACTTCTGGGTCTACTTCTGGCTCTGTTTCTGACTCTGGTTTCTGCTTCTGTTATGAGCCACAGCCACAGCCACAAATTAAACTGTGGCCAAATTTTCACAAAATTTATTGTTTGCCGCGGCTTGGCAAAAAAGGACAACGACAGGGCTCAGCACAAAGGCAAATAAGCTAAATGCCTTTTTTGACCATATATTTAAACGACAATATAAAATAAAACAAATTTATACGAACAATACTTTTGAAAAGTCAAAGTGGAATTGCTATTATACAAATTTAACTTTAAAAAGGATGCAAATTTTTCAGAATTAGTTAAGGTTATCTAAAATCAACTGTTTGGTTAGCTTAAGACTGCTGTTAGACTTTTAAGTCTGGCACTCCCAGGCCGATTATTTGGACCATTGTCAAAAAAAGTAAGGTGACATTATTAAATCTGTGCAGTTTTCCGAATGATTGAATCATTTCTTTACATAAACATATATGCAAGTATTTAATTCAAGACAAAATTGTTTTACAGACCTGCTCAATAAAGTACTGCAAATATGTCTAACTGACAGAAGGAGGAATTTCCGACTATATAAACTATTCTTGATAAGCATCAACAGTCGAGTCGATTTAGCCATGTCTGTCTGTCCGTATGAACACCGTGATCTCAGAGACTAGAAGAGCTACAACCCAAACTTGGCATGTATGTGGGTTCCTGTATACCATACGCAGATCAAGTTTATTTCAAATTTCGGATGAACTGCTTGAAATGCAAGTTGGGAACAGGGAATCTCATGGTCGGGCACACTCGACGAGAGTATTCTTACTTGTTTTCTTTGTTAAAATAAGCTGAAAAAATACTTTTATAAAAAAGTAATTAAGGAAAATAAAAGTATTTCATAATGTAGATTAACATTTGACAAACCAGTCTCGGCTCAAGAAACTCAAAAACTTCGACTTATAGACTGTAATATTGTTTTAAGCCGTTAACCTATATACTAAAACATTTCTTTAGACTAGCCAATCATTTTAAAGGAAACTTAGGAAATTAGGGCTGCAAATCGTCAAATTATCGATATTGACTTCCAAAATATATCCTCAAGCAATATAAAGCGTCAGCAAAATATCGATTTGATGACATATTTCGAATAAAGAAAAACACGCATCTCTTTTTCACGCAATGAATGCATCGTCTAATCACCGCTTAAGCACCCAAAAATAACGATATATCAGATAACTAGAAACACACAGTTGCATAAATATTGATAAAAGATTATAGTATTGGTAAATATACTATTAATGAATAAGACGTAACAAATAGAATGAAAATTAGAAGAACAGCTCTGGTTTTGAAGTTCAATAGAACTAACGCAACATAAGTTTCAAAGTGCTTTCGTTAAGCTGCATGTTTAAACGTGCTTGCAACATTTTCGTGCAGTGTACAAATTACAAACTTTACAAGCAAGTTAGGACGCGCTCGACAAACAAAATTGAATGAAGGAACAAAACAACAAAAACAAAAACAAATATCTATGGATAATGCGCTGGCTATGTCGAGAACAATAAAAAGGATAATGCGACAAGTTGAGAACGAGCAAAGGCGACCGAATGACCGCCATTTTTGGTGCAGATCCGCAAAAAGTTTACGCCGGACAGCAACAAAAAAAAAAAAAAAAAACAATGGAAAAAAGTTTTGGCGCTATTTAATGAGTTTATTGAACCAATTGCACAAGTTGCCAACTTGCTTCATTTGCCAAGCAAGCACTGTGTGAAGTTGGCAAGCATTGTTCTGGCCTTGTCCATGTCCTGTTTATATATGGTTTGCTGCATTCACGTTCTGTACCTTGTTGCACACACAAGTGGGTAAGTTGCAAACAGAATGTGACTATTGGCAACAGAACACAACTGGAAATATTCTTATCTTCCGACAAAGAAGAAAAATGAAATTTTATTTACGACAAAGGATTTTGTGATTGCCGTCTCCTAATAGTTAATTCAGCCTTAGCTTTAGCTCCATCTTCAGCTCCTGGTCCATTTACTGTAATGCTTTGCTTGCTTCTTTGCTTGTCTTAGACTTTTCCATAGACGCTTTAATGCTTTCTTCGGGTCAACGCGGCTGCCAGGGAACGGCTACAAAATTGCGGCAGACAGAAGTCATTTAAGGAGAATTTATGGGATTTTAACTGACATTTAAACAGTCACAAAGAGACGACAAAAGGAAAATCCAAGGCCACAGCAGCGGGAAGTGGCAAGCGAGAGAGACAGAGCGAGTGAGAGAGAGCGAGAGGGCCAACTTGTCGGCCAAGATTAGCGACGACTGTGCAACAAAATGTTATGGACAGCCCCGGATAATGCTAAAGCTTAAGAGCTTGAAGAAAAATGAATTTGTAATTACATTTGCAAAACAAGAACACAAAAAATGCAGAAATGTTTGCAGCAACTGCAAAGCTAATGCTTAGTTTACTGCTAGTTGCAGTAGAAACATCTTGAAACTGCTGTGTAATTGACTGAATCAACTTATTGAGATTTGAAAACAGTAGGTAAAAAGTTGAAGCTCTTCATCTAAATTGTAAGCTCGAGAACAAGCAAAAGATTTCTTTTTACTCCCTGTTCCCATTAAAAATGGGAAAAAGGGAGCTATAAAGTACTGCAAATGTGTGTAACAGACAGAAGGAGTCATTTCCGACCTTATAAACTATATATATATTCTTGATCAGGATCAACAGCCGCGACGAACTAGCCATGTCCGTCTGTCTGTCCGTCTGTCCGTATGAACACACAGATCTCGGAGACTACAAGAGCTAGAGACACCAAACTTGGCATGTAGATTCCTGTGTACCATACGCAGATCAAGTTTATTTCAAATTTCGGATGCATCCCCCCGCACCCTCTCAAATCGCAAAAGACTCTCACAGCAACAATTTTAAAGATAAAGCTTTAATTTTTGGTACACATGTATGTTTAATCAATGTCTTTCGGATGTGTAAATTTCAACACGATCGGATAACTAGCACCAAAGTTATGGAAAAATCTATTTCCCCCGTCTCTGTAGGCAGCAACAACAGTTTGACAAGCAGTTTACGAGTTTAGTGCACTGCTTGCTTGTGTTGCCGCTGAACTGCTTGAAATGCAAGTTGGGAACAGGGAGTCTCGTAGTCGGACACACTCGACTAGAGTATTCTTACTTGTTAATACATCATTTTATTTAATATAGTTAATAAAGTAGCATTCTTTACATACCTTTTGAGCACATCATAGCTGTGCACTGAATACAATTTCTGTAAAGAGAAAATTAAGATATATTTTCATAAGTTTAATTGCAGAATAAACAAAATTGAGAAACAAAATTTTAACTTTCTTAAATTCATTGTTAAAGTTTTTAATAATCAGGGCTGTTCCTATTTTCGATTCCGATGAAAGCGGTTCTGAATTCCTAATATCGATGCATAATTCAATTTATAAAGTTTTTCCTTTTAGACGGAGAATTGTGAAGAATTCAAAGTTATCTTTTAAAAAGCAATTCGATTGGTATTTTATTCGAAAAGAGGAATACATATTTGATTCGGATTGAAATGTTTTCGTTAATGGGAACAGATCTGATAGATTTTAAATAAATACAATTTTGTATTCTTTTAAAATGTTTCAGTTTATTAATCTCTTCAAAAAATACTGATTTTATGATGTTTTTAGAATTTTAAGAATATCGGAAATTAATTTAACCGATATGGTAAATTTAAGCAATTTTTTGTTGTTTTCAATAAATAAAAGTTTTCAACCACTTGTTGGAGGTGGACATTTAATATAAATACATTTTTATTTGAGTATTGAAATAATAGATAATACCATTATGTTTTCTTAAACAATTCTACCAATTTTCGACTCACATAAAAAAAAAAAAATATGCATTTAATTTTTTGATTCCCATCTACTAAACCCATTTCCCAGTTTCAAATAAGCTAAAGAGCCTGTCAATCTGACAAGCAGTCTTTATTAATTGGAATACTTAATCACTGCTCTCAACGCTCATTGTCAACAGGCAACTAGGAAGCCAATTATAGCACCTTTAGTGCCAAACCAAGAATCCAGCTAACAGGCATATTTTTCTTCTGATTTGCAACATTTTGCAGCAGTTTGCAACTCTTTCCACTTCTATGCTTCCAACAAACTGCCTATGGAAAAACGCTGTGTGATTCGGTTGGTTTTTTGGCATATTTTCATAAATTTTGAAAGCGTGGCTTGAAGTTCATTTAAGTAAACTCAGCGGTAACAAACAATTCGGGTGGCTTCTGAGTTGCCTTATTTTCTATTTTTTTTACTCCCTGTTCCCATTAAAAATGGGAAAAAGGGAGTTATAAAGTACTGCAAATGTGTGTAACAGGCAGAAGGAGGCATTTCCGACTATATAAACTAATATATATTCTTGATCAGGATCAACAGCCGAGACGAACTAGCCATGTCCGTCTGTCTGTCTGTCTGTCTGTCTGTCCGTCTGTCCGTCTGTATGAACGCGTCGATCTCAGAGACTATAAGAGCTAAAGACACCAAACTTGGCATGTAGGTTCCTGTATACCATACGCAGATCAAGTTTATTTCGAATTTCGGATGCACTAACCCGCACCCCCGCAAATCGCAAAAGACTCCCACAGCCACAGTTTTAAAGATAAAGCTTTAATTTTTGGTACACATGTATGTTTAATCAATGTCTTTCGCATGTGTAAATTTCAACACGATCGGATAAATAGCACCAAAGTTATAGAAGAATCTATTATCCCCGTCTCAGCTGGCAGCAACAACAGTTTGACAAGCAGTTTACGAGTTAAGTGCACTGCTTGCTTGTGTTGCCGCTGAACTGCTTGAAATGCAAGTTGGGAGAAGGGAGTCTCGTAGTCGGGCACACTCGACTAGAGTATTCTTACTTGTTTTTTTTGCATTTCACATTTTACATTGATAGCTGGAAAAGTTTTGTAAGCTACACTTGTGAGTTTTTGCGTTCGTGGTTGTTGTATTTGCAATTCCAGTTCCAGTTCATGTTCATGTTGTTGCAACAGTAATCGAAAAGTTAATTCTCCGAAAAACAAGGTAATTAGTGTGGCAGTGCCCATAAAAAGCAAACGAATGTGCAAAAATAACGAGAAAAGTTTTGAAAAGTGTGCAGAGTGCGACAAGAGCGAGGAAAAGGCAAAGCGTAACAAGAAAACTGTGTGGCATTGTTTTTTGTTGTTTGCTAGTTGCAGCTACGAAAAACACGTTGTAATAAATGGCCTCGCTGAGAGAACCTTACAACAACCATAGAAGCAGCAGCAACAGCAGCAATACCAGCAGCAGTAGTTGCAACAACATCGACAATGCCACAGGTTGGAATGTAAGAACTTGCCACGGTAAGAGAAACACCCAAAAAAAAAAAACAGGCAGGAACATTGCCGTTAAAAGCTTCCGACTGCTATATTCTCTCTTATATGCATAATCATTTTTATTACTTCGGTCCTATTTCTGGTTCTTGCCCAAAGATAATAAAATAGTTAATATAAGAATTTTTTTCTACATTTTCCCACTTGTCTATGGTGCTTACAAATATCTACAACATCTACCATCATCTAGCTTTAGAGCACAAACCTAGTATACCCCATTTATCTTTTGCAACAGAGTCAATAAAAAACAAGTAAGAATATTCTAGTCGAGTGTGCCCGACTACGAGACTCCCTGCTCCCAACTTGCATTTCAAGCAGTTCAGCGACAACACAAGCAAGCAGTGCACTAAACTCGTGCACTGCTTGTCAAACTGTTGTTGCTGCCATCTGATACGGGTGTAACACAAGCAAGCAGTGCACTTAACTCGTAAACTGCTTGTCAAACTGTTGTTGCTGCCAACTGATACGGGCGTAATAGATTCTTCTATAACTTTTGTGCTATTTATCTGATCGTGTTGAAATTTACACATCCGAAAGACATTAATTAAACATACATCTGTACCAAAAATTAAAGCTTTATCTTTAAAACTGTGGGGTGCATCCGAAATTTGAAATAAACTTGATCTGCGTATGGTATACAGGAACCTGCATGCCAAGTTTGGTGTCTCTAGCTCTTATAGTCTCTGAGATCGACGCGTTCATACAGACGGACAGACGGACAGACGGACAGACAGACAGACAGACGGACATGGCTAGTTCGTCTCGGCTGTTGATCCTGATCAAGAATATATATAGTTTATATAGTCGGAAATGCCTCCTTCTGCCTGTTACACACATTTGCAGTACTTTATAACTCCCTTTTTCCCATTTTTAATGGGAACAGGGAGTAAAAAAACAAGCACTTAAAACGTTTCTGTACATCGTGGAGTAGCCAGGTGGAAAAAAAAGAACAATTTTATAAAGCATTTATAGGGCAATTAAATGGAAGCCTTAAAATCCCAGAAGAATAAACTGTTTGTTAAATTTAAAAACTGATTAACTTGACAGTATGCAAAAGACTAATATTACAATTAAGAAAGGTACTAAAACAATTTGTTCTGTAGTAAAAATAAAACATATTAAAAGGAAACTGATGCTTTTAAAGGAAATTGCTTTGTCAACAGTTAAAGCTTGCTTGAATTAATGTTGAAGAAATATTTTGAATAATTATTAAATAGCTGTTAATTAATTGATGTTTAAGAACTTGCAACATGAGCAAGCTTAAAACTTTAAGATTACATTTGTGTGAATCTTTGGCTATCCTACACCTTGTTGAGCGTGCCAGAAAGAGAACAAATGCTAAATACTTTCCCCACGCACGCACGAGCCTTCAATTAATTAATAAACAAAACTTTTAGACGCTCCAAGTGGCGAAAATAACTTTGCCGACTGTCATTTGTTACGGCAACAACTTGTGACCTTTTATCCATGTAGCATAGTTGTGGGTAAATAAAACTCTACACCTACATACATGTGCCAAAACAAGTCCCTTCCCCTTACTCCCATTACTCTAGCTCGCTCTCTCTATCACTATCTCTCACTATCCCTTTTTCTCGTGTATCTGATTTGCTTGTGCCTAATGACAGCATAAACTTTCTGCCACCACATCAATCAAAAGTTTTTCATCAACGTCATCAGAGTTATCAACATGGCCCACAGGCAGCAAAACTACAACAACTCCGAATATATCAACGCCTCGAATTCGCCGCTAGCAATGTACACATTCTGGTCATGTTGATAAACAACAACAATAACAACAGCAACGATAACAAGAACAACAACAACAATAATAATAGCTAAAGGAAAATCATATATGTGCCTGGGCGTGTCCCCGCGTCGTATACGTAATGTGGCACTGTCCAGCGTCAAGCGACACATAATCAACATCCAGGGGCGCTCCGAGGCAGCTAAATGTCTGCATAATTTATTAATACAACAGCAACAAGATGCATAAGCTACATTCAACTTGCCGACGAATTTAATACACTTCCCGAAATACTAATCAAAATGCTTCCATTAAGGGATAATAACGTTTTTCATATTAAAACTTAATTCTCAGCCGATCGATTCAACTGCAGCTTCTAGATATTGTGATATTTGAAAACTCTTGCTGAAATACCATAACTTGAAAACTAAACAAGTAACTGCTATATACTCTTTTTTTCGATTCTTTGCAGAGTCAGAAGTGGGCGTGGTAGTTGTATTTTTGCTCAAATCTTTCAAGTTTTGCCATCAATTTATGTTTGGTTGGGCTCGTTCTATAGGTTTAGGAGAAACAAACCTTGCTCGATTGCAAGGGCGGGGGTGGGCGGTGCAAACGACTGCAACGTTCTTACCTGTTTATATTACAGTCACAATGAATTACAAATATTCTGATTCAATTCATAAAAAAATTAAATTTAAAGTTGATTTTATTCAATTTGAAAAAGTGTTTTGAAATGAAATTTGATTTCATTCAAAAGACATGAAACTCTTTACTTTCAAAATGAACCCTGTTGAATTTTGATTTAACTTTTTACTTAAAAAACGTATTAAATTTGATTTTGCTTTTAAGTTTTAAGAAATTGGATCAGGTCAAATGCCCCTCTGTAAGAGTATCCAAAACAACAATGAGAACAACACGTGGCCAACAACAAAGTTGACGATGTGACGGAAACACAGACAAGCAAACAAAAATGTTTGCACCTTCCAACAAGAAAAATGGCATCATAAAACCTCAAAATAACAGCAACAACAACAACAACGACAGCAACAACGATAACAACAACGACAACAACAACGACAACAACAACCACAGCAAACAATAAACAAAATATCATTATGTGAAGAGTCGTTCATAGGCAACAAAATAGCTCAAATAAAATGTTAAAATGCATGAAATGCCTCACAAATCTTTTCAAGTTGCAGCCATGGCGTATACGTAATATTGATAAACCAGGCGCACTTCATCTTCGTCATCGTTCAACATAATCAGCTTCATCATCAATGGGGTTGGTGTGGGGGCTGATGTGGAGCATAGGCAGGATTAGCACACCTTAGCTATATAACTAACTAGTATATATCTGTATTTCTGTGTGTATAGAGAGCCATGACGCAGCAGGGAGCAGCAGCAATAAGGACGAACAGGAGGACATCTTCATCTTAGAAATGCGTTTAATTATGTCAAAGCTGCATAGTGGAAACATTTTCTTTTTTCTCTCTTTCGTCTTTTCTTTTTGAAAAGTCCTTTTACTGGCCTGCCGGCTAACACAGATACGTTCAGATACATACATGACATTTTCAATGTGATTTAGGATTGGAAAAGAGATGAAAAGCGTACTACAACAACAAAAAAAAAAAAAACAGTTCCACCTGCGCATTAATGTACCTATACATATACATATACCTTTTGATATCACATTTTACATTTGTTTCATTTCTTCTTTTTTTTACTTTCTCTGTACGATGTTTCACATTTAGCTTGACAGAGCAGCTTTTATGCATAATCGTGATACTGTTAGCTGGGCTTTGGCTACAACCGTCTGCTCTTCTTTTTCTAACTCCCATTCCCTTTCCTCGTTCCCTTTTCCCCAACTCTTGGTTCAACCCACAGACAACGACTTTGACTACGATGTTTGAATGAGCGCTTTGACTTAGGATATAAGCTACCAATTACTAAAGTGTTTCATTCTAAAGCGGCAGTAGTTGTTGCTTTTGTTGTATGTTGTAGATGTTGCTATACAGGACCTGGACATGCGCTAAGTGAATGTCAGGCGTTTGTATTAGCTAGCTGAAATGGGTCTGATGTCTATATATATATATATACTAAGTATATAAACCCCTTGTTGCAAAAGTTAAACAGAGGGCAAAATTGCTTATAATATTGCACATTTAATTTGGCTGACAAGGTTTTGCTTGCTTCTGTATTATAGAAAATGCATTTATAAATGGTTCCATTTTGGAAAAGAAAATTTCACTTTCGATGATTTTTAATCGTATGATTTAGGAACTCTTACAGAAATATAGAGTTAGAAACGATGGAGGGGCTAATCTTTCATTAGTTTTGATGAACATTATGTATTGTCATTTACTCAATTTGTACTCAATAAAAATAAATCCTAATTAGCTTTTTACTTTCTTATAGAAATGTGAACTTAATGACTCTTCTTCTTCATCTGTTGCCCTACTTTAATCACGCGAAAACAAATTAAGGTCTTCGCAGTTTTTACTCACATTAGTGCGATACAAAAAGAAACTATTTCCGTCATTACAAATATTAGGTACATATATGGATAAACTTACATACGCACATATGTGTACATCACAATCGTAGTCATGTGGACAATGCACATATATGACCCAGGTAGTTTTCAGTTCCCAAATAACCCGAAACTTTAACAGTTCGAAGCACTACAGGGCGCTGTTTCGCTAATAGAGCGAAAAATAAAAAGAAATGATCTAATGCCACACTGTGGGATACCCTATACGGAATATTAAAAATAGTTATAAGTAAACTATTCTTTCTATTTCCTATTCCATTTTTCGATCTAATGCTCGATATCGATATGAAAATGAGAATGCATTCAAACTTTAGTTTGGAAATACAATAAACTAAATACTTATACCACATAACAATGTCAAAAGATATCTTAACCCTTTTGCAACACACATTTGCACAACTTTAAGCAACCCATTTGCACACATTTTATGGAGTCAGGGAATTTAAAAAAATAATAGACACACAGAGCACCATATCCAATTGGACTATTCAAGCACAAAACACAAGCCGTGCCCATCTTATTAGCATTTCAGATTTAATTTCGTAAAAGTGGAGAAGTCAACAAAGTAAAGGTCGACAGACAACGACCTGCATACTTACAGACATACTCACATACGTGAGTACTTCTAACTTTAGCTACCTCCAAATGGACCAATGGGAACACGTCAGCACCCACGTATGACCCACGAATGTCAAAGCCGAGCCACATTCGACACATGTAGAACGGAATGCTAATCACATTTGCTTTTAGAGATGTGAGCACATATCGTTGGAACTATCGTTATAATAATCATAATCACGTTTACCACTCCAATAACAGATTCTTTATAGATATGGAAAAATTCACAAAAGTTTTGTGCGACAAAATGTTTTGATTAAGGTAAGTGTTAATCACGAAAGTCTTATACTGGACGATTAGAAAAAAACCATTGTGTTTTTAACAATTTTTATTAAAATTATAATACTGAAGAAAATGTACCATTTTGTTAAAAAAAAAGAGTCCCAATGTACCAACGACTAAATAATGTACAATTAGTACCAAATTATAATATAAATAATATATATCTCAGAAGAGATGAATGTGGGTGTTTCGCCTTCAAGGTGTACTTTTTGGACTTTTGGCACTATCCATAGCATCGAAGAATTTTAATGTTTTACACTCTCGATACTATCGCTAGTCTTACATTTTTATAACAATCGTCGGTTTTGATTAATACGAAAACTAGTAATTCCTATACAAAAGTCATATTTCAGAAGATTAAAGTTTAATAAAAGTTTTCATTACTAATTTGTAAGGACTTAGGATTTCTTTTTATTTTTTAAAAAAAGAACTGGTTATTGAATTTGGAGCTTATAAAAATAAAGTTTTTTTTAAATTATCAAGAAGTTTGTATTTTGCATCGCTTTCGATTTTTCGATTCAACATCGTTATTTCCTTTTAACAGTTTCAAAAGCACAACTGTTTGAACTGAATCCGGAATTGAGAACAGTTAATAATTCCGATTCCGAATGTTTTGATCGATATTGGAAATGCAAAAAGGCCTGATTAACACCAAATCGAATGTTCTTAAAATCACTATCAAAACTATCGAGTCTTTGCCACTATCGACAGTTTGCAATCTCTAATTGCGCTGTTGGCTACGTCAAAGGGTTCGAAACACGTCTGCTTTTGGTAGCTTCATTGCTTTTTGGGTTAGTTAACCGTACTCGACATGTTCCGCTTGGCTAGGCCAATATGCGAGTCGTTGCCGGCGTTAGCCTGTAATTAAACATTTTTTTCTATGTGGGAAAAAAAGTGAAGTCAAAGATTTGTATCTGTGTGAAATGTTTAACCCAATGTCTGTCTTTCGGACTCTTTCTCTGTCTATTTTAGCCTTCACCTGTTAGCTACAAATTAATGAGTGTCGTCCGTTGCCTGGAGCCAGTTCATTCACTCCTGACCAGACCAGGCCTTACTCTTGCTGAATTGTAGTATAAGTCTCCAATTAGTCCTAACGCTAGTTTTGTGGCCCACCACCTAAACGAAAATTCGAATATAATTGGCATTTGTAAGCTGCCTACTAATTGATGAGTTAATGCTGCTTTAACAGCTACTTCTGTTGCTGATGCTTTCCCAGGTAATACTCTGCTATATAAAATGAGCAATTTGGTTGTCTGCCAAAAACAAATAAACAATCAACGTTTATCAAATTTCATAATTGCACATGCTCTGAATTTGTTGAGTGGCTTTTGAATGGTATATTAATAATGTATATGTTGCAAATTTCCACGCAATACAAATTTAGATGTTGATTATGCCAGTTTGTCTATTTTATATTGAGCTAACTCAAATTCAGAAACTCCAGAGCATTCATATAAAACACTAGCTATAAACTTTCTAAGTTTAATAAAACAAACCATTTTTTATCAAGATATTTCTGCATAGTCAAATCAACTAGAAAGTATTCAAATCATTTTCAATTTCAGACTTTATCGTTATCCACTTCACTTCTGAATAAACATTTTCTTGCTGACTAATGCAAAGGAATTTCATAAAGTCAAAATGTGCGTCACATAAAATTGCAGTTTATTGTTGCTCTATAGAGAATTTCATAGTTTATTACTTTAGAGCTAGAAAAGATTGATTTTGTTCATTGTTTGTTGCTATTGTTGACTTTGCGTCCCGTAAGCTATAAAGTGAAAATTGCATTTCCAAGTTCAGTGTGTGTGTGTGTGTGTGGGTGTGTGTGTGTGTGTGTGTGTGTAAAACATAAAATTCATAAATACAATTCGAGTAGCACATCACTCTGACAGGCAGCAGAAGGACCAGCATATGGACCTTTAGTGCCATTGCAGTTGTGAAAAATCGTAGCTGTGCTCTATGTAATCCAATAAATTTATATCATATAAAACACGCATTCTGTGAAAAAGAAGAGGAAATGGCTAACTGAAGAGAGGACAGGGCACAGTCAAGACATCAACGTCAACGTCATTCACTATTTTTAATGTCTGTCCAAACAAAGTTGAAAAGTGTAGTGTGTGCATGTTATGCATTTTGAATATTTATAATAACTCTCTCTCTCTCTCCGAGACTCTTATGCAGTGGACCAACACGTAATATAGATATACTAATACATGTTATGCCCTTTGACAGCCTGTTATATGTATGTTCACTCCCGCACCCACGACCCTTTCAACAGTCGTTTTCTCTTTTAACTGCTGCTAAATCGAATGCAAATAATTATTCAACATGATCCCAAATGCCTGTATGTTTCTCTATTTGTATGCAGAAACGCCCCGTACTCAAAATAATTGCATGAATATGAAAATTAACATATTACGTATACGCCATGTCTCACTCGGACTCTTCCTCTATCCACCCCTCTGGCGTTACACTGAGTCTGTTTGAACAAACAGTCAACTGTCAGTTGTTCTTTGCACACACAAATATTGAGAGCAGTTTTGAATAATTATGGTTTTGAAATTGCATTGGCCTTTGTATTCACAGAAATATCGCTGCATCTGTAGAAAATTAGTTTTCGGTTTATTCAGTTTGAATTCAATTGTTTGTTATAGGCCAAAATGGAGTGTTCTGGACAGTGTTCTGTGCAGATTAGTGCTTCATGATTGCTCAGAAACAAAGCGAATTAAATTATAGGCCTTTTTAACAACGTGCCCATAACGTGTCAATAATTAAATAGTAAATTGATACTGTATATATTTGTAAAAGGTAATGCAAAAATAATACAAAAATGGGGAATTTAGTTGAACAAAATAAACATACATCAACTAAAATCTATATATACATATATAAGAGTTTGTCCTCACTGGCGATAGGCGATTGGCAATCAACGCAGGGCCAAAACCATAAGAGCTAGATGGCTGCAATTTTCGCAGTATCTTAGGCCTATGGCGAAAGTGAGAACTAATCCCGGATCTTGGAAACTTCAGTCGGGAAACGAGGAAAATTTGAGGAAAACCGTTGTATGCAACTTTTTTATTTATCATCCGATCAGCTTCAAACTTATTTTCAAAAATCTATATAAAAAATATTTTATGACTGCATACCCATTTTCCGGAAAATTCACCCCCCCTGGGCAGAAAATGGGAGGTCAAGGTTGTATGGGCGAAAGTTGAGTTTTTTATTCAATTTGCTTCAAACTTATTTTTAAAGATCTATGTGAAAATTCATTAATAACTGAATTCTCATTTTCCGGAAAATGTATCCCTTGGGTTTAAAGTGGGTGATAAACAGGGCGAAAGTTGAGTTTTTATGCGATTTGCTTCAAACTCATTTTCAAAGATCAATATGATAATTCATTAAAAACTGCATACCAATTTTCCGGATAGTTCTCGTTCCCGGGTGGAAAGTGGGTGGTCAAGGTTATATGGGTGCATCTTTTGTTTTAGTGCGATTTTCTTCAAACTCATTTACCAACCTCCACAGAAGAAAATATGAAAAACGAAGTTTTCAAATTAAAAGAAAACCGGAAAATTGTTGTATTCAACTTAGCTGTTTCTCACTCAAAAGGAGTCAAATTTTTTTCAGAAATCCATGTGAAAATTCAACAATGAATGTATACCTAATTCCCGGAAAATTTACCGTCTGGGTAGAATGTGGGTGGTAAATAGGGCCAAAATTGAGTTCTTATGCGATTTGTTTCAAACTCATTTTTAAAGATCTATATAAAATTTCATTGAAAACTGCATTCCAATTTTCCGGAAAATTCACATTCCCGGGTGGAAAGTGATTAGCAAAAATGTCAAAGTTGAGTTTTTGTGCGATTTTTTTCAATTTAATTTTCTAAGATCAATAAGAAGATTCATTAAAAACTGCACACCTATTTAATTTTCCACTCTAAGCCAAACGGATCTAGTTATAAATCCAAAATCTTTGCACAAGGAAAACTGTTGGAATACTTTGAAAATTAATCAGCATTAGAATCTTTTTTTCTAAATATGCCAAAGAATCGAACCGGTGATATATTTTTAAAATAGTTCAGTTGTTCAATTAAATTAATAATAAAAAACGTTCACGCCTATTGAATATAGCTTCTTTATTATAAGCAGGGTAGGTAAAAAATACCATAATGTCAATAAAAATTGCATACAGAATCGACGCCATTCTTTTTTAACAAAAGATTTATAAGCACAGTACCAATATGCAACTGACAGATTTCAGTCCAAACCGAAACCAAAAACCAAAACCAACAGAAGTATGACAATTTTATGTGGAACAAAACGAGTACGTACTACGTAGTATAAAAATCAGAGCACTTCACTACACTTTACTCATATGGCAAACAGGGAAACGACAAACTAATTCAATCTCTGGCGTTTGTGCCACGTTTATCACTCCATGGTGAACCAATTGTACCAATACGGCTCTTTACCAGGCCCAAACAAAAAAAAAACGTCCATTTCGTGTAAATTGCATTTTCATTTGTATAGAATTTTCATTGCCAGAACGAGTGCGACTCTTCTCGCTCCTGGCAGATTCACACATATCCTGCAGGCTGCCTGCTGCAGGCCGTCAGGCTGACTTGAAAATGTGAGAAGTGGGGGCATCGTTCCATGTCTCGTATTGCTTTGACAGTTTTTTGGCTAAATGCCAGACGGTCGTGCTGCCACTGCCATTGCCAATGGAGTGCAGATTCTCCTCTCGTCTTCCTTCTCACCTCAACTCTCCTGTCCTCAATGCGTGTTGAAAATGTGGTACGCTCTACGTGCCATGGCGGCAAATAAAAAATTGAAGTAAATTTGGCAACTGGCTGCAGTCGTTAGGATACCGGATCCGCGGCGTCAGCATTTGTTGTCGTCAAGGTTTTCAAATAAAATTAAAACCAAAAGCAAGAAAAAAAAAACGTTCCAATTGCAGCATTGCGACAATGCAGTTAGACAGACGAGTAGACAGAGACCGTCAAACAGTTGGACAGCCAGACAGCCAATCGCCAGACAACAGACAACAGACAATAGACAGGACATAAAAGAAGGCTATTGGAATATTTAACCCATTCCAGAACGTTTTGGTTTTATATATAATCTGATCTGATTAGGAAGCTAAACTTTTGGAAATGGAAACAGTCCTGTAAATCAAAAATAAGTGTAAGCCTAAGCTTATTTAATTAGTTAAAAACAGGGATCGGAACTGTTTTAAAATAAAATTGGTCTAATTTTGAAAATATAAATCATTTTTCATGATTTTTTAAATAAAAGTTACAATTATGTGATAAATGTTATTTTCGGTCCGTCTTAAAATCTTTTGTAAATGTGGATTCCGTCCCGTTTCACAACAATCGATTAGTTAAAAGAACATTTAAAATAATGAACAAAAAATTGAGTTATGATATGATTCGAAAGCAAGCAGACAGTAGACAAATATACTTGACAGGCTTATAATAAAATTTAATAAATTATGAATTAAAAGGTTTAACTTATCTTATATAAACAAGTAAGAACGTTGCAGTCGAGCTCACCCGACTGCGATATACTCTGTTTTCTGTACGTACAAATTTTTTTCTCCAATCTATCGAAGAGTTCAAATGGAGTCATACTGCAAAATTTGGGGTTTCTAGCTATAAGGGTGTAGGAGATACAGGTTAAGCTCAGTTGCGGGGGTGGTAGTGGGCGTGGCATATTTTTTTTTGGCAGGTCGGTCAAGGGTGTGGTCACTAGTCTTTATGTCAAATTTGGTCACTCTAGCTGTAAAACTGTGGAAGATATAGGTTTTTGCGGTTTGTGGGGGAAGGGGTGGGGGTGGGGGGGAGATCTTGACACTTTGTCTGCCTATGGTATATACCAACATGTATACCAAGTTTGGATGCTCTAGCTTCAAAATTGTGGAAAAAACCTGCGTTCATACAGACAGACGGACAGACAGACGGACAGACGGACATTTCACAAACCCAATATACTCTTTTTTTCCATTTTGGAAAACAGAGTATAAAAATAGTCAAATTGACTGTAATTACATTTCCCTATTTCTTCAAACTTTATTGGTTTAAGCCTTAAAGCATTTTGCGCGCCTTTTAAGCATAACGCGACAACGAGACGTATGCGCAATGTTGTCATGCAGCTAAGCCATTTTAGCAGGCAGCCCAGCTGCAAGGCAGCCAAACTAACACAGGTCTTGTCTGGTTTGATCAGACCGGCCCTGTTCTGACTTGCTTTTGGCCCTGGCTCTGTCTCTGGTTCTGGCTCTGGCTTTGGCCCAGGGAACCAGCTCTAGGTAATATTTATTATGGCAGCCGCGTCGGCCAAGCCACTTATTAATATGCAGAGCAGCCAGCCAGGTGTCTTTGCTGCCGTTTTATGCCGCAATTTGAGCCACGTGCCGCTGCTGCTGCCACTGCTCCCACTGCTGCTGCTGACAGGGCTTTAATAATGTGACCATAATCGTTGGCACAGATTTTAGCAGCTGCAGCTCGAAATTAACAATCTCTAGGCACAGTTTTTGGCAAGCTCGCAGTGGCAATATGTTGGATTTGAACTAAGTTATTGGCAGCTATACTGACAGAGAAAAAAGGGAGAACAATACACTGTTAAAAACATAATAATAAAGTTTTATACTTGATTGTTTGCTAAAACTTATATATTATCAAATATAAATCACTTTATTTTAAGGCTATAAAATATTATGCGGACAACAAAAGTGATGTAAAAAAAATGATTCACTTTTTTAAAGGAAGCAAACTTGATAAAAGTTTGAATTTAAAAGTCACACTTTGTTGAAAATATCGAAAGCCATTTATTCTATTAGAATTATATAAAGTATAACTGAGTTTCGGTTTAAGCTTCAACAATATTACATGAAATATTATAAATTTTGTTTATAGTTTATATGTTAAAATTCTTGAACACATCACATCAATTTTTGTCTGTGTACATTCGCACAGCAGTCAACTGAGAGTCATGAAATGATGCTATCCTGGCAAACACAGCTGCAGTTACCAAGCACAGTCAAGCAATTTCATTGCTGTCCAACAAATCCACACACACACATGCTGACACACACACATGTGACACACATGAGACACACCTCAGCAGCTCATCAGCAGCTTGTTAGTTGCTCGTTGTCAAGGGTCCAAGGCGGCGTCCGTCAACGCATAGTTGCCAACAATATAAAACAGGAGGACTAGCAACAACTTAGAACAACAATAACAAGCAGCAGCAGCAGCAGGACCAGCAAAGAAGCAGAACTAAGCTGGTATCCTGTCCAGCAGCCACCTGACCGCAGAGCCACTAAACAGGACATTGCTTTAGATAAGGACCTGGGAAACATTGTAGAGCATCAGCAGCAGCAGCTGCAGCAGGCAATGTTCCAGTTCAAGAACTTGGCAACCATGCGGCTCAGAGACAAAAAGACCGAGACTTAAATTAAGAACTAAACATGTACTCGCATCCAAGTGATTGAAGGCTTCATGCACTCCTTTACAACTGTTTTTCTGTACTCCTGTGCTCCTTTATACGCTTCAATTCTTCAACTCTTGTAGTTTTGGTCTCTTACACGTACTGTGAGTTGAAGCAATTGTCAGTTTGCTGCATCGATGGGTAGTTACAATTTCATTCAATTACTTCCCTAATTCGTCACTTTAACTGTTTGTTCAGCTTCTTCTATGAGGATTGAATTGAGTCCGATGGTTGATGCTGCTTCGTAGTGCTCTATTCTAAATGTATCATCATGATGATGATGATGATGATGATGATGATGATGATAATGATGATGATGATGATGATGATGATATAGGCATGTTTTCTGGCCATGATTGCGGCTACAGTTTGACAACTGATATCAATTGAAAAGTAAGGCTTCAAAGCTTTGATTAATACCTTAGTTAATTATCTTACTTACTTAATACTTACTAAGCTAAACTTAGCTCCAATTGCGTAACAAGCTTACAATATTTTAACTTGCCACATAAGCAATAACATTTTTCTAATAACACTAAAGTACACAACTTCAAATGTCCTTGCTTGTTTCATAATCCACTTTTCATATATTAAGCAAAGTCTCATTTTATTTCAACATCAACATTGCATTGGGATATCAGAAGTCAGACCACAGTTACCAAAAATACGAGTA